>QYAM01000019.1:88968-293490 GCA_003988965.1 Neobulgaria alba
TCCATAGTATTTATAGTGAGGAATACTCCTTATGAGTTCCTCAATCAAGTCTCATTCATTATTCATTCATTAAGAAAACCTCGACAAAAAGTCGAACACAAGACAATCATAACTCGGAGAGGTCCACGTTGCGATTCCATTAGAGGAAACAATCAAAGGGTGTATAACATGCAGATCCGAACTTGAATGATATAACCTGGAATCTTTTGTTGAATTTCTGTGAAAAGCATTAGTCCTTGCGTCTGATGTAGTGGGAAAAGCTACTGTACCTGGTGGAAACTTCATAAAATGTGTCGAATAACTGGTTGGAATATTCCACCTAGATTTGCTCCTATAAATCTGTCTTAGGAAATCCTATATTCTTGCGTTGTTGATAGCTCGCAAACTTGGAGCGTCTCTTTCAAACATGAATTGCGTACCCTCAATAATTCGTAATCTCGCGGCCTATGAAGTGCCTTTTTGAGATGATTATATAGAAAAATTATAGGGATCTTAGTATATATCTAAACAAGAAGATTGGAGAATATCAATTACTTTCTATAAATACTGCCTTATCTCCGTTAATATCACACTCAAATCTATACCCTAATCGCATATAATAACCTATGTCATCTCTTATTAGCTGATTCGACTAATGTTTTTTAACATAATTAAAGGCGTGCTTAACATCTTTAGAAACAGGGATGAATATGTGTTGAGTAAGTCGTCGTTGCGGGAATTTGAGGATAATTAACGCAATGCTGACAATAGCTATAGTGTGTGGTGAGCCGTTAATGGGGCTTGCTTTTTAAGATTGATAATTTAGTCGACAACGACGCTTGCTTATAAACTCTCTGATATAGAGATGAGTAGAGTGAGAACCTAATAGAATTCATATCAAAGAGTCCTTGAATTATTGCCTGTGACCTTGGGATAGCTTTTCGTAAGAATTCTACTATATAGTATATGGGTGAGTACTAAGCTTCACTTTTCCTTTTTCAGACGCTACTAATCTACTTCCATTTTTATAGCCGTAACTAGAAACTGTGACTGATGAAATTTGGATTAATATATGGTGTAACTAAAAATAAAAACAATTGGCCCTAGGTTTACACTAGATACCTTCTATAATATGCCTTTACCTAATTTTCTATAACATAGAGATTTAAACATTTGCATTTTATAACCACTACTTTGAATCCGTTATAAATAAATTTATTGAATTTCTCTTGTGACTTAACACTTTGCCTAGAACCTATTGAGTAGAAAATGCATTCCTCCTCAGGCAAAGACAGATTATACAATTAACTATCTAAACTGATGTATATCCTTCACAATTATCTTAGTTTTCTAACAACCTTTATTGCCTCGGACGCGCTCGACAAAATCGCGCTATTGGAATAGAATATCGTTATAATCATATCGGCTAGATTGTAAACTGGAGTAAAAATACTAGATAGGATTTAGTAGAGGTAGCAATGATGAGTCTTAGGTTAGTGTAAGTTCGGTTACATGTGAGGTAGACTAAAACGATCAATATAGAGCACTCGAGTACAAACTAGAGGTAGCATAGAAGTGACTCGTTGGAACTTAGTATATCCGGACCATGAGCAGAGAGAAAATATATTTTCTTTTAGAGGGGCGGGGAATGATGAGAGGAAAGATTCTAGCACTCAATCCTAAGTGTCTTCGGGACAAGATAGAGTACACGACTAATTAAATTCATTAATTAACATCAAGCTTATCAAAAGGGGTCAAAATTCTCATAACATCCAGAGTATCATTACCCCCCACAATAAAACGTCCAAAAGCCAACAAAACAAAACCCTTCCAGAGACCCCCTCCCATCACAAAGCAAACCCATAAACCCCTCATAACCATAGTACCAAGTTTTCAATTTCCAGTCCTCCCTCACCTCCCCTCCCCTCCCCCAACCACCCCACCTCAATCCAAAAAAAACCTACCTAATACTACCAGCCGTATACCCCCCATCAGCCAAAAGCGTCGACCCCGTCATAAAACTCGCCATCTCGCTCCCCAAAAAGACAATACTATCAGCAATCTCCTCCGGCACCGCCATCCTCTTCATCGGCGTCTTCGCAACCTCCGGTGCCATTGCTCCTGCCGCCGTCGCGGCTTCGAGTAAGGGCGTGCTTACGTATCCTGGACAGATTGCATTGATTCGTATCCCGTATTGGGCGTAGCATTGTGCATCCTATGAAGTTGTGAGAAGTAGCTTTGAAAATTTGGAAAAGGGGATAGAGGTGCTTACGGCTTTGGTGAGTCCGACGACACCTGTATATTTTCGTTAGGAGGGGGGTTTTATAAGGGTGTGGGCGATAGGGGAGGACATACCATGTTTAGCAGCAGTATAGGGAGTGGTGTTCAATTCCCATGGTGAAGCAGCAAGACCAAACATACTCGCCATATTGATGATATTTCCTCGTCCAATTCTCGGTCCGAGATCCCTGCCACAGTATCAGTACCGGCGGTATTCAAACTTAAACTTTCCACACCCCTCCCAAACTCAAAATATCCACAACTCCCACCCCCAAAACACAACAACCCAGAAACCATAGCAAGAAAGAAAGAAGGAAAGAAGGAACAAATACTCACTCCTGCAGCATCATAGCCTTCAAAAGCGCCCTTTCACACCTCCAAACCCCATTCAAATTAACATCCACCACATCCAACCAATCCCTCTCCCCCCCCTCCTCGGTCCTCATCCCACTCCCCACAATCCCCGCATTATTAAACCCCACGTCGATCCTCCCAAACCTCTCCACCGTCCTCTCCACACTCTTCTCCACCGCCTCGTTATCCGTCACATTCAACTCAATCGCCTCAATCTGCAGATGCGGATAGGCTTTCTTCAATTCGCTGCTTGTCGCCTGCAGGTTTTTATGAGACATGTCGGCGAGGGCGAGGGCTTTGATTCCATGTTTTGCAAAGGCGAAGGCTGTTGCTTTACCGATTCCTACGAGGTGGGTGGTGTTAGTTGATGATGTACTGTAGGGTTTATTTCAACTCGTCGATTGGGGATGTATACCAGAAGCAGCACCAGTAATGAACGCAGTTCCTCTCAGCAAAGCACCTGCCATCATGAAAAAGCTGTCAACTGAACAATCTCTTTATCAATTGAGTATAAAAAAACAAAACAATAAAATGAATTCCACCATCCCACGACGGGAGCAACTCTTCTTCTAATACATGGGAAGCATGTGGTTACACTCTCTTTCAACAGCATGAGATATCACATTCCAGAAAGCGGAGGAGGTACCATTTCTGGCTACCAGATCATTCTATTGGGTTTTTCTATTGGCATCTTTGTGGTGGTTAGTTGTTGGTCGTCACACCATGAACGCACCCCGCACTTTCCCAAGAACGAATTGAAGTCGGATCTGTCACTCGGGGGGCCCTTCCAGAAACCGACGTTTCCGGTATTTTCGGCGTTAAAAACTATGGGTGGGCTCATTATTGGCGGGACTGACTCGCGGCCAACTGACTATCGTGGTTATCGTGGTGGTGCGGAGATGTTATACTCTAGGTGTGGGAGTCGTCGGGGAGGGAGAAGCCGAACTCTGGTGGTAGCTGACGAAAATGGGATTCAATAATGACTATTTGGGTTAAGCAGCAAGTGCTCACGATAGATGTAGGTAAATAAGCCCACTTGAGGGGATGGCTTGCTAAGTAAGAGCTCATCATTACGTCTAACCCGATGCTTAACACTCAGCTCATCAGCAGATGGTCGGACTCCCGAAGCAAGGCAAACGTGATGCTTACAAGCCGACAGCTAGAAACGATGCGAGATCCGACGATAGCAGGTGTAGAGCCAAGGCCAAACCAAACACTTCCCCTCCTCCACGCATTCGATGGAAATCATCGACCCGCCCCTCCCCCAAAAAGCAATTAAGCTTAACCCCCTCCAAGAACAACAATTCCAATTTTTGTTGCACATCGCTCCCTCGAATCTTGGTAAACTTATTTCCTCATCTCCGCTTCCCTCGATCTCTCAGCTCGGCCTCCCTTGCCAGCACTCCCCTTTCTCAGACAAACCTCAGCCTTTGTTGCACTTCGCATCGCTGAATCTTGGTAACTCTAATTTCAAATTCTCCTCCTCGCCGGCTCGCTTGTAGGATTTTCTTTTCTTTTTTCGTCCCTTCGCAGTGAGGAGCCGGTTTGATTCTGGGAAGGGCTTGGGCGAGCCGGAGAGCGTGCAAGTTTGGTGACGAGGCTCGGGTGAAACTTAGCAGTCACATTAATTTCTCCGCTAGCGATAGGCGCTGAAATGGCGAGAAAGCGCTGCTTTGGGAAGTCGTCTGCAATTTGACGTTGTGTCTGAGGAATTTATATTCGGATCAGCGGGCTTGGATGCAATTTGGATAAAGTAGTCGAAATCCGGGGAAATTTTGCCAGAGGGCAATGCAAATCTGACCGGCACGTGATCCAGGCCAAAATCTCGTGCTGCCATGTTTTGTCATAAGTTCAAAACAATCGCCAGCCATTTCCCCCCTCCCCCGTCCACAGATCGCAGCTTTCGATAAGCGCTTGTGTAACGAGTCAGGCGGTGGAGCATAAGTGTGAGTGCTGATTCAGTCATCCCCTATCTTCTCTCCTTTTGACACGATTCGTGACGCCCCCATATGAAATCTTCAACCACTCTTCCAAATCTGTGGATCCTTTATAATCATTATGTTAGTCTCATAAGATCAACGTTTACCATTGAGTTGTACTTCGGTTCTTTCATAGATGGATCGGAAGTCTTTCCCCGATGACAGGTCAATGCAAGAGTCAGCATTTCCAAGGTTTAGTAGATTCAAGCAATTAATTCGCCGCGGCTTCGGGTGTATCTATGTATCCCTCCTGGTTACGCCTTTTCGTCGAGATCGTCGCAGAGAGTAAGCCCGTATCCCTATCGTTGACAGTTGTTAACCCAAATATCCTATCTCTTCCACGAATATCCATTTTCGGGCTTCTATTCCATCTCGCAATGTACCCATCCCCTACTACCACCATATTCTATTGTCTTTTCCAAAGAGGTTGCTCTGCCTTCACCTTATCCTATTTACTCTTTCTATGAACATCCTCCGTCACTTCCCCCTTCTTTCCCTTCCCATCCCAGAGTAGCCCCTTTTCTACCGGCTCTCCCGTCTCAGCAGCTGGGTTGCAGTCCTTCGATTTGATTCCAAGAGCATGACCAACCATTCTCTTCGCAACAACATCCGTGGTGGCAGGGCGTTTTTCATTACTTGGCGGAGTAGCGCATGGATATCGTCTTACAGTTGGGTACCTTAGTGGGGCAGTTGGCGCAGGTCTGAATGTTTTGAGGACTTCAGCGGGATGTTCTAACCATGGATTGGGACGTGTTTGAGGTTCTTGAGGGTTTCGAGAAGCCTCTGGTCGTTGCTTGGGAATCCCAATGGTAGCTGGCCATGGCGCAAGGCTCTTGTCAAATGGAATTGTAAAATTCGATGCCATGATGATCTTTCTAGTTGGTGATGGTGATAGACGATGGGAGTTAGTAGTAGGAAGAGGATACCAGTGATAGGAAATAGAATGAAGTGAAGCAAAGGTGACGGTGCCCCATCGGGAAGGCAGGACCCTCGTCACTCGCAACCTCCCGTCACCCTCTGTACTTGCTCTGAAGTCACAGCTCTCTAGCAACCGAACCTCACAATGTCTTCACAGTATTAGGAGCAAACCAATACCTACCAAAAGCTAAACAACAGAGGTATTGTTGTATACTGTCGTTACTCCTCACGACATAACTTCAACATCCACAAAAATTAGTTCCATCACCTTAATAAAGAAAGATTCTTGCTATTCCCTACCTTACCATTCCTTGCCAGCAAAAACGAAAGCAGCCCAAGTAGAAACCAGTGGCCTCCAAGTCCTTTTGTCTCTCTCGCTTGCAAAAAGTGAACAAAAGCAAACGACACCTGTGAGATTCGAACTCACGCTCCCGAAGGAAATGCCTATCATGCTATGATTGCTCTTAGCAGGGCATCGCGTTAGGCCGCTCCGCCAAAGTGCCTGTTTGATGTAGGTAAGGAGCCTATTTCAATCTATGTACAACAATTTTGTTTGTTTGTGGTGGTTGACTCAATCGGGGAGGCTCGACTAAGTCCCATACGGTCCCCCGAACAAGTTGGTATGACATATTGCATTTCTCTCTTATATCGAGCTTATGGAATAGTAACAGGTTTTAATTGGTTTAACATTAATGTCTACATATTCTTTTGGCTCTTTGATGCACCGGGGAATTTCAAATCGGTTATCACATGACTTGATAAATATTATCAAATCTTCTTGTTGATCATTTAGATAGTTCGATCGACTCAGTCATATAATACTGTGTGCGCTTGAGGGATTTACTGTGTAGTAGATAGAGTTAGTGCTCGACGGCACTTTTAAAACCATCGTTGTATCCTCTCTGAGAGTTTGAGTCCCAAGCGGACCATCAAAACCTGCTTGAGCTTCCATATCCCCAACCGAGACCGCTCTCAATAACTCATCAGCCAATTTGGGGGCAATCTCTGTTCTACCATAACAGGCAACAGCGTGGAACCTAAGAGTTCTAGGTGATACTGGAATATTTCCTATCTTGTCGAGTGATGGCTGGTCTACTATCCGTGAGACGAAGATCTAACTAGGTCAGTGAGGTAGGAGTTGCACTAATATTTGCATCATATCCCTCCTGATCCTGACTCATTGTAACATCTTGTAAACTATTCCTGACGAACAGGCTATTCAGTATTAGCTTGAAAATGATATCAACCTTCGGTTGATATTCTAACGACTCGTCTTCATCTACTAAACTACCCTCAGTAACCCAAGGATGGTATTCTTGTATCCTCTGCAGTAGGTCTATAAAGTAGGTTTACCGTCAACAATTCTGTTACGAATTCTCTGCAGGTATTCGAGAGATCCACGCCGCTAGCATCTTCAAAATCAAGCTGTTTACGCCATCAATATAACTAGTAAGATCAAAAACATCAATAAATGAAAGTCGCTTGTATGAAGCTCATATATGATAACTCCAATGGCCTAGATATCAATAGCCACAGAACATGGTACGGTTTTTTCATTCTCCCTAAAGTAGCCGACAACTTCTGGTGCAATATATCCAAATGTTCCAATGTGGATTCGGAAATCTGTTACTCCTTGAGCTCTTTTGCTAATTACGAAATCGGCGATTTTTGACAAGCCATTCGAGGGAGTTAGACTCGATTAATATATCCTGTTGCTTTTTTAGATAATAAACACACCAATAAGCCTTACAATTACTGCTTTCCAGCAATTGCCGGGTGATAAAGGCCAGGGAAGAAATGGAGCTCTACTTTAATGAAAAACCCACGAGAATCTCCTTCATTTAAGACAAGGAAAAAGTAGACTAAATGATATCATACTAACTTTTCAGAAACTCTATCAAAAATACACAAACCCCAACAAATCCCTTCCAAGCCCTATCTTCTACAACCAGAAAAAAAAACGATACCTACATTCCAAAAAGAGGGGGTATTGAACGCCGTAAGCACCCGAGAATTATACCAAAATTTCGATTTCGATTCTCTTACATCATGCATATCCTAGCATGGTAAACATATCCATATTGTCTTTCGTTATTTCATCCACAAATACAGGTGGGTCTCGAAATGTATACTTATCACCACTAATCTCAGCCGTAACACCACTCAGATTCTCGTTCACCACCAGCTCCCTCACTCCATCTATCAATGTCGTCATCGGCGTCAATTTCATTTTGGAGAATAAATGGTTATCTCCCAGTCCCGTTGCTATTTCTCCGAAGTTAGTTCTCCAGACCCCGGTAAAGCTGAAATTAGGATTTCATACCAATACAATTCGGACAAATGGCATTTATCCTTATCCCATCCTCCGCCAAAGGTTTCGCAAGCGACCTCACAGCACCCACGATTCCGTGTTGAGCAATAGCATAGGTAGGCGCTATAGGAAAAGGGTACAGCCCAGCATTACTCGAAGTACACAAAATAATCCCGTTTTGTTTTCCTGGCTTTTCCATCCTCTCCTTTGCGCTTTTCCTCATATAATGAACCGCCAGTTTTACCGCTACGTTGAACATTAACATTTTTTTTTTCTTTTCTTTTGTAAATTGATAGGATGAGAAGAAGAAGAAGAAGAAGAAGAAGAAGAAGAAGAAAAACTTACTATACAAACTACCCAATAAATTTACATCCAAACTTCTCATACCAGGACAAACAGGATCCTCATCCTCATCCCTCTCAATCAAATCCTCCTCCCCACTAGCCTCCGCATTCACACAAACCACATCAACCCTCCCCCTCTGCCTGTACACGTCCTTAAATACATCGGCCTGGTCATCCCAATCGCTCACATCACATTTTCGATACGAGAAATCCGCATCTGGATAAGCAGCTCTCAGGGCCAGAAGAACCGGATCTGCCGTTTCGATCGAGAGGTCGAGAATAGTGATATCTGGCGAGGGGTAAAGTGGCGAGGAAGCAAAGTATTCTGTTAATGCTAGACCGATCCCCGAGAGCCCGCCTAGAAAAAGATGATTGTGAGTTAGAATAAGCTTTTGGAGGTTTGTATGGTATGCAGCGTGTGTGTGGGGGGTGGGGGGAAGGGGATATATCAATGGTACGAACGAACCAGTCACAATAATACTCTTCCCAAGCACCGGCGTACTCATCATGATGTCTCCTCTCATTCTTCCCGGACGGCCACGTTAAAAATCTGCAAGGACCGCACGACGATGACAATTAACACTGTATGTACAGCAGGCCGTCCAACGCAGGTCGTGGGGAGGTTTAAAACGTCGGGGTTTAAATATCGGGCAGAATGCATCCGATGGTTCCGTCGTGTGGTGCGTTTGGGGTGAAGCATGCAGAGGTGGAGTGTCTGGCGGGGCGTCGCTGTCTGGGTCCTGATTGATGAGGTTTCGGGTTGAATATGCTGCTCGTAAGGCTCGTAAGGCCGGAGTGGGTGATCCGGGGGCTGGATTGGGCACCTTTGCGCGGGGTATGGGAGTGGTACCTGGATGTACGGAGTAAACCCGAGGGTCTGCCGCCAGGGAGGGAACGGAAGGCGATGGCCAGCAGGGTCCCTGGCCGCTGGGAACCGAAAATCCCCGTGGGGAGGATATACTTGCAATCCGCCTGAGGTTGGAACATGCCGATTGGGCACCTCTGCCAATGCCGGCCGGCAGTGCTTGCATTCGAAAAAGAGGTCATCCGCCAAGGCTGTTTCCTTGTCAGACAGCTTCTGTTGGTATGAAGTACGAGAGTACGACGGCAGAAAGATCCAGGCAAGCTATTCTCGTCGATGGGAGGCAAGAATCTCCCTTCCTACCACGAGTTTGACATGAAATTCCCAACCACACAATCAATATGTGAAGAGCAAGGGACAGAAAAGTCACGCAACGGCGCTGGGATTAGCCCTAACGAGAGAAGATATGTCCCGTGAGTCCAAAGCTTACGTGTTTCCCACTCGTCTCGTCCCGACCAGCGATCAGCCCGACTCATCTCCGAGCCATCGTTGCAGAAACTAAGCCGACTTATACAACCGGGCCATGTCACCTGACAAAGGTAATTGCCTCGAAAGCCAACAGTCTGAGATAGATCCTTATCCTCACATTATATACAGGCTGCCGGATGCTTATAGGACGATCAAAAACAGCTGCCAGGTCTATCGTATCAGCCTGTTCATTAGGTTTAGCCACCACTACGAAGTCCTGAGCGTTTCCGACTTGCCGATGCTCATACAAAATCTGGTCGTTAAACTGTTTGATCATCCATCGGAATATCATAATCCTTTCCCGTGCAATCCCCTAACAAGCTCTTAAAACTCTTCATAGTATCTTCACAACCCATTTCCATATTTTCCAGCACCACTCTACTCCTTGGGTTATCAACCAAAAGATTAACCACCAGCCAGAAATTAAATGCGTTTCGAAAGACCCCCAGACTATGCCACCTCTCGTTGGGTATCGAGGTGCGTACCTCGTTCCAGATGTTACGCCAGCGAAGAAGTGCAAATTTCGTTGCAGCCAATGTTGTATCGGGAAGAGAAGAGTTGGGTATGTTTGGTGTCAGGGTCAGGTATGTTGTGGTATGGACATGAAGCACTACGGCAGATTAAGGTTAGTTAGTATGGAAGGATACTCGGGAAATGGAAAAGGGAAAAGAAAACACACGGTGAATTAGTAAGAACATTTCCTTTGGCGTGAGATTGAGGGGATTCAATGTCTCCCCAGGATTTAGATATACGTCAATATTTGGATCGAAGAGGCTTTGGTAGGCGTCACTAAATGTGGCGTTTCGACTAGGGACAAACCCAGGCTCGGAAAACGGATGTGGGGAATTGAAGATATCTTCGGGACATATCAGGTCGAACTTTATCTCGTTTCTACTGAAGTGACAAGTGAAGTTTGTGAAGATTGAGATAGCAAGATCCAATAAAACGACATGATAAATTGTCCTTCAGTACTTGTTAGTCTGCTTGCTATGATGATGTCTTGAGCCTAAGAGGTAAGTACTTACCGTATTTCCATCTCTTTATGAATCCACAACATTTCATCGAGAGAATCTTCAATTCCGTGACGGGCTGTCAAGGAATCAAAGGCCCTTACCAACTTTACGTGTGTCAGTATACCAGCTTTAACTTAATTGGGAAACTCTCTCGACCTGCCTGCGCTAGGGGAGCGTATCTACTCTCAAACACTCTTTTCCGTCCCATTTTACTCCCATTCCAGAACTGGACAGCCGTTATAATGAAGCTCGCCTGGATGTACTCTAGCGTGACTGGTGAGGTAAACACAGTTTGGTCTACAGCTTGACGTTGCAAGTTGAGAGCTTGTCTAGTTTGAGTGCCGATGGCTAATGGGTTTACCGAGTAGATATACGACTCTACCAAGTCAAGGACAGCCTGGGAGGCAACTTTGGCCCTCGGGTCTTCTGGTGTAATTAACGATGTGGCCAACATCATAGCCATGACGAGGGTGATAGGTGCTGTTTCGAGGTTGAAACCTGGTCGATGTAGTATGGGGCAATGAACATGCCAGGAGTTGAAATAGGACTCGCAGTATTTGACAAGGCTAGATGGATTAAAGAGATTTCGTAATTGTTGCAAAATGCGTTCCAGATTCTCAAAGCTTAGCTGAAGCGATTGTGCATGCCCGAGAAGTGCTTCCACAATAGTAATAGACCGTACGCCTGGAGCTTTCCAATCTTCTGGATATACGTCGCCAAACGTGCTGTTTGACAGAATGGTTGAGTCCAAATCCATGGCCACGTTTAAATCTTGGATCGATGATATGTCACTAAAGGGACTATCGAGGAAGTTAAGGAGATCGAGTTCATCGAATAATACCCCGTCCGCTCCCTCATTTATAAAACTCTTGCCAAATATGGTTTCATCAACACTTGTAAAACTGAGGGGGGATATATCCGTGGAAGTTGTTATGGGAGGGCTTAACTTCGGGAAGAATACTTTATCGCGGCTTCCCGGCATCGCCATGCCAGACATGAAGCTTGCAGTCCCTTTGTTGAGAAGGGACTCGATCGATACCTTGGCGGGCACAGATTGCGATCTTTGGCTTTGAAGAGCCGGCGCTGGACTTGTTAGTAGGTTAAGACCCGAATGTCAGGAGTTGGAAGGACGAACAACTTCCCAAACCAGAAGGATCTCGAGATGAATGTCTTGAGTACTTGCATTCCGTTTTCTTCTGTAAACATGTATTACATGGTTGGTCTCCATTGCAACCAAGTTTCATTGACGTGCACTGAAACGATGAGCATTGAATAGTTATCTCTAGGAGGAGAACTTACAGAATCACACGCATGAGATCGACGCCCACCACGAGCAGCTTCTGGGATACTGCGGCCTCGGCGTTGGGCGCAATTGCTATAGTGATCTCGTAGATTGTCACCGGACGGATGTTAGCTAGATTTCAGCTCGGCCGACATAACTAACTTACCTGCGTGTAAATCCATCTGAGCAAAAAACACAAGAGTACGGTTTAACACCAGTATCTAGAGTCCGTCAATGATCGTGATGATAAAAACCACACCACCAGCTTTCCACGGAACTCTCTACTGGATTTAGGGGTCGTACGTCGCAATTGATGCCTCTTGAGGTGATCTGATCTCGAGAAGTTCCGGTTGCAAACCGAGCAGAGCAAGGAACGTGCGGGTCCACACTCCATGAAAAGCAATATCTCCACCATGGGAGAGGGCCCAGATATAGCTTAGAACGAAGGGAGCCAGGAAGGCCAAACGTCAAGATCGAGACCAGTGGGGGTGTGGACTAGGATCTTTATTTGGCGATTCTGCTCAAGGCTTGGCCTTAGGTTTGATCTTTGGTAGCAACCCAACTTATTAAAGAGGTGAATTCCAACATTCATGTGGTTCGGTGGCTAGGTTTTAGTCAGCTGTTGGCCCTTCCAGCGACGAGATGTGGATTCGTTTCTGTAGTGTGCTGGGTGGGTCTCAGAGGCTGTCCCTATGGATCATTTCGACTCGATCCGTCTCTATATGGTATCGTGAGGGGCCCGCAGGGTGGATATATTGGAGCTTTGACTGTGGTGTTGCGCTCCACTGTCAATGCGACTGGCAGCTTGGCCACATGGACAACCGGGACTTTGGCCTCTGCCCCACCACGCAACACATGCGTACTTGTTGGAGGCTAATTTCTTCATTAATTGAGGGCATGCAACGATGCTCGAGCACGATCTTGCTGGCGCTAACTTTCCCGGTGGCGCTTGCTGTGATCCGACCAGGCGCAGAAGTCCAGTATGCTCGGTATGCGATTCCACTTATTTGGTATTGAATCCGTTTAGATGCGTTGATGGCCATAGATGGTTGATTCTATCAATATGAGACCGCTTGTGAAGATTGTGTTGTGAGCAGGGCTGAGGCGACAATCCTCTCAAATACCTTTGATTATCAGCTCCAGGAATGGCTAGACTTCTGTAACCCATGCCCTCAACGTACGTTAATTATTGGATCTTACATATCTATGGAAGGCTCGGCCCCGGTCACCGCCCCAAGCTACCAGCTAACGAAGGCTGAGCACTATTTGTTGGAAATCTGTGGAGGAGAAGCGGCGGATGTGATTGGGTTCCACCAGGGGAAACTGGGGCCTGCCGTTGTGAAGAACGTGCCTCTTCTCTCTGAAATGGAATCTTTTTTCAAATAGAATGCGGAAGCTTACCGAAAAGGTACAAGCTTAAATACAACGCTTGCCCTAGATAACGGGTACGTAGGCCAGGGAGCAAAGATCTGTACGAGTTTCTCACCCCATCTTTGAGAATATAGGGAAGCAAAATTAGCTTAAGATAATCAGGAGCTTGGACTCTAGCAGGGAAATAACTGAGGCTCAACTTTCTTTATTTCCTTTACGTCGGGAGGCTCTGGAGAGTTCGACTTCAATGCACTAAAAGGAACCGAGTGATTGTAAACTTAAAGAGTTTAATCACAAGAGCGAAAATCTGCCCGGATTCCATGCTAAGTTAGGCATTGACAGGCTGTATGGTTAGCCTCTGATGGCCAGGTATTCAAACTTGCTTTTTATGAACTTCTTAATGCTGGTATGAAATATTTTTATCATGTTTACGCGTGTATTTTCCTCACCACATTGCAGGGATCACGAAACAGCATTTTTCTAGTCCAACAGGGTCGAATGACTTGGCAGATCGAAGAATCTCGTTTCATTTAACTATCGCAGGTTCTGTTCTTCCCCAGTGGACTTATATCCTCCATTTTTTTAAGAGGTTTACTCCTCTTGTATACCGCCACTTTACCGACGCCTCATACAATAGCAACTCGATTTTCTCCCATCACCAGAGGAATTAGAGCATTTAGTGGGGAATGTAATTTTCGGAGGTTTAAATATTTCAACTACTGACTTACAGCCAAAGTTCACAATTTCTTCCTGGGTTAAAAATGCTAGGTAGTGAAATTTAAAAGTAAACCAGAAACTAAATACCTTTGTAAGTTCTTTCAAGTCTTTCTTCTTGAGCCGATATACGATATAGAATATTCTAGCGGTTTTTTCACAAGCAGAATCGCCGCTTGCAGGTTTGTCATTGGTAGGAATAGTATCCCTCTTTTCTTTATACATCATCAGCATCGACAACGACGAGGAGTAGTATAGCTTTTCAAAAATGTACTTACATGAACCATGCCATAGTAGAAGTTTTCAAATCCAACTGTTTTGCCATTCCCATATAGTTTATTTAAGGCGATCAAAAATTCAGCTTCAGCAAAAGGTTTCTAGCTTTCCTATATCGACCTCTAATATCTACGGTCCTTGAACTTGTCCGAGATTGGGTATGTATTTATCTAGGTTTGGATATGGATGGTGCAGTAAGAGGAGCATTATCCTAAATATAAAAAATAGGGAAATTAATATAGCTTCATAATACCAAGTCAGAGACCTAGAAATAAACTTCAAAACTTCAAATTTGTTATGAACCACCAAACTCTTATTCATTACTATTCCAAGTATGATATTACAATATTCCTCTTTCTACAAATCCTTAAATCTCCACCCTTTTCTTCGGCCATGATTTTAGTTACATGAAAAGTCCATTCTAATTCCATTTGAAAACAAGGATTCGAAGTATTCGAAATTATTAAGGCTGTATTTGCTTGGGAAGGGGTGGATTCGTTCCTTGAGGTATGTTGGTGGCATACCAACAAAAAGGCGAAACCAATTTTTCTTTCGAACACGTTACGGTGGTAGGACAAATATATTCTTTCTTCACTTCTACTCTCCTCCTTCCCCTTCTGCCCCACTCCTAGCTATAGGACACACTTATGCGGTTCCTCCTGCTAGAGCTTCATAACAGTATAATGTCCCCCAGACTTTTTAGGATCTGCCTAATCAGGTTTTTTCGGATGTTTTAGAATCTCCACTGGTTTGAGTCCAAAACTCACAATTTCTTCCTAGATGAAGATTCTAATTAGTAAATGTAGATAATACGTAAAAGTTGTGAGGAGAATACCAATGTCAGTTCCTTGTCTGATTTCGGTGGATAAATGCTATAAAATGTCCTCTGTTTAGGTTTGTCACTGTAATATTTTTCATCTTGAGCTATCTTATCGCTGGGTATAATATCCCTTTTTTTGTGGTTCAAATTAGCTGATTTGCATTGCTGAAGCTCATTTACGCTTATATGAACCTTACAGTACTTGACATTCTCTAGCCCATGCCTGTTTCCAAATTCATATATTATCTACAATACAATACCATCAAGAATTCCTCTTCATTAAAGGATTTCTTAGCAGTTAGATTAATTTCTACTTACTACTTATAATCCCTGAACTTTCGAGATATCGGGAATGTATATTTATAAATCGGGATGTGAAGGAGTAGAGTGTGGTTCTTGAATAACTTTAGTAAGAGAGGCTGGAGGCTTATGATTGATGATGTTAGCAGGTCGGTACATATTATATTTTAGAAAAAATTAAGGATAAGAGGGGGGGAAGGGTAAGCTCGGGACAATATCTCAAAAACATGTTCAGCCAAATACGACCGACGTACGTAAACACTAGCACCGTGCCCACAAGCATCAACTTAAACCTAAAATATAATTACCATTCTTTCCCATCATATAAAAAGAATCATCACCAATCCAAAAAAGCTTACCAACATAAGAATACCATTTTCCTTCTTCAAATACCAGAGAATATAGTGACCAAGTAACCAAACTCCATCTATCTATCTACCAATGTTTAAATTAACCCCTAGCTAGTAATCCATTAGAATAACATGAATAACCCCCCCCCCTAAAACACCAATCCCGCCTTTCCATCTCTAAACCATCCTTATACATTTCCTACAATAATGATATAAATCTACCATTCCATAAATCCAGATACCTACCTACCCTATAATTTCTTTCTTAGCAACGTGTGATAGCCAGGCTAGATCAGGGTTATCGAGAATATTATTAGAAGCCAGGTATAACATCGCAGGTATCATAAAGCAAGAAAGAATTACCATCATTATCCCTCAATACATTAGAAGTTACACCCAATAATATCCTACATCTATTAGGAGAATATATTCCAACAGATGAGGCTTACTTAGTTAGGCTTTCCATCGCAAGCGGCCTAGAATTTCTGTAGCCTCTTGATCGCTAGTTTGCCCTTATCAGAATCCAACGAAGCAATTCCCTCTCTCATACCATTAATTACGGTAACCAAACAAAACAAAATAAAATAAAATAAAATAAATATTTTTTTCATTTCGTCATAATACATATACATATCCAAACATATCATCACTTAAGTGTATGACTCAAATGTCCCTTCCTCCCCTCACTCAGCACACTAACATCAACCGTCCTCCTAATCCCCAACGGTAACCCCCCCCCTTGAGCTAAAATCCACTCCTCACTCCCCTGCCGTCCATCAACCTCAAAAACCGCCTCCTTAACAACACTCCCCTTACTCCCCCCCCTCATCCCCCCAATCATCCCCCCAATCGACCCCTTCTTCGCCGTCCTATCAACCTTTCCATCCTTCCCCTGACTTAACTTCACCCCATTATTACTCGTAATCGTATTATTCGTCCATCCCACGAGGTCGGATCGTAAGTGTAGAGGAGGACGGGATGCATTTGGTGTTTTGCCCGTTGAGTCGAAACCGGTGAAATTGAGACTGCGGAGGAGGGGTCGGATAGTTACTAGTGAGGCGGCGATTATGGCTACGCCTGGTTCGACGAGGGTCCAGACCATTGCCGTCGTGCCTTCGAAGAGGAGGTCGGGACCACTTCCTAGTTCCGCGAGGTATTTGAGTCGGATTATAGTTGCTATACTTGCGCTTTGTGGTTTGTTAGAAAAATTGCTTGTTCTGCTAATGTAAATTTGGGCGGGGGGGATGTTTTGTAAAGGAACTTACAAAACTCCCAATGATAGAACGAATCCGACGACAACTTTCGCCTGGATCGTCATTTGCACTTTCCATATCACGAAAACGGGTAGAATTGCATATAACCAATCGGAAACAATCGTCATGACGCTGATGGAATAGGCGGCCGCGACGAAACTTGCTCCGGATACGCATTTCTTGGTTTCGAGGGTGTAATCCCATTGTGCTCTAACTGGTTTGCATTGGAAGAGATCGTAGATGAATATAGCGAAGGACCAGATTATGACTACGCTTATGCTGATGCGTAGGATCCAGATGTGGGATTTTTTGACGGCGATGCGGAGGAGGAAGAGGGCGATCGACATTTTGATGAACATCATGTTTGCGATGTATGCGAGAGTTGCTAGAGCTTGATACTGTGAAGGTGGTTGGTTAGGGTGGATTTCCGAGGACTTTTGTGAGGCCCGAACCTTACTTTTAGTGATTGTATCTCCATCGGTGTCGTAAGACTGACATTGTGCCTGCCAATTCCATAATGGATCCCAGTCAGAAGGAAAGCACAGGAGAGAGTGAAGATGATCTTGGTGATGTGAGCTCGTGGGAAAACCGTGAGGTGCCAATTCTCCAAACTCACTTGTGAAACTATCAGGAACCAGTCGTCTGCAGCAAGGACCTTTGTGATCCAAAGGCGAACATAAATCCGGAGGCTGATAGCCACGTAGGTTAGCAAAAGAAGGATGGTGGAAACCACCACAATCGGCATTCCATTGTATTGCTGGTCATACGACGATTCTGCCATCTTGCATGCGACTAATAACTAAAGACCACCGGCTGGAGGGTTAGGAACAGATGCCCAGCAGCATCTCCAGACACTTCCCAAAAGCATGGGTGGATGCGGCTGCCATCTTATTTGGCTGTTTCTCAGCTCTCCCGCATTTTAGTTTCTTGTCGACTATGACTATGACCAACTTGATCTTTCCTGCTAGGAGATCGTCTGGATGCCCTTCTATTCGTCCGTGTGGACGGACATGGATGCGGCATCTCAACAACTTGCAATCATACGGCATCAGGCGTCCCTGGCAGCGGCGGGTGGATAATCGGGGCCCTATTGAGCTTGTAGCTGGCACTGTGGTGATTCCAAGAGAACTAGGTGTGATAGTTTCAGCCACCAGAGGTCGAAATACCCACATCTCAGGCGGAATGCGCAGCGCGGGACGAATCCCCACATTAAAGAAGTTTTGCAATGCTGCTTCTGGACCAACGGGAGGCCGTCCAGACGTCCGCGAGCGGGTGGATAAGACCTAGGACGAGGCAGTTGTGTATGGCAGTTTGGAGTTTGGGTTTCCGTCGGGAAGCTTCAGCCTCCACGACCCAACGGCAGACGTAAAAGCAATTCATGGCCTATCTTACGACGGCAATTCTGTTCTGCATCATTCTGCAGCAGGAAATACCCCGCGTGCTGGGGAAAGATTGTGATCCCCACGAGTCCACCACGAGCAGGCCTGGCCAGTTCAGTCGGTGGCTGCGTGCTCCGACGATCATACGCTTACCATGGACGCGGGACACTCGACGCAAACCCTGGCGCAACGTCCCAACCGTGGAATGCGGGTACTCTGAAGGCATTTTCGAGATAGTCACGAATAAGAGAACCGACGTTGTCCCTCGGGGCACTAGCTGGTTGGGATTTGGTCCAATATTCCGCATAGCCTAGACAGCTATTTCAGCGACGCTCTGGGCCGAAGAGGTCTAACAAGTCCCTAACTGAGCCAACCTCGGCCTCGCGCGCTACTGCAGGTGATCGCAACGCTTGGGGCTCCGGTGGGCCATTCTCCCATTCTCCGCCGGGAGGTACCTTTCCACTCTGCAGCGCTGATGTGACGCATGGCGGCATTCCTGGCTGGGAATGGCGCGACTCCGCTAATATTAGGGTCGAGCCACTCCAGGAAGGCGGATTGGGCCCCGTTCTTCTGGCTCCTTTCGATCAGAGCGCAACTGTCTGGCGTAAAGCCACGTTTTGGTGTGTCCGAGCACCACAGAGCGAGCAATCATGAAGTCACCGAGGATACCGCATGCCGAGGCCAAAGCGCAGGCCAAGGTGCTCCAGGGGGATTGGTGGTCTTGGCAGCGTCAACACGAGGGGAATCAGTGAAAAGGGCTTGCCTTTCCCTTTCATCGCCCTGCCTCGGAGTATGCAAGAGTATTGGCGGTGGTGTTGACGCCTCCAAACACGTTCCGCAGCTGCGGTCACGTGGACAACGGAGAAAAGTAACTCCGCCAATGGATATATCCAAGGTGAGGTCTTGCCCTTGGGTTTACCCACTATCTACAACGGATAAAGACCCGGCATAAGGTCCGGTGCAATAGGGCACACACATGAGTACCAGCTTTCCAGTTTCTCTCTTTGCTCGGTCGCATTTCTCTCTTTCACGCTTTTCTCTTCACACATCCCCACCTTGAGGGCAATTGACAAGATGGCAGATCTCAAAGACACGAAGTTCAAGCTCAACAGCGGCGCCGAGATCCCAGCGCTGGGCCTGGGGACATGGCAATCCGAGCCAGGGCAGGTCAAGAAAGCTGTTTCCTATGCGCTGTCCGTCGGATACAAGCACATCGACTGTGGTACGTCGCTCTGCAACTGGCCTACTTGTGGATGGATTGGCAGCTAATGTTGCAACAGCATACTGCTATGGTAACGAAGACGAAGTTGGAGAAGGGCTTAAGGAGGCATTCGCAAGCGGCGTCAAGAGGGAGGATATCTTCATCACTACAAAGTTATGGTGCACATACCACTCCCGCGTCGAACAAAACCTGGACATGAGCTTGAAGAGCTTGGGCTTGGACTATGTCGATTTGTACCTGATGCACTGGCCCTTAGCTATGAATCCTGAGGGTGGGTACCCCGCCCCCACCTTTATATCCTCTAAGTCAGTAGCATGCTAACACTCTCGCCACAGGGAATCACGAAAAGTTTCCCAAGCTACCGGACGGATCTCGCGACTTGATGAGGGACTGGTCCCACATTGAGACATGGAAGTCGATGGAGAAGTTGTTGGCAACTGGCAAAGTCAAGGCTATTGGCGTCGCAAACTACTCTCTCAAATACCTCGAAGATTTGTTACCCCATGCTTCAATAGTTCCAGCAGTCAACCAGATCGAAAACCACCCTTCTCTACCACAGCAGGAGATTGTCGATTTCTGCAAGTCCAAGGGCATTCATATTACTGCCTACAGTCCCCTTGGTAGCACAGGTAGTCCGATGATGAAGGAGAAGTCTGTCTTGGAAGTCGCTGAGAAGTGTGGTGTGTCCGGTGCTTGCGTCCTGTTGAGCTACCACAGTAAGTTGATTCTACTCTGTGTGGGTTGGTGCTAAATTTTTAAGTTGCCCGTGGAAGCTCGGTTCTGGCCAAGTCTGTTACGGAAAACCGCATATTGTCGAACATGCAATTAATCAAGCTGGACGACAGTGATATGAAGGTGTTGAATGACTATTCTGCTGAGCTAAGAAGGACTGGCAAGCTTATGCGATATGTCTATCCTCCATTTGGTGTCAACTTTGGATTTCCTGACAAGCAATAAATGGGGCAATAAACAACTTCATCAGGCGTTCGGTGCCTCGAGATACTCTCGATTACTAGCATAGACCTCTCTAGAAAGATCTCGTGTTGTTATAACCGTTGGACATTGCAGAAGAGTAAATGGAGATCAGTTCTTGCTTCAATATTACTACAAAGACATGAAATAACCACATGGCTTTCACTATCCAATCTCTTCAATTATCTTCCTCCCACCATTAATGCAACGAGCCAGTGCATCTCTAAATAGGTTGTCCTTTAAGGAGAGTACTTTATCTCGATTGAATCCATCGTCCACCAGGTCATCGTCCGTTCTGCCAACTCCTACTTCCACTGAGCAACTACCTCCTCTCCTCCTCAACTCCATAACTTTACTCCCTCTCATTCCCATCACCTCCATAACCTCCCCCTCCCTTTCAAAACCTCCCACCCCACCCCTCTTCAAACCTTTCCACCCACCAACCCACCCAAACCCCAAACCCTCTACAAAACCAACCAAGCAACCGCACCCAACAACCCCATCAACCCCACACTCCCCCCAACCCTCCCCGCCCCATTCCCCTGAATACTCCCCGTCGCCCTCGCCGTCGTACTCGGCGCCGGTGTCGCCGATCCCGTAACGATAACTTGACTCGTAACCGTCGAAACGGGTATACTTCTAGTTCCCGTTCCGGTGGATGTCGTACCGTTTGTGTAGAGAGCGCTTTGGGAGGTGGTTGTTGAGGCTTCTTCTGAGGTGGTGGTTGATGAGGAGGTGAGAGGTGCGGAGGTGGAGGTGCAGGAGGTAGTTCGTGTACTTCCTGTTGAGGGGAAGGTTGAATTTGTTGCGACTGCTAGGAGGGGGAGGAGGGGGAGTATGATGATTGAGGAACGCATTTTTTTTTTTTAAAAGTCTGGCTTCTTGTCTGGTCTGGTTGTTGTGATATGGTGTGGTGTGATTTCGTTTATAACGTGGTTTATTTATCTGTATATCTGTTCGTTTGATTTGGATGGTTTAAGGTAGCGAGTGAAAAATGTGCGGAAAAACGAATGTTAGATGTATATCAAATACAAATCGACAATCCAATCAAATAACCAGACTTTCAAGTTTGCGATGTTTTTTTTTAAAAAAAGTATATAGTAATCAGAGGGAAAGAGGTGGGTTGGGGGGGAAGAAGAGAGGTTGGTATATATCTAAGCGCCTTGGCATTCCTAACGTGAAAATAGGACGACAACTGTAGAACACGAGAGGAATTGGAGAACGTTACATGAAAGGACCTTTTTTTATTGTCCAATTAGATGGTTGGGTTGGGTTGGGGCTGTTTTTTGATGGGTGATGGACAGGGGGGAATGGAATGGGCGTTTTAGATTAAATTTGTTTGGGGGAGATGTGGGAATTGGATGCTGGCTGCTGCCGGGAGTCGTGCAGTGAGTGAGTGATGCAGGGGGATTGGGGGGTTTAGCCGACGAATGGGGGTGGGGAGGGACGGGGTTTGTGGAAGGATTGGTTTGGAATGGAAGGGAACATGGGTATGGATTAAGGACTCGTGATTGAGTTCGTGATTCTGAAAGCTCTTGATTTTTCCTAATGGTGGGTGGATTGATATTATGTATGTAGGATACGAATGTAAGAAAGGACTTTCCCCGGGCGATGAAAAGAAATCCGACGCAGGCGCATTCGAAATCTACGCAAAACAGTAGATCTCTAGATATCTTGACTAGCATCCGATCCATCGAATCGGACCGGATCTCTCGATATAGAATTCCTCAACTTATATCAGCAGGGCTTCCGTTTCGAAACTTTTTTTGATCGTCATGATCTGCTCATAACAATTTCCTGACGTATCTGTATCTGTATCCACTTCTCAGTGGCGAAACGTAGAGGATTTTCGATCAACAGGTCAGCCATGAAAAAAAAATACGAGTTTATTGTCATTCTCTGTTGATAACTTTTCTTTTTTGATATACTGTTCGTTAAGGTATAATTCGTACCCTGGATATTCCCAAACTTCTAAACTTCAATCCCTCCAAAATGCCAACACCACGTATCCCACAATACATCATACCATTTCCCCCCTCGCACTAAGTCTCAACACAGTTCAAACCTAGTAATCCCCCTCCTTCCTCCTACTCCTCTTCAACCATGTCCCCTTAAAGAAATACTTAAGCCAGAATGCGACATATATATCGGTGTTTCCAGCCCCATATAAATAAAAGCATCGTTAAAGAAGTCCTCCAAAGATACATCCACAAAATAGAGCAATCATTGGTATCTAGAAATAATACCCTCCTGCACTCCAAGCAGCCATTCCATATCCAACAATATAAGACATGACTCTTGGACCGAAATCTCTCGCGAGATTAATTGCATAGCCAGTTTCCCATCGATGTATTTCGTTAGTAAAAGAAAATGTTATTGAAAGGAGGATAGGTCCCCCACCAGGATATACTCTGAAGACTTCGCAGGAAAAGCTAGCTCAAAATGCGACCACTAATCCATTTATACAGAGACAGCTAACGGGCAGTGTGAGCGGTGGGAAAGAGAGCAGTGCTAGGAAGATATATCAGATACTGTACATACCCAAAACAAGCCCCCAACCCAAAAATCAAAAGAACAGCGCGAGAGGAATCATCTGACCCCCCCCCCGGTCTTCCCCATAGCCCCAGGATTAATATCATCCTTCAACACAAAAATAACAAACATAAGAATCGTACTCGCAATAAATTCACCAAAGGATTATCCAACCTTCGTCATGAAAGCTTGGGGATAAGTACAGAATATTTCTGCCGTTGCACCCT
Source organism: Neobulgaria alba (assembly GCA_003988965.1). Taxonomy (NCBI): domain Eukaryota; kingdom Fungi; phylum Ascomycota; class Leotiomycetes; order Helotiales; family Gelatinodiscaceae; genus Neobulgaria; species Neobulgaria alba. The sequence continues at coordinate 112,175 of QYAM01000019.1, forward strand.
TAGCTAGAGGTACACTCCGAACTCCATGTCTAGCATAGAAGTTGATCGCGTTTATATAATTTGCATAGACCGACTCTAGAAGCGCAGAATGCTCTGAGGACTTGGGCTATGAAATAGATGAGAAAGCGTCGCTAGGAGAGTTTGCGGAAGAGGCAGAACGAAAAGGTTATAGCGGGGTTGAGGAAACCTCCACTGTCATCTGCGACGTAGATTCCTAATATGACTCCTAGTCCCCCATCTGACGGTTTGTGTTAGTAAAATGTAAATTTTGAGTGTGAGGACCAAGGGAGGGGAAGGAGGGGGCATTAATACCCCCAACTTATACTCTGATATCCACTAAATCCCATTCCACCTGGAGCTGATATCCCTCCTGTACTAAGTAATACATGTGCTACACTTCCATTCTCAAAAATTACCAGGACGAAAGTACCGAAGAACTAGTAAATGGCTCTCGAAGGACTACACGAACAGCACTCCATGTGAAATGATGATGCCCATCATGTTCTTCCACAATAAGTAATTCTGAGGTGATGTTGGAGATAAATTCGGACTTCGAGCATATTCTCGGTGTTCGAAATGTTTATATTGGGGGTTGTTTTGCGAGGACTTGCATTTCGAGGGTATTCGTAAGGACGGTCCACCTCCAACTGTTTTGGTAGCTTTATCTTGATGGTTTTTCATCTTTTCTTCATCTTATATTAGATCGTCTAAATCTTAAAGTCCAGGATCACTTCCATATCCACCATTCTCAAGTTTATTCAGTTATGCCCAATCTCTTCTTTTCGGGCTCGAATCTGGGGAGTATGCGTTTCCCTCTGAGGAAGACATCGTCAAGAGGCAAGACAACTATCAAATCACTTCGGAAGTAAAAGTATTATGGAAGTCTGAAGCTGAAAAGGAGTGGGCAGGCTATAAGACATTCTGTTACCAGCCAGTAATTTCAGCATTATAAGAGAAGTACGAGATACCCACCCGCGGCAGCGGAATCGTGCTTTCGATTGTCATCTGCCAAATGCTCTGCCGACGAGATTTCTAAAATAGTTAATGGCTAATGAGCTATGACGCTCACCCTTTCAATAGAAAAGAAGACCAGATTATGAGAGAAGGAACTTGTCAATCGTGAAGGGTTCACGGGAATGGAGGTAAGTTCCCTATCGGGTCAAAACTACTTGGATCGAAGGGCTAGTAGTGAGGGGCTGAAAAGCAACAAGGGGTTTTGGGAACTAAGGAGAACATATATTTGACTGGAAGAGTAAGACGGCTAGGTAGAACTGAATCTATGGGTATATTTCCTCGATATTCGCAGAGCATTCCTACTTTCCACCGCAGATATTAGGTCAATAGGAATCATAAAATAATCGAAGTTGTGTCTCGACAAAGATCAGCGCGGAGGCCTATCCGTGCATGCCGTTAAAGACTTAATGCTGACGAGTTGAAGTCTTGGAGGCGTTACTCCTGGTCTCTTGGTGTAGGCATGAAGGGAGTGGTGTCGATCCTGGAGTAAGCGCGGGGTCGTAGTATGGAGTCTATTCTGCCTACGGGGAAAGTGGAGATACAGAAAACGACATCTGTAATAATGAGACAGAACAGGGATTTCGCAGGACCTCATAAAGTTGTTAGAGGTTGCAGATTGCTGTATGGTTGCTTGGGCAGTTCCTATCCCCAACGTCCTTCCAATATTCGATAGCAAACCGATTCAACTTTCTGGTGGTTGTGGAAGTGGCCTCGGACAGCTTTCGCTGCCACTACTTTTTGAGGGGCCGGCAGTTACCCACAATCCATCTACAGATGTATATACTTATTAGAGATCGTTTTATTGTAGTGGCTTAAATGCTGAGTACATCCATCATCAATTAACGGAGGACTTAAAATGCGTTATGAAATTGGTGGACTTGGATGTATGAACGGATCCAGGATTTTTGTTGTGGGCTTCGATATAATGATCTCCTCAGTGAGATTCTGCAAAATCGAAAACATCTTTTTCTATATCCAACATCTCCCACTTATCACTAATGTCGATATTGGAGCCGTCCGTATCTTTTGGGTGACGAATGGCAGCACCAACCATATAATTGCTACCAAGCGCTGTAAGCTCCATAATGACGTTATGTACCAATTCCCCCTTGAAGAAAATCTCGAAGTCTTTCTCAGCCTCTCCACGCTCTAAAGAGTTGTCGTTCTCGAGAAGAGAAGGATTCGGAGCTGGAGATTCTGCGCCTGCAATCTCAAGATCTTTCAGCCAGGGGGCAAGAAGAGCTTCGCCGGTCATTTTAACATAAGTCTCTCTCAAACACCACATGGCATAGAACCTTCGCAGCTTCTTTTCAATCACTGGGCTGCCAGCTATCTGGATGACCTTTGGGCGACCATCCTCCGTAGGTATTTTGATGTCGTATGTTTGACTCCTCCGCTGGATCCTTGATATCGAATCTTTTACGTACCCTCGAAACTTCTCTTCCATTCCTTCAACATCGATATGAACCGGAGATAATTTCATGTGGTTCAATTCAGATTCCGCAAAGACGTCTCCATGCATATCCACCCAGTCGTAGAAGCCATCTTTCTCAATATGAGCATTATCATGTTTCAGTCGCTCATCAGCGCAAACCACATCTGTCCCCACGTCCGCCTTTTCCGGAAACCCAATTGAAGCAACAAGGCTCACGATTCCAGCTTGATGACTGACATTAAAATCAATGACCACGTGATCACTAGAATTTGTAGACTTGAAACAGGGTTTGCCATGGTTGTCGCGTGAGATTTTGCTCTCAGCCCAAGACACATTGCAGTATTTAGTGATAATAAGATGCTTCAGTAGATGAGAACCAAGGCTCATTTTGGCGTCTTTGACGAAATAATATTTGAGCACCGAAGCTTGTTCTTTAGGAGAGAGGAGTGCAAGTGCTTTTGATGCCTGCGCTTATCAGTTTAACGTTCAAAGAGGGTCTTGGAAAAGAAACTATGAAAGAAGACTTACAACAGTTTTGAGCTCTTGAACCTCGTCCCGGGGACTCTGCCTCTTCGGGACAGCCCACAAAGCTCTCGTATCAAGGAGCCATTTGATAATTTTTGGGCGGCTCTGCGGTTCCATGGCGCTGGACGTCATTTTTGGCTCTTAGCTCAGAAGTCTTGAAATCCGACAATTCCATTCAGATCCCGAATGAGCTAGAACTTGAAGGTTGAGCATGTTCCTGGACGCAGGTTGTCATGTATTACCATGCAAAGTCTTTAAGCGAGGTTACCATGAACACGTGAAGTGAGATGGACTTTGAGAGGAATCCCCGTGTTGGGGCAGCTCTGGATATGATTGCAACCATTGCGAAACAGCTTCAGTTTGGGTTTATAAATGACACTGTAGCCCCAAGCTAGTTTTTACATGTCGGGGGTAGTCATGTGATCCGCATTTCTTACCCAAGTGATCATGATAATCTTTTCTATGATGTATGCTTTACCTCTTAGCTCCTTATACTGGCTGATTATAAAGCCATCTTTCCATACCCAAAGGCTTGCAAGTGACTCGCCAAGACTCACTTGTGAATATATCTTTTGGCCGATGGTTGCTCTTACTAGGGTAAGTGCTTAGGCAAAATAAGCGAGTACGTGCTTAAAGAGGAAACGGCGTAAAAGTTCAAATGCCGAGTCTAAATAGGAAAGATTAAACCTAAAAAATTTGCTTTGTCAACACCCCTCGCGGAGAATAACCCTCTCAGCTCATTATTGCTTATAAATCAAATAATCATAGAGCTTCAAGCCGCCCGAAGTGGGATAGTTCCTGATGATGTCAGGGTGTTGGTGCCCACTTCAAGAAAGCACGGGGTCGCCGCTGATCCGAGCCCCATCAATCATTGGTGGGTATCTGAGGCTCGGACAAGTGAAGATCTCCATGTCCCCTCCAGCGGAACAACCTTACTAATGGGCTCGGAAACTTTATGGTTAAGTCTCCATCAAGTATTGGGATTGCTAAACATACCATCAAGCTACCTTGGAATGGAACTGCGAGACGCAGCGACATGGCTATCCTTGTGGTTGGAGCCCTCACCACAGATGGATATAAAGAGGAGTTTTCACTCCCCATGATTGCATACCATCGGCAACTTCACATCACCACAACCACTTCCCAACCAAACCATAATCTATAAAACATTCCAAGTCATCTACGTCGCCACACAACCGCAAAATGTCCAATCGAAAACTCCTCATCACAGGCGCAACTGGAAAGCAAGGCGGCGCAGTAATCGATGCCCTCCTCGCCTCTTCTTCACCTTTCCAAATCCTTGCGTTAACACGCAACGTTAACTCACCAGCAGCACAGGCTCTTGCGAAAAAGTCCAATGTTACCGTTGTCCAAGGCGGCTCTGAAGATGCTGCCAAGGTCTTTGCTGCGAACAAACCCATCTATGGAGTCTTTTGCATGACGATGTTCAAAAAAGAAGGGGACGAGGAAAGACAGGCATATCCGTTGATTGATGAGTCGATAAAGAATGGAGTTGAGCACTTTATATTCACATCCGTCGACCGTGGAGGACCTGGACGAAGCGAACAGAATGAAACCAATATTCCCCATTTCGCTAGTAAACACCGGATTGAGAATTATCTGAAGGATAAATCGGGAAATGGGACGAAGATGGGATATACTATCCTCAGGCCAGTTGGCTTCATGGATAATCTCACCAACGACTTTATGGGCAAGGCTTTCGTAAGCATGTGGGCTCCTCTGGGAAAGAAACCTCTACAACTCATTTCGGTGCACGATATTGGAGTTGTTGCTGCGAAGGCTTTCCTTGATCCAAGTTATAAGGGAAGGGCAATCAGTCTTGCTGGAGATGAATTGACTCTTGATCAAGCTAAGAAAGTCTTCAAGGATACAATCGGATATCCTCTTCCATCGACTTATAGATTCGTAGGGAGTGGCATTAAGATGATGAGTAAGGAGATGAGTACGATGTTCAATTGGTTCGGGAAGGAGGGTTATGGTGCAAATATTCCGGAATTGAAGAAAGAGGTTCCTAGGCTAGAGGATTTTGCTACGTGGCTAAAGGAAAGAAGTGATTTCAAGAAATAGATTGTCGGTCTAATACTGGTTGTAGCGGAGTGTTTCTACCCGTTGAAGGGAAAAAATCTTGTATACTGCCTTTTAGCTTTTCCTGTTATAATATAACGCTCCCGTGTTTTTTTTAGAACTCATTAATTCAGTAACCTTCTATTATTTTCAATTGTTGGATTGTGCTTTCCTTCCAATACTCACCCATTCCAGAGGGCAGACTAACCTATAAACCCGGTCCAGCACAACAAAATTTCACAAAAATACTTCTATACCGCTATTCGCAAGCTCCCAATCTTCAAGAGCGATAAAGACACAACGACAACTAGAGTCCTATCACCGCGGTACAACTTCCCATAAAACTTCATGTGTACGAAATATTATCGAAGCTACACTATTTAGCCTCGGCCAAGGTATGATTCTTTAAGCTATTCACTTCAATCTAGAATAAAAAACCTCCCCCGCACTGTTTCTTTCGATCCCCATCGTATCCAACCCTCCCAAAGATCGTACAAACCACGCTCAATATAAAACCCCCATAATACTAAAATCCCCCACCATCACTCATCTCAAAAACTCAAACTTATTGCAATCCTCAATAAAATGCGCATCCCTCCTCCCGAGGTCACATCTAGAACACCAACGCAGATACACACTACTCACAATAAACTTACAATCCATTTCCTTCATATGGGAAAAGTTTTCTCCCGTAATTATCTATTATCTCTTACCTCCCTTCTCACATTCCAATAAAAACCCCCTCCCTCAATATCACACTCTCAAATTCCCTTCAGAAGGCTACCCCCCAAAATACCATTCAAATCTCCTAAACAACAACCACCATCTCCTCTCCTCCGACTCTAACATCACCACCCCTCTCATAAAAAATAAATAAAAACAAATACATAAATCAATCCCACCATCCTCAATCAAGCAAGAACCCTTCCAAGAACACAAGCCAGCTAATAAAAGGAATGAAATTGCGAGGAATAAATGAAGACCTTTTCCCATTTCAACAAAAAAGAATTCCCTAGATCATTTAAATCAAGAAGGAAGTATAAGATGGAAGGAATAGATGAGGTAATAGGAGAATATTGTGAGGGAATTAATATTTAGGAGGGGTGGGGAAGGGGAGATGGTTTTCAAGAGGCATTCGTTAGGTTTTCAAAGTGTAGGATTTGATACTTATAAACTTGTTAGAAAATACTATTAATGGTATGAACATACAATAAGATATAGCGCAATTTTGAGGTCAACTGTTATCAGAGGGGGGTGTAATTATGTAGGAATGGGGAATAATAGTCACAGACAATATTCGCCGTTAATTGTCTAGAAATCTTGCTAGATAATGAAGAAAATGCGGATCTCTCTCTCTCCCCCCTTTCCAGCTGTAAAATTGACAATGGCCTTGCGGATGAAATTTATATGTGGTATATTACATCACATCGCTTATATATATATCCAACTCCCCCCCCTCAGGCCATATTATCCTCCCTAACCCTCCCAACCTTCTTACTCCCACTCCAAACCGTAGTCATAGTTGTCGCCCCCAAACTAGCCGCCATACTCGCATCCTCCCCCACGCCCGTTATAAAACTCCCCCCTTCAGGGCTCAGACTCCCACTTCCCCTCTCATCTACCCTCTCCAAAGTCTCCATCACAACCCCATCCACAATCTTCAATTTCCTCGTCCCATATCCATTCATACTCCCCCTCCTACTTCCCCCCGTAGACCCGGCTGTACTTCCTGTACGATGACTCCGAGGACTAGACATCCCATGTAACTCTTCTTGTCTTTCATAGCCTTCTCGATCGGTACTTCTAATTCTGAAATGTCCAACGGGAGGGGGGACGGATCCTCTGGATGCGTATCCGTAGGCATCGCTGGGGGAGGAAAGGGCGAATGAGGATTTATTTCGGAGGGATGTGAATAATGGGCGATAGGTTGAGGCGGCCATGCAGACGATTCCTATGGCGGGTTCGACAATGGACCAAACGGCAACCATGGAGGTGTTCCAGAGGAAGTCGTGGGAAAGGTTAACTAGATGAATGTATTCGATTTTGAGCACTACTATGAGACCAGCACTTGGGAAATTTTGTATTAGTTCCTGTTATTGAGATAGAATGAGAATGTTCTTACATAATACCCAACGCAAGAAGAAACCCAACAATGTATTTCGACTTCTTATTTATCTTGAGTTGCCAAACAACGAAAATGGGGAGGATTCCCAAAGTGAGATCGCAAGCTGCTGCGAAGACGGAGTATGAAATTGTAACGTTCTCGACGGTGAGATTTGAGAAACATTTCCCATGACCTCCGGAGTAATCACTCCAAAAGTAATTCATAGGACGGCATTGAACCATAACGAAAACGAAGAACATGATTGAAGTTATAGTTATTATAACCATCTGAGGATACAGGTTAGTTCTTGTTGCACTTTCAAGGACTTTCAACTAGTCATGATTTTGAATTTCAATCGGGACTTGTGACAGGCTTTCAAATGAGGATAGTCGACGCTCGTTGTGTGACCCCTACCACCTTGCCTATTTTCACGCAAGTTTAGAGAGTGAAAAGGGAATCAGGGCAGTACCTACAGCTATTGAAATTATCCATCTCTGTCCCCTCGATAAGCAGATTCGAAGGAGAAAGCAGCCAATAGACAGGCGAATAAAGAGAGCAGTTGCAGTGTAAAAAGATTCAGCGATATACCAGAACTACCCATTAATTTTATTAGTCAATTTGGTGCACTGCCTTATTTCTCTGGCTGGAGATACACGCCTTGAGAGCTTGTTCTATGTCGCGCAAAGGAATGGTCATAGTGTGTTGGCCATTTCCATGGAGGGCCGACACGAGACCGCATACTGCAAGGACTGTAAATGTCAACTATAACGAGTCAATTGGATCATCACGATAGCGTGGAATTGTTTCGACTGACCTGACTCAAAATAAATAGCCAATCTTCAACCTTCCATACCTTCAACAATATTGCCCGGACGTATATGCGGATCAGAGAGAAGATCCATGTAACACCCAGGGGAACCACAGCTGCAATCACCATGCTCGGGCCACGGCCCTTAGAGATGTCAACCATGGCGTTTTGCGATTGCGCAAGCCGCTACGTGACGATGCAGCGTTGAGCTGGCGTTGAGGGGGCTTGAACCGTCATGGAATTTGACATACTTGAAATTCCTAACAGAGTTGGAGGATCTTTTAGCATATATTGAAGAGAAGGTGCCATGGGCAAGTAGCGCATAACACAGCTGGTATGGTCGACAGGTGCTTGCAACTTGCCCTTGGACTTGTTCTGTATGGTTCAGCCGTGTGGCTAGGATCTGAAAGGCCCGCGCCATAGGTTGATCGGATTGTAGACTCGACAAATTCGGCCGAATGGCGTGACTGCGAGTGATAAGATGCCACTATCACCAGATTTGCTGGACCTTAGAATTGCGAATGTGTACTTGCGTACCAGCAGTTTCTGTCCGCACGCCGGCTGAACACCCGTTGTAGTTCTTTGGACCGATCCAGCCGCCAGGATACAGCTCCTCCTGTCCAACAACACGCGGGAGCCAGGATTCAACGGTACCAGGCTCACAGCCTAAACGATGGGTCGCTTGGAGAGGTTGCAGTTGGATGGGTAACTAAACGGACATTTCCAGCGGCTACGGCTTACAACAAACCATGCTCAATACTTACCGTAGTATTCAACGATAGGTCAAGGAAATGCGAACTACTTATGAAGGCGGTTCGTTGCGGCTGCACATATCTTCAGTGGGTGTCATCCGCACTCCCGCTCAGATTCAGATGAGATGCTCGGAGGAGATGACGACCGGTCGGGACTTATCGACCTGTAGATATACAGTATACAGGTTGGAAATTGAGATCAACTTCTAAGCAAGACCGTACCCAGGACCCAAGACAATCTAGGGCAACTTCGTACGACTGATGCAGTAACTCTTCTCAACCAGTACCATCTGAAGGTGTATCCGTAACCTTCGCGCCCTTACCACCATGTGTCCTGCGCGTGCCCAACCCCACGGCGAGGGTAGAAACAAAATATCCGAACGTTAAGGATCGCTGAGGATTTTCCTACGGCACAGTCTTGGAGGATGTGATGTTTGAGCTCACCCCGGCAGTTAGATTTGAGTTCTGACCCCTTGGTTTCTACCTCCGTGCCCTTTTGGGTAAGGTTGCTTCAGGGTATGAACTCCACAGACTTTAGCAAGCACATCTGAGCTGATTCTCGAGAAAAATCCAAATATCACAATTTTTGTTTAAGCTGTCCTTAAATAAGCTCTCCGACGATATACCCGAGTCCAATCAGCTTGTCAATCATTTGGCCAATGGGCCATTTCGTGCAAGCCTATATACAGAAGGGATCCTTCTTCTGGTTTTTCTTGTTTCCAACAATAAGAATTTCAACATCAAAAGGAAGGTCGATGCTACTCTCGCCGTCTTGATTTCCTTTATTCCGTAGAACCCCTAGCTTCTGAACGAGCTCCTTTTTGGTCTGGCTTACAGTCAACTTTTGGAATCCCTGATCATGCTGCAATTTGCTAGAAAATAGAACATCAAGCTCTGGTTCGTAGAGAATGATTTCACCAGCTCTGTACCAATTGGGCCAATGCTCGATAAGAAATGTTACACTTTCAAGTTTCGGAAGACTCTCAAGGAAAACCAGCATCTGCTCCAGATTTATCTCCACATGAATTCTAGGATAGTTTAGAGCGACGTGCTTAGTATGATAAAAGATTGACGTCTTCGAAATTTCGGGAAGATCCAGGTATGACCAATTGGCCTGATTATGAATGCCAAGGTCGGGATGGTCACTTCGAATGAACTCCACAAATGCCTTTCCGAAGTCACGTCCCCCCTTTCTTAAAAGCCATGGATTAACGTCTGGAAGATAGAGGATATCAGCCTCCGGATTCCAGTAAGTCTGAAATCTGGCGTGGTGGGCAAGTGTGCGCCTAGGGGGATGAAGCCCAAAGTCAGACCGGAATATTGATAACCCAACAGTGCGAGATTCGTGGTTGACATGCAATATTGTAGGAATTGTTGGTGTCGACATTGCCCAAGCATAAGGGTCGGTCTTGCCAGAGATTTTAACCTCCATTCGACGAACTCGAGGCTGCGGAATGGCTAGACGCCAGATTTCGAGACGAAGCTCAGTTGAGAGGTGTGCGAAGGTGAGTGACGACGTTGGTGGTGCGATTCGGGCACTAGAGGTAGGCGTTGGAGCATCCATTATTGCTGGTAGGGTTGACTTTTGAGGGGAGTTCTTGGTATGTATATTCGTAAAACACGAGTTGAACGCGAGTTGGGTGATAGAGAAGAAAAGATGTTGGAGGAGGAGGAGGTTGATACTGGTGCCTACCTAGGTGTGTCGATGAGGGGTTGGGGTGCACGGAGAAAGGTCTCACCCATGCCTAAAGTCTACTGCGCTTCCACGATGCTTACTAAAATTTCCCATAATTGGCGGCCAGTTAAACCTTCTACACCTTGCGCCTGGCGAAGGGCCTCAACTTACCGCTTATTGTGTCCCGGCAAGGCTTTTACCATTCTCAGAAAGCCCGCAGTATCTCATAAGATCTTACTTATGATCGAAGTGCCACTTAAGCGAGTTTTGCCTTGATAGAATAGTACCGATTGTGCCAAAACTCATGGAGGTCGGTCATAGCAAGGTTACAAGTGGCACATCTGTATCCGGTCATCTTTGAAAATATTCTAGCTCTTTTTAGTAAAGACTTTTGGTTGTTTAAGACAATATCCATAACAAACTCTCTGAAAGGTTTTATATGTACAGGCAAGGTATGAAACCTTGGGACCCAAAATATATATACAAGAAGGTTAAACCCCATTCAAAACCATATCATCACTCCTCAGACTTCGATGACGCAAAATGAGCAGAGCTAGACAAATAGCTATATAGAAGTTCCATGACTTTAAACCTCGACTAATGCCACAATAAGAGTGTAGCTCTGCTTTAGAATAAGCAAGGACTTGTCTAAGGAAGTAAAGTCAGAAAATGACCTAGGAGGATTGCAAAGTTCTAAGGTGCTTACTTATTCGCTAACGCAAAGAACTTGACCGATTTGCAAAAGACATGCTGAGTCCAAGGATGGATTCCAAGCACGGAGTTGGGCCTCAGTGATGCCGTTAGCAGTCCAGATTGCGTAGCAGTAGTCTCCTGAAACAACAGTGTATGTCTTCTTGCACGTTCCGCCGCCGCCGCTGCTGGATCCAGAAGTTTCAATGGAGTAGGCAATTCCGTAGATGTTTGATCCGTTGCCATCAGTTTGGCCTAATCAAAATTAATTGCTGCAGATGTAGCTGGGATAATCCCTCTTCGTTAGAAAGGGAAGTGGTCGTACGAACCTAAAGCAGTCCAGGTATCGGAGGTCATATCCAGACATCCAGCACCGCACTGATCAGCAATGGCAGCCTTGGTGGTCTTGCCACCATAGGTCAAGGTAATGATCTTTCCGCAGAGAGTGTTATGTTGGGCTGAGCCGTATTGGGACCAAAGACTAGCTGGAATAGCAAGAAGAGGCATGGAATCGGGGACAACACCGACAAAGTAGGTGCTGAGACCACAGGCTCCGGCTGTGTAGAAAATATTGCGGGCAGCAGCAGCTGAACCGAAGGCGTATTCAGTTCCCCAAGCGGTTCCGGTAATGGTTGAGCGGACGGCAAGATCAGTGGACCGTTCAACGACTTGAACCACTGGAAGTGCAAGAACACTTGATGCAAGGCCAAGGGCCACAGAAAGTAGAGTAGAGGCGTACATTTTGACGAGGTTAGTTGAAATGATGGAGGTTTAATTGAAGGTAGGGATTGTTGAAGTGGAGACAAGTATTCCTAGGCAGAGGAACAAACTGGTAGTATAGTCGTAGAGACTGAAATACCTAGGCAGAGGTAAAGCTGGTATTGGAAGAGAATGAACGCTGAGTTTGAGCTGAGAACTAAAATTTGGGTAAGAAACATGGAAGCTACTTATATCGACTTGGGATTATTAACTTTCCTCTTGCTTACATGTTTCACCCTGCGTGTCACTCGAACGCTTTGAGAAAGCAAGCCATTCTCTGCCCTAATCACGGCTCGAAAAGTCATCGTCGCAAATGAGACAACATGAAAGAGGAATAATATTTGTGGAACTCGTACCACTGTCGCTGTCCTTAGAGAAGGTAGTATTAGGAGTTTGGAGTTAGATGCGGCGAGAGTTCTACTTAGAAATGTAACCTACCATGAGGATTCGATGTGAAAAACTGAAGGGATTGCCGATATTTCGCCGATTAATGAAAAGGGTAGATAATATCGCCTCGCGCCGCTCCTTCACTGCGGCGCAGAACCTCTATTCCTCTTGGCGACTAACGACATCCCTGGGTGCTGGTAGCATACCTTTGAGCACTACCACCGTTTGATCTTCAAAGTCTTTCGGGTATTTTCATAAACCTCTTGAAAGCACAAAATCATCAAGCTACCTTTGGGTCTCCTATAATTTACATACTTAATGCTGCTATGCCAATTTTTTAAATTCTGTTAAAAGATGGCCTTCATCACAATAAATTTGGAAACCCAGGAATCTGATAGAAAGGGATACCCGAGATAGTCTTAAGCGCCAGAAACTCCACTGCTCAAAAACACACCACAGAGCACTTTAAGCCAGAAAGAATTTTCCGCGTTCGAATCCCATCTCAGCCCACACTCTCAATAGTTACTCTCAAGAAGAAATACCACTGTTAGCTACAACGTGGCATTTTACCCTCCCCCAACACAAATTATTTGTCATGATTCTAACTTCCGGAAGGAAACCGAAATCACTCTCGCTACCTTAGCGTACACCATATTGAGCTTTTGTTTCTTATGGGGCTTCTTTTTAGGTCTCCGTGATAGCTAGAATGGCCTCGAATTAGGCTTTAAAGACTATATAAATTTGTAAGTTACCTATGAGAGACTTTCCCCGAACCTCTGTCTAACAACGATAATAAAATATTTCTTTCGTCACTGACGAAAACCACACCAATACCTATTTCGCGAGAGCAAAACCACCCTTCTATTTAATAGAAGCAACCAATATCTTGCTCGATAGTCTAACTAGACGGTGATATTGAGGAGATTGATTATGCATGACGGCTGCCAATTGGCAGTTATTTATTCTTTAACCCACACTTGGGTATCTTCGAAACCCTTCCTACAAACCATTAGCAGCTCTCAGGCAGTACATTACCTCCTCCAAGAGGTTTTAATAGGGGTTTCCCGCATTCTTAAACTCGTTTCTAAAAGACTTTCCCTTCTACTTTTACATTGATTCGGAGCCATCGTTATCCCCAAATATAACTTTCCAAAGTGCATGGTGCATGGAAGCTCTACTATTATTCATTCCGTGTAAGTCCCAGTACTTTTGAAGGTAAATCATGTACTTACCAGAACCTCTACGATGGTTGCCTTTATTGGAGTTACCTCTGTTGCTATTTGGCAATCATGCAGCTTTGTAAGTTTTTATATTTAGCCCATACCTTCATGTGCAGGACTAGAGTTAAGAATTTTTCAGAACTAAACATTTTCCTTATCGCCCCCCACCCTGAATCTTATGCTGTGTAACCCTATTATCATTTTAGCTAGGATTTGCAGCTGCATATGTAGTCAGCTCCAACTAGGCGAGTTTTCTCACCAGCTGGCCTTTCTCCACAACTTCATACATGTCTTTCCCCTCTCAAAAGTAAGGTAAGACCTGGCATATGGGAATTTCCCTTTGCGATTAAGCGAGCTCGTTACAAGCTTGTTTTCGATCGATGAGACAAGAGACTGCTGTTTCGTCACTTTTGTGGTGAGTGATTGGTACCTTCATCCTCAATGGCTACTCCTCGGAAATTTGTGCGGACTCTACCCCGCAATTACGATCCTCAAGGCTCCCATGATCTCTTTGATTAGAAGGCTGTAAACTTATAACCAAAGATCGATAACCAGAATGTCACAGCTGAGTGATCGTCCCCGCCCCGGGAACATGATCCTGAACAAAACCTCCAATAGTTATAATGTGTTGTATTATACGACATACAAGACCTTTGAATAATTCAAGCAGAAAAGGTGGTTGAGGATATAAAAATTTGTTTGCAATACCTCGCATCCGATTGGATAAAGAAATGCCAAGATCCAGAAAACTCAGCCAAAATCAAGCCACATTTTAAATGTTTGAGGGTGTAATGGAAAGCGATTCGATCGCACGTAGGAGGCTTATTGTAAAACATTTACGCTCCCTTGTCCCAGGCACAGTCAGCACTCAGCAGGATGACAAGCTTTCAAGGCGTCATGAGCCTCGACGATATATAAAGCTCCTCAAAGGCTGCCATCGATTCTTGTCCTTCTAGTAACATCTACCACCGACTATGGCGTCTTTTAAATTTGTTTTGTTGGGTGCTCTGTACTACATTAGTACCACCCTAGCTAATGTTGTTACCTTCAATTGGGAATTAACCTGGATTAGTGCGAAGCCAGATGGATTTTCAAGACCCGTCATTGCAATCAACGGGCAATTCCCACTTCCTACTGTGAACGTTACACTTGGAGATAGAGTCGTAATAAATGTTGCCAACAAGTTGGGGAACTCATCTGCTACTCTCCACTTCCACGGTATTTGGCAAAATGGAACCACGGCTCAAGATGGACCATTTCAAGTCTCCCAATGCGGAATCCCCTCTGGTCAAAGCTTGACCTACAACTTTAAAGTAAGTAACTAACTCTTAGATTTGAGTCTTAGCTGACATTGTCGCCTCTAGGTCAAACAACCTGGCACCTTCTTCTATCACTCTCGTAATATCGCCCTTCTCTCGATCATAAGTGTTTGCTGACCAATCCTAGACTTCGAAGGACAATATCCTGATGGACTTCGTGCACCATTCATAGTCAATGACCCACACTCACCATATAAGGGCCAATATGATGAAGAAAGGGTCCTCACACTCAGCGACTGGTACCATGACACGATGTCTCACCTGTCAAGCTACTACCTCAACGAGACCCTCAACCCAAGCGGTGCAGAACCAATTCCATATTCCGCCCTTATCAACGACAGACAAGACACCACTTTAAAAGTTAAGCCTAGAAAGACATATTTCTTTCGAATCATAAATTTCTCATGCTTTGCGCAATTCTACCTTCGTTTCGACCAGCATCAAATGACTATCATCGAAGCCGATGGAATATACACCCATCCCAGAAAAGTAGATTTTCTCTATCTAGCAGCCGCGCAACGGTATGGAGTTCTCCTCACTACGAAACCTACAGCTACCGCAAATTATGCCGTTCTTGGGAAAATGGATGCAATAAAATTCGACGGCTTTGGTGACCCAGACTTCCCTCCAGAAATGATACCTAATGTCAATGCTACCCTGATTTACGATTCTGCAAAGCCAATACCAGCTCCGATTGACTTCACTTACCCCGACCTCGAGAAAGCTGTCATTGATGACTTCACACTCGTTCCATATGACAACGAGCCTCTCCTAGAACACCCTACTCAACAATTTGTGCTCGACTTAGACTTCACGACGGATGGTATGAATGGGCAAAATAGGTTAGCTTCCGATCGCTGTTCCATAAAAGGATGCAATTGACCCAAAGAAACAGAGCAGTTTTCAATAATGTGACCTGGCTACCACAATTAGTCCCATCCCTTTTCACTGCCATGACCACAGGAAAACACGCTACTGATCCAACAATCTATGGTGTAAACTCCAACGCTATGGTGTTGAGGCATAACGAAGTTATAGAGGTAGTCATCAATAACAGTGATAATGGTAGTCATCCTATCCATATCCATGGCCATGCACCACAACTAGGTATATCCCCTCCATCTATTCCCCAAAAGGCCTAACAGTCTTTTAATATCTACATTCTAATCAATGCTAACAAAATCTCTCAGTTGCTCGTGCCCCAAATGCAAAATATACGGCTCCTCCCCTCAATTACCCACTCTCCTACGACTTCCAAACCCGCAAACGCCAACCTGGATCTCAATTCCCCCTCATCTATTCTAATATAATGGGTTACGATGGCGACAAATCAAAAATGCCTGCTAGCCCCTTAAAAAGAGATACCTGGATGCTAGCTCCTCTCGGTTACACAGTAATAAGATTCCGAGCCGATAATCCAGGTGTTTGGTTCTTTCATTGTCATATGGATTGGCATAACATTGCTGGTATGCATCTTGCCTCAACTTCCGTAGCGGAAGATACTGATTAGATGTAGGACTAGCAGCAACATTCATAGAAGCACCTCTCGTCCTTCAGAAAACCCAAATGGTCCCCCATGCGAATATCCGTCAATGCGCCAGTCAAGGATATCCCGTTGCAGGAAACGCAGCTGGAAATCCTAAAAATCTTTCGGATTTATCGGGGGCGAATACACAACCTGGGATATTGGCTCTATTTTCAGGGCCACCACCAATTATGGAATTGTATTAGAAAATTTCGTGGGGGTGGAAATAGGAAGTGCATTGAGAAGTGTAGGATAGAAATTTGGAAACTGGCTTTTCCTATAGGCGACGGGTTCATTGATTTGGGTAATTAATTTTTGAGATTTCTTGGTATGAAGTTTGGATGTGAGTGTAATTTTTATGATTGGAATAAGAACTTCTTGCCAATGACACAATAAAGTATTCTATAACATAAGCAATTATTCATCACCGAAGATCAAGATGGCAATATCCGAGCCAGTTCTCATCCAAATGAAGCAGATGGCTGAATTCGGAATATTGCTAGAATGAAACATACCCAAGTATCCGATTCCTCTCTGAGAAATCTTCGACGATACTAATTCCCCAATTTTCAGACTGGAGGCGTGGAGTCTTTGTTGGTTTCGACTTCAAGAGGGCGAGGGGGAACGAACATGAATATGTAATTTAGTATTAGTCCAACAACTCCTGCTACTCCTATTTAGACATCTTAGGTCTTAGAAATATATGAAGATTTTAAGCATTGGAATTTATATTCATTACCAAGCTATGTTACTCATGATATACCTTGATTTTTCAACGTGAGATTCCCCTCAAGGAAAAGAAAAGGAAAAATGGCCCTTTAAAGAAATGTCCAAGTAGCTATTCTAATTGAGAAAAGTGATCGACAAATTAGAATATATCAAAATATCTTCTCGAACTTGTTTTAAATCCTAGTGTAAAAAAGACGACCAATAAACAAGTTAATAATCGTACTCTTTTATCACTCATCTCGTCATCTAAACTCCTAGCATCCAACATATACTGCACTCGTTCTCCCCACCCACAAGCCTCAAAAGCCTCAATCTGTTGCAGTCCACGAACATAACCTTTCTTCATGGCTCTAAAATTTCTTTCAATCCCAATCCTAATTTCTAACTCCTCATGCTTTCTTATGATACATTAGAAGGATCTTCTCCATCGACCATTGGTGATTTGTGGAAAAGGGAGCAACTTGCTATGAGCATCGATTTTACGCAAAGGTCACGTGAAAGCATAGTTACTAAAACAGGAAGTTTCAAGACATCGAAACCGACCCCTCATCAGGTACTTCATCATCTATTCACCTAACCAAGACCTTGCCTCCTCCCTTCCTTCCTTCCTACGTCCATCTCTATCCACTATACGTACACACCGCACAGATATCCGTATTATTCTTCTCGCCCTTCCCTCCACCTACTTCATCCTCACAATCCACACCATCCCACAAAAGAAACACAAACAACACGCCCCCACCCAAACCAACGTACCAACGAACCTCAATCATCCACCTCATCCCATCCTACGCCTCGCTATCCATGTAACAATACTTCCGCCTCCGCTTCCGCTCAGCTTTTCTCGCTACCAAAAAACAAACAAAACGATATCAAAGTGTTTCTTAAAAAAAGATACAAAAACGAGTGTAATACGCCATCGCTGTGCTGCTCCATACATTGCAAATTGCATGTTTAAATAAAAATACCAATACCAAGTCCAATTCCCAAGGTTTCCCAAATTACCTCATACCCCTACCATTCCCAGACAGAACAAACAAGCAAAAAAAAGAGAGAACTCCCCACCCTATACACCATACAACAGGAAACAGCAAAGCATCGTCTTTCGCTTTCGCCAAAAAGCTAAGCAAGCAAGCAAGAATTTATACATTTGAGTTAACCCACCCGTCTTTGAGTTTAACTCAATCTTTCTCTCTTTTCTCTAATCCTTTTCCCAAGTTTTTATGTAGATGGAAAAAAAGCCGGATCGAATAATGCGATTGCGCTAACGATTACGATCTTCCTGTGGTGGTCTAGGACTTCGAGTTGTGGAGAGAGAACTAGATAATAGACTCCTCCAGCTTGTTGGGCGATTGGCTCGCGGTGGTCTAGTAGGTGTAGGAGAAATGATTCCTTGCTCTACATCTTCATCGTTTGCGTGGCGAGGGAGGGTTGATGAGGAGGAATTGTTGCTTGCTTCTGCTTGCTGGAAAGAGTCATCGTCGCTGTCGTCTTGATAGGGTTCCCATCTGGGACTTGAGGGTGAGCCTCGAGCAAGGGAACGAACTACGTCTCCTTTGCATATTGGACATGTTCGGCGGCGAGTCGTAAGCCAGGGCGTTCTGGAGAAGGTATCAGTAACGGATTATTAGAATGTAGGGTTAGAATATAAAACTTACATGCACTCGACGTGGAATTCATGACCACATGGAAGGCTCATAACACGACTGACACCAGCCACGTAATCTTCTAGACAGACTACACATTCGACTTGCTTCCCCATATGTTTCTTCCACTCACTGTTGTCGTTTCCATGCTTCTCATGCTCAGGGGCCCGGGGTTGTACTGCTGGTAATTGCAAAGGATTGGAATTCACTCTTGCCAAGTCTCCGGGCTCTGGAACACCAGTAGTTGTTCTCGAACGTGGCCGTGACCTAACCGGTACTTGTTGTAAGAGAGGAGTAGTTACTGTCGAGGATGTTGGGCTGGGAACCCGACTTGGACCTCTTGGTGTGACGTTACCTGAGGGTACAATTGTTTGGTATGTTCTTACAGGTAGTCGTTCAACGACCGATTTGGGTGCCCGCCATCTTCGTCGTCTGATCCTTGATCTGATCAAAAGTAGGGCGTAGACAACTGTCAAAGTGACAAGTGGACTGACTACTAACACTAGGAGAGTATCAAGAAATGGACTGGCCCCACTGGTTGGTGTAAGAGTCACCCAAAGCCCTTCGTCCTCATCATCCTCATCAAAGGCCTCTTCACCGGATCCAGACCCTGGAAACAAGAATTCCACACCCTCTTCGTCCTCGCCGAAAATTGCGGATAGAAGTCCCTTCGATTTTCCCTCCGGGTTACTATCATGTGGTTCATGTTTTTCTCGCGACTTCTCTGCTGGAGCAGAATCCTTCATACTATATTCACCACTACCTGGCGTAATGCTACCTCCCCTCAAAGGGGGACTCCACTCGGGAATTTCTTGAAGAGCTCCACCCAAATGCTTCTTTGGCGCAACCTTGGTAACAGGGGCGTCTTTGCTGATCTCATTAGACTTGATATCAACTTTTGCCGTGGAAGTCGAACCGGCATCTTGATTGGAATCTGAGCCAACCAAATCCGGATCTCGCCAGTCTTGCACACCGATAATAAAATCATCTCCTGCCACTGGTTTTGATGCTCCTTCCGGTCGGGAGGCAGGCTTCCCTTTGGCTGCAGCTCTGTTGCTGGCATCTGCACTTTCATCCTTTTGGAGGGGCTTCGTAGTAATTCTCTTTGAGCCAGAATCATCGTCATCCTTCCAATCGTCAACCAGGACCCAATCTAGTTGGCCACTGCTTGGTGGCCGGCTAGATTTCGAGTCTCTTGGTTTAGAACCCCCAAAAAGAGACCGGAACCACCCTGGTCTTTCTGTTGTGATTGCAGCGTTCGTGCTCTCGGTTTTTGTTGCACCCTTTTTATTTGATGCTTTCGAGGCCACCCGGCTAGTCTCTACAACTGTAGTCGCGGTGTTGGTTGGTGTAAACGTTGGACTTGATCCTTGCTTCTTCCTTGACTTCCTTCCCTTGCCACTATGCTTCACTTGCATGGATGGTTTGCCATTCTCGTCTATTGTATCTTCAATAAAGGTGTCCTCGCCCATCAATTTGGACAGCAAATGTGCTGTTGTTCTTGATGTAAAAATGGCCGGTATCGTCACATTCGAAGTGTCGCCACGGGCATACATCTCTATTAAAGGCCCGCCTTTTGTATCATCACCAACAATAAGTGCAATAGCACCCCTTCTTTGTGCCCACTTGACCTTCTCCAAGAATCCACATTGCCCCCTGCTCAATAACACAATTTTCCCGGTAATCTCAGCCCCTTCTTGTATCGATTGTATATCTGCATGGTTGCCCTTGGGCTCTGGAGAGCCCTGGTCGTTTGGTTTTGAGACTGTCGACTCGGGAAGGGGGTAATGCAGATAGTCATCAGTGCCATCATCGGATGCAGGGCCGCCGTTCTTTTTCCC
Organism: Neobulgaria alba; assembly: GCA_003988965.1. Lineage (NCBI taxonomy): Eukaryota > Fungi > Ascomycota > Leotiomycetes > Helotiales > Gelatinodiscaceae > Neobulgaria > Neobulgaria alba. The sequence continues at coordinate 132,689 of QYAM01000019.1, forward strand.
TTTCTGGGTATCTTTCGAATCGTCCGCGTCATCATCAAACGGCCCATCTTCATCCCTACCCCTCGATTGAGGTTTTACCTTTGGATTGGTGACCACAGCCTTGATACTGGACGCCTTCACTCCCCCGGCATTTGCTGCTACTGAATCTGCATAATTATCCTTCCAGCCCGGCACATCACTGCATCCCAATTCTCCCTCGGCATCCGCCGTGACTGGACCTTGCCGTATGGACTCATCTCCAAACCCGCTGCCTATCCAAAGCTGACCTTTGAGACCCTCGATTGGCAACTGCGGGCCAAAAGCTGCGGGGCGCGCGAGAAAGGCGGTAGTATTATCGTTTGTTAAAGTTATAATCGCGTTTGGTGGAAAGAGGGAGAAGGGGGCGCGAAACGAAAAGAAGGCCCGGATGCCTGTTTTGGGCTCTGTAGCAGTGGAAGTCGTTATCGTCTGCGGCGTGCGTGATGACCGAAGTGAAAGGAACGTGAGGAAGACTGTCGTGAGGAAAAAGGCCGTGGCTATGATAATTCTTGGAGGTCGCATGATGAGGTATAGATACTGGGAGGCCGCAGTTGGATTCTAGTCAGCTCTGCGGCTGGGAGACACACGAATGGGTCGCATCCAATGCGGCAGATGGACGGAAGGGCTGGCCAGAAAGTGGGAGGCGCGGAGAGAGCAGTGGTGAAGGTATTCGTGGGAAGGAGAGTCGTGGGTCGTGATCGTCGTGTCTTGAGATTCGGAGTTGAGGTTGGAGGGCTGCGGCGGAGCAGTGTGCGCGGTGGGTCGGGATCAGACCAGAGCAGACACGAGCCAGCTCCAGCAGGCCAGGGGACCAACACTTCGGACGGCGATCATCTACTGTGTGGGACAGGGGCCGCAGCACGTTCAGAGCGGACGGGGCGAGAAGCAGAAATCATGGGCTCGGGGTGCTTGCTTTCTTCACACGTGTATCGGCGTGGGTTGTCTTCTGCTTGCTTTCAGGAAGCCAACTCCAATCGCGTGTTATGCCACCGCATCCAGCTTAGAAGCAGCTTGTTCCCCCTATCGTCATGTGACCGAAGCTGGCTCCTTCCCCGCCTGTTGGCCCGAGTGGCTTAAGCAAAGATTATCTTCTCAACCTCGAGGCAGCTTTGGTTTGTGCCACACGACGGCGGACGAGACCGCAGAATCAAGAAAGGTCTCGTTGGCCGGCGTAGTTGTCTCTCTGTCGCCTCGCGCGCCTATTCTCTCTACAGAGTGGTGACAGCGACCCCATGACCCCGCCTTCAACATACGACAACAGCTTATTCACGGGACTCGAGCCATTCCAGTTGGAGTGGCGAAACAGTGTTGTATATCTTCATTTTACAAGTCCGAAGAAAGTCGCAAGGCGCAGTCCTTGCCGAGCGATTCAGGAGAAGCGAGGGGCAAAAGCTCTCGGTCAGGTTTGTATTGCTTTAGCGTGCTTCCATCCCCTGTTTTCTAAGTTCTTAGCCGAGACTCCCTATAGCTAGCGAGACATCTAGCACCTATGACATTTTGTTATGCATTAAGAATACTGTAAGCAAGGTGGAAGGTCACAGATGGTACTGGAATATATATAGAAAAGGGTGGTTACAACGAAGTGCAAATAAATTCAAATGATCTAACGAGGGTGGAATAAGAATGTAATTCAAGTGTATGAGTAAAGAATATGTTTTTAGGATTGGCTGCCCCCTTCCCCTGAGAGGGAGGGGGGGTTATATACATGATTCTTATGCCTGCTCCATTTAATAATCGTGTTTTGCAAACACAGTCATGCCAAATTGGATATGTATGTATAAACCCCCTCAAATGCCACCAAAAAATCTAATATACAAAGCCCATACCCTATATACAATTTCTCCCTCCCTACAGCCCTACCCCACAACCCCCAAACCCCATTCTCTCAACCCCATCCACCTCTCCATCCAAAACCCTCTCCTCCCCTCTCCTCCCTCCCCCTCGCACCTCTTCCCCCCCACAACAGGCAAAGACCTCACATTCTCAAACCCCCTCTGCCCCTCAACCTCCCTCTCCCCAAACCAACTCCCATGCAACCCATACGGAACCCTCTGCGGCAGTCTAACCTTACAAACCACATCCTTCATCCCCCTCGCATCAATAATCCACACCTCAGATTTCGAATCCGCAGTCGCATTACCCTCCCTATCAAGCTGACTCTCATCAAAAACATAACTTACAATCCATCCATCATCTTCCCCCCTCCCTTCCTTCTTCGGAACAAATCTCGATTCCTGTGCATAAAATCCTGGAGGGAGTTTAAAGATTTGAATTGGATCATTTGGATCATTATCTTTCAAAATTTGAGAAACGGTGCGAGTATCGACACATCCTATAATTGGTGTCGGAGGATTAGATTTCCCTTTTGCAATAAGGGCGGTGGTGTTGATTTTCACAAGCGCGTCGATTTTAACTGCTCTACCTAGCGCAGCTCCGAAGGAGGAGTTGGAGACTGAACATCCGTAGATATATCTCACATTGGACATTGATATATCTTCTCTTAAAGAGGGGAATTCGAATGGGATGGAGGATAGGGCGAATTGATGGGTTATTTTATTTTCCCCTTTTTCTTCGGAGAGGGAGAATCGGTAGTAGTAGAGGCGGCATTGTTCTTCCTCCGTAGGATATGGAAGAGATGAAGAAAGCTTGGTAATAGGAGTTGTGATATTTCCTGCGCTGAAAACTAGTGATGCGCTGGTTAATCGACAAGCGAGCATATTTACTGCTGTGGTTGTGTGGAGGTTGGTAGAAGGGGAAATGGTGATTTCATCCCAGGTATTTGCTGTGTGGAATATACAACAGGGATTCGTTTCGCACCAACGGATAGCTTCTGGATTCCATCGAGGAAAAATGCCGAATCGAGATTTTCCAGAAGGGTTGTAAGAGACGATTGGTTTGTTTCTGGCCAGATTGAGAGGATCGAGTGAGAGTGGGAGATCCATGATAATGGTATGTGTGGATGATACTCCGAAATCATGCATCATTTTAGGGGACTTGATACCTGGTACTCCTGCGTTAATGAGACGTGGTGAGGTGGAGTTGGGGGTGAACTGTGTGCTGGGTATAATTGAATAATTTACGAATGGGGCAAGAAAAGTGGAGTGGAAAAGTATGAGTTCGTTTGTTTGCGGATCGACTCGTGGATGAGCTGTTGTCCATTCTTTCATGAAACTTAGGAGACCGTTACCACCGAATTGTTCGTGTTGGGTTTCTGAGGATGGAGGTTCGCGTTCTGCGTGGTCTCCGTCGAACCAACCGATTGTTTCTAGGCCGGGGAGGGAAACTCGGATTGGTGGACCGCTTTCGCAGGTCGCCAGGGCTCGACCGTCGTGGTATAGAATCCCAGTGTTGGCTACGCTGACTTTTCGGATTGCTTGTTGTGAGCCGGGAAGATTGGATAGGATGACGAGGAAGATAGTTCGAAAAATGCGGAGAATGATGAGAAATAGGGATGAAGCTGGATTGACAAGTGTCGCTATACTTGGAAGAATTGGAAGCCGTAGTGAAGGTGTAGTGACACTTGAAATATATGCGTCGGTGAGGATATATTGGTTCACGAATTCTGGCTGTATAGAACCGTTTTCCATCCAGCGAAATGCAACACCACTTAGCATTCCATCTCCATCAAACCAGTGTGCATCTCTTCCCAAATCCGCGTTCGTAACCGGGTTTCCTCCATTTCGAACATATTCTCCTCCGGCAAATTCCTCTGGAATCCAGCCGATATATTCGCACCGTGTGAGGGGCTGCACTCGGTGAATGGGGGCGAAGTTTCCATGGAGGTATGGATGAGGGTTTTCGAGCCTGCTCTGCTTCTCATGAACTGAGGTCATGAAGATGACTTGAACAGAGAAGAAGTAGATAAATTGATATGATACATGTGTCCAATGCACGCAGTGACACTTTCCTATATTGAATTTACAAATGTCCATTTAGAAAGCAGACATGTCTTCAAGACTCACATGTGTCAACAGCTATGATGAAATAATTGCTACACTACCGAGCTCTAGCACTTGGCAGTTTGCCTGCCGGAGCAGGCTCCGCATACTGGGATCTTTGCAGAAGGCGAATTGGTCGAGACCATCTTGGAGCTTCGTTGAAAGCCTGCAAGAAGAATATGGAATAATCTGAAGCTACCGCTATATGATGACGACAAGCTTGTCCTTTGTCAACTCAGATCCTGTGGCCCCTGGTCGATGTGCGGGAGCTCTAGTAGTATCTTACCCGGGATATTTAACCCTGGACATCCTCCAATAATTCGCCCTTGCCCGCAAATGTAACAACGGATACCTTCATTTGGTGCTCGGCATTCTTGCCCTAAGGAACTTTAGGGGGGGGGTTAGCAAGCACCCGATCTAGGCGGCTTGATTCGGGGAGTGCTTAGTCGCCCTAGCTGTCGCTGCTTTTGAGGCTCCCGGTTCCGCGAGCTACGTCATGCAGGCGTGTGGGCATGATCCGTCTCCATCCAAGTCTCGGCCGTTTTCCCGCCTCCACGGTCTCCATTCGATCTTCTAATTGGCCATGGCGGAAGCGGTCTCCAAAGCTGAGTATGATTAGTCATCCGTTTTAGTGTTTGGAGGTGGGCAACTGCTGCTTTAACCTGAATAGAGCTTGAGTACACTCTGAGTACCTGAGTAAAGGTCCTGTTTTGGCTCCCTGGCCGCTTGTTTGGACTCTCTTTAATTCGCATCACCAATTGGAAATAAATACGAACTGCTTTATTGTATAAGAAGTCAGCACGGCTTCCTAGAATTAAATACTCGTCTATTATACTGACCGAACGATTACATTTACTTAGTTAAATCAAACTGAATAGCTAGACGACTAAACAACTCAAACTCCATCCTTTCAGTAGCCTTTGGACCTTTAAGTATACTACTAGCTATATCAGAGCCAGGCGGGAAATCATGCTCAACTATTAGCTCCCTAGCACCCTTCATATTTGTCAAAGCCGCCTGCCGAAAGTGCCAACGAAGGAGCTGATCAGCTGGCCTTTGGGGATCACCAAGAGGTCTTTGGTTAAAAAAACTTTCCAGCAATGCCCTTCCTGCCCCGTGAAAAGCATACAATCTTGTAATTATCCTAAAACAATTAGTATATTAAACAAGTATGAGGGATATATACATACATCTGGACTAAGTAAGAATTAGGCCACTAATTGAAGTGTCTCGATCGCTTGTATCGAATATATGAGCACCACGCGCTGCGGAGCGGTTATGGTCTTCGGATAGTAAGGGAGAGGAGGGAGAGTGTACGGAGTCTTCGATGATGATATTGTTCTGTTGGAGAGTGTTGAATTGTGAGGAGCAGGGGACCTAAGGAGCTAGAGGGAGCAGACATTGTGAAGATTCGTGTAGTATGTAGTAAATGACAGGCGGAATTTAGTTGGCAGTAGCTACGGGAGGGTTTGTCGCCTAAGGCAGCAAAGTGGACAAATATCGTGACAAAGTTACTTCAATTATACTACGCTATCTTATAACAATGCTGTTGACGCATGTGATACTGCAGTCTGGGAAATATTTCCAAGTAGCTTTGACGAGCATCTTGCACCGTTGATAAAGCACTGGGTATACTTTTAAAGGTGTCTACCTAAAAAGCGAGAAGTCGAAAGCATGTGGTAAATCTTGCTCAGGATGCTGCTCGGGCAGGTGCTCAGGTGAGTTGCTAAGGGTGCTTAAGGTGTTTAGGGTGTTCGGGTGAGTTGACTAAGCCGAGGGTGATTAGCGCCCGAGTAAGAGCGGCACGCTTACTAACCGAAAACGAAGTCTTGTATATCTAACATTTATAATTAATATATAAATGTTAGATATAAAAGACCTGAGCTTATTAACTACTTAAAGAGTGGCTATCGGAAATACCTTGGAACTCCTACGAACTATCCGGATATTCATACTCCAAAGAATCTCGAGCCATGGGTATCGAATATGCGCTCGTGTAGGTATCCGACGTCAATATTTTCCATTCTTCACACTGATGGTCCATCACAGTCATCTCAAGTACACCATTCCACCAGCAATTCTCCTAACACTCCTTTACCGGCCTCTGTTCCGTCGCATTGATCTCTACAAAATTGTCTTTCTCATCACAATCGCTGTCGTTTCCACCACGCCTTGGGATTCCTATCTCATCCGACGTAAAATCTGGATCTATCCCTCAAGTGTCATAATTGGCCCAACTCTGTTCTCGATACCTGCTGAAGAAGTATTCTTCTTTGTAGTTCAGACTTACAACACTACCTTGTTCTATCTCTTTCTGAGTAAACCTTGCTTTCATCCGAAGTACCTTTCCCGCGATTCCCGGGATGGTGCTCAGATATGGAGAACTTTCGGACAAATATTTTTGGCAGCATGCGTTGTTTTTGGTGGGTTACTGATATGGCGGGGTGGTGAGGGGACGTATTTGGGATTGATTCTAGCTTGGGTAGGACCTTTTGCTCTTCTTCTGTGGTCATTATCCTCCCAATTCTTGGTCGCATTGCCTTTTTCTAGCACGATTGCGCCAATTGCCATACCGACCCTCTATCTTTGGATAGTAGATACAATGGCATTGAAGAGAGGAACATGGGCGATTGAATCTGGTACGAAGCTTGGCTGGCATTTATGGGATGGCTTGGAAATCGAGGAGGCCATTTTTTTCTTCGTTACCAATACTCTGATTGTATTTGGTCAAGTGGCATTTGATCATGCTTTAGCGATTCTGTTGACTTTTCCTCATATATTTCCCAGAGTTCCAGAACTTCCATCGCCGATTTTGCTCGTCCAAGCACTCATAACTCCCCAATCAAGATATGATCAGGAGAGGATTCACGGCATCTGCCATGCTGTGGAAAAGCTTCGCAAGAAGAGCAGGAGTTTTTTTCTGGCTAGCTCAGTATTCTCCGGTCGACTTAGGATAGACTTGATTTTACTGTAGGCATGATGGCTTTGTTCTTGATACCCGAGTTGAGCTGACCAAAACGTAGATATTCTTTTTGCCGGGTCGCTGATGATCTCGTCGATAATTCGAGTACGGAGGCAGAAGCTCAGAATTGGATCGAGAAGGTTAGCAAATATCTCGATCTAGTTTATGCCTCCAAAGAGACCCGTATCATTTCAGACCAGCCAAATATCCATGCCTATATCACGAATAATTTCCCAAAAGATGCCCAATCCGCGTTACGCCTTCTACCAACTCGCATATTATCCTTTGGACCACTCTATGACCTCCTAGAGGGGTTTAAGACCGACCTAGAATTTTCAGATGAGAACACGGAAAAGGGAAAGTCCCACTTTCCTATTACCAGCGAACACGACCTAGATGTATATGCAGAACGAGTTGCAGGAACCGTAGCAGAATTATGCCTCGAGCTGGTTTTCTATCACAGTCATTCACCTACGACAAATGCTCAAAAGGATGAACTTGTCAGAGCCGGTGGTCAGATGGGAATCGCATTACAATATATCAATATAGCTCGCGATATCATCACCGATTCAGCAATTGGAAGAGTATATCTTCCATCTTCTTGGCTAAAAGACGAAGGAATCTCTGCAGAAGATGTCTTGGATATACCCGATGGACCCAAAATCGAGCCTTTGCGTCAGAGGCTATTAGACAAAGCTTTTGGAATATACACAGAAGCTAGGTCAGCGCTATCGCAATTGCCCGAAGAATCCAGAGCGCCAATGAAAGTAGCAATAGAAAGCTACATGGAGATTGGAAGAGTACTGCGCGAAAAAGGATATAAAGTAAGGAAAGGAAAAGCGACAGTACCAAAGCCCAGGAGACTGAGGGTTGCTTGGAAGGCGTTGATTCAAGGATGATTTTAGCAACGTGTTTGGATTCTAGATAGCACTTAGCATGCTTCGCAACAGCCTCGCAAAGATATATTAATTGGTATTCTTTATCACTTAATTATCACGTTTCTTTACGAAGAATAATATTCGCACGATACGAACAAGATTTCTAAGCTTACGAGGAATGAGGTGTTGCTTGGACCACTCAATGAACCCTGGCCGCCCAAGTCTGCACGTCATGATTCGTCCAAGACATGCAGGAGCTCTCCCCTCCAACCTGCACTAAGAAACCTCTCCCATCATCATGAAAACACATCTTATTTCCAGCCAGTCCTCGCACTGTGCAACCCAATCCCTCATATTTATCCCCAATGGAATACCAAGATCGAAAGAAAACCGCAATTGTAGTTGGTAGGTAACTATCCAATGACCCCGCGATCCAAGCGCCGTCATCGCCAACATCATCCCTCCCTTCACTACTCACACCACATCACATATACTAACCCTTCACCTTTCCCAATAGGCGCAGGAGCAGGAGGAGTCGCAACCGCAGCTCGCCTTTCAAAGGCAGGATATGCCGTCACAATCATCGAGAAAAACAATTTCACCGGTGGAAGATGTAGTTTAATCCATCACGAAGGGTATCGATTCGACCAAGGCCCCTCACTCCTCCTCCTCCCCAAACTCTTCAAAGAAACATTTCTCGACCTCGACACCACTCTCAAAGCCGAAGGCGTCGAACTCCTAAAATGCGAACCGAATTATAATCTCTGGTTCAGCGATGGGGAGTCCTTCGAACTATCCTCCGATACAGCTGTGATGAAGAGGGAGATTGAGAAATGGGAAGGTAAAGCTGGGTTGGAGAGATATTTGGAATGGCTAGGGGAAGCACACCGACATTATGAGATTAGTGCACGAGAAGTCCTGCACAAGAATTTCACGTCGATTATTAATCTGTTAAGACCGGGCTTTTTGGTTAATTTGTTTAAATTACATCCTTTTGAGAGTATTTACTCTCGAGCCTCGAAATATTTCTGGACGGAAAGACTGAGGAGAGTTTTTACATTTGGAAGTATGTATATGGGAATGTCACCATTTGATGCCCCAGGAACGTATTCATTACTTCAATACACGGAATTAGCGGAGGGTATTTGGTATCCAGTTGGAGGATTTCACGCCATCATCGCAGCATTGGTCCGAATATGTGAAAGACAAGGTGTACAAATCCGACTCAGCACATCCGTTTCCTCAGTCCTAACTAGCAACGACAACAAAACCGCCATTGGAGTCCAACTTTCCAATAACGAAAATCTCTACGCAGACTTAGTAGTCATAAACGCCGACTTAGTCTACGCCTACAACAATCTCTTTCCATCTACCTCGCAATCATACGCTTCTTCGCTTCAAAAAAGAGATGGATCGTGTAGTAGTATATCATTCTACTGGGCCCTCTCCCAACAAATCCCTGAACTTAAAACCCACAATATTTTCCTTGCAGATGAATATCGAGAATCTTTCGATTCGATTTTCGATCGACGAAGTATTCCTTCCGATCCATCCTTCTACGTCAACGTTCCTTCAAGAACAGATCCCTCAGCTGCACCAGAAAGCTGCGATTCTATCGTTGTTCTTGTCCCAGTAGGACATCTTCTAAACTCCTCCAAAACTTCAAATCCCCAAGGGAAACCCGACGTAAACTCAGGCCGCGGCCTCAAAAAAATAGAACAAGATTGGAACTCAATAATCTCATCCACACGCACACAAATCCTCCATACAATAGAATCTCGAACCGGCTGCGCAGCCATCAAACCTTTAATAATCTACGAAGAAACAAATGATCCTCTAACTTGGGAATCAACATTTAATCTCGATAAAGGATCTATCCTCGGACTCTCCCATTCGTTTTTCAACGTCCTTGCTTTCCGTCCTAAAACAAAACATCCTCAATTGAAAAATTGTTATTTCGTTGGTGCGAGTACACATCCTGGGACAGGTGTACCTATTGTATTAGCTGGTGCTAAAATCACTACCGAGCAGATTTTGAAGGATAGGGGGGAGATTATTCCCTGGGTTGAGGGGAGGAGAAGGATGGGTGATGAGGGTGTGAAGGGGAAGGGGGAGGTGAGCGAGTTGGATATAGTCAGGAGGGATGGAGCAATGTTGAGTAATTTGGGGATATGGATACTTGCTTTTTTGGTGTTGGGGGGGACGTTGATTTATTTGAATAGTGGGTTGGTTGTTAGTGTTGATTGGAATTGGGATGAGAAGAGGGGGTGGGGGAGTGGGAATAGGAGGTTTTGATTGGGTTGGTGGATAATGCGAGATAAGTTGTAATGAATATGTCTTGAATATTGAGGGAGGAGGGGTTGGTTTTAATTTTGACACTGAGGGGATTGTTTTGGATCAACTTATTCCTTATACAGATATTCTAGCATTTGTAATTTTAATAAAAAGTCGATTTTAAAATAAGTATTGGGATTCCCTAATATAGTTTCTCATCCCCCATCTGTTTTGCTTAAGTTTCCATCTCCTTTATTAATAGCGGAGGCAACGGTCATAGTATTATCTCAAGTCGTTTTGGAAATGTGTTCCTTGTTCAAAAGAGTCGATTGTCCTACCGAGCCGGATGTAGATATTCGACGCTCTTCGGAGAGCAAGATAAAGCCAATATTAAGCGGTTTCTTTTGTCGCCACTGGGTCATTGATATCCTAAGGTGAGATCTTTAAAGCAACCTTAGAGTCTCTTATTAGCTAATAACCACCTCTTTTAAAGTCACGCCTAGCTAACTAACTAGCCCCCCCCTAGTTCCAGAAAGGGTACGGTATCTCTTACTGTGGCACTTCTTAAATCAATGACGAAAAAGACTTGAAACGGTGTGAGATCAGCTTACCATAATAGATAATCTCCCCACCTCCCCATTCTAACTTATCCAAGTATCAAAACACCATTTTCATTAGATAAATGCTTGCGGAGGAAACCTCCTAAGGTATTTCCCCCTCACTCGATTACGTTTATTGACTGTTGATCCCATATTAAGCGAGATTCCTAGATCCCTTCCCGTTGAGAAAATGACGTTGTGGATCTAGTATGTATCCACTCCACTCACAAGTACCGTTGACTACCGAGCTCCCACTTCTTCCCTGATCCACAAGTTTACATCGCTGTCGTTCTTGATATTTCAGGTTTTTTCCTGCACAGATAAGAAGCGGGAGAGGAGGAAAGGAGAGATATGTAAGTGTCATAGATTTTTGTCCCTATACTTCTGATTAGGAATAAAATAAACAAGGGGGGAGGATTTTTCAGAATTTTAATAGATGGAGAAATATAAAGGAGTCACTAGTTTGAAACCCATAAATTTCAATCTTATGATCATAAAATCCTTAATTTTAGAGCAGAATAAACATGGTATTGGCTTCTTACCCATTTGGAAAGCTCACACTTAAGAAAACGGGTAGAGAAAGGCGGGGAAACTGTAGTAGGATCTTAGGACAGCCACAGAAAACAAGAATCACAATACATGTAAGAATAACGATTGAGCTAGAATTCCCCGAATGACAGACTTATTAATTTATTTAATACTCAGTACCCCGCTCCGACGGTCCGGCCTGACCCCTTCTCTGCCACTTACCTACCTTAACCTAAAGTAGCATGTTTGCCTCACATGGAGATCCATTATCAACAAGGATATAAGCTCCAGTCCTGAAACCTGCAAGGTATATTTACAGGGGTTAGAACGTTGTGGCTTTGGGCTAAAAATTTCTCATGGAGATCGGATTGTTTTTTTTTTACTAGTTAAAAAGTAAGAAAGGAATTCAGGGACGTGGGGTGGGATCTAGAGGTTTGAGATGGTACATTTTTTTCGAGATAAGAAGACAACAAAGTAAATACAATCTAATCCGAAATGACAATCAAAGTTTTGGTGGCGGAATTGTTAATGTGTAGCTAAGTAGCTATCCCTGTACATAGGGTTTGCCCCCGTGGCTCACATTTTCTGACATCATGATTATGAGATGGGAACATTTTTGTTTCTGTGTAATCAAGTGCATGGTTCAGCTGATCTGCGGAGGAAGTGATTTTATACCGCTATGGTGGCACAGCGCGGTTATTACGGACGCTGCAGATGGAGAGTAGAAGCTCCAGAATTGGGAGATCTACATTGGAGGAATTAGGACAATTTCATCATGTCTTCTTGGAGGATGCTCCGAGTATCCGCTCCATGACGAGAAGTGGTTCTTTGGAGTCATGATAATGCATATGAGACAGAAGATATAATGTTGCTACTAGCGATGAAAAAGCAAGATCATACCGAAATGGTGCAATATCGAAGCTTCTAGACTTTACTATCCTTGTGTTCAGTTATCTCTGCTGACTTCCAGTTCCCTAATGCCCATGTTGCTCTTTCTTTGTGATATCACTAGGCTTCCATAACCTGCTACCCAAAATGATTTTCTAGGATGGAACATGCACACCCCTCCTCTTTCTTGGCTACATCTTCTGTTCAAAAGCTTGTAAGTGTTTAAGCACGGGAGCGATAGTGGGACACGGCAGCAGAGGATTTATCAATCTTGACCACTTAGAGATTAGGATATATGTATCAAATCGGCGAGATTGCTCAGACGCTCGATGAGAGGAACCAACGTCACCTCCGGTTTACTTGAAGTGAGGTAGATAGAGCTAGTTAGGTTTCTTTACTGCTGACAGCTCTTAATCGCCTGTCTTTGAACACAATATAGTAGTGTCATTCCCGTTATGCTTGGCTCTCCCACCCGTTACTCCTCCATATCCTTCATCACACATCCCATATCAAATCTACTGTTGGTCAAATTTTTTTGATACCCCATCTTCATATCAGCCAAAATGACTTCCCTCCGCAAAAGGGCGAATGACGTCTTAAACGTCAACCCCAATATCTTCCACTATCCAGGAAACTCAGACATTAACATCACAACCCATGGCTCAGACTGGTACTGGGCCATCACAGCCGCCATGATCGTCTCAACCTTCGCTTTCATCGGTCTAAGTTTTACCATTCCACGACAAAATCGTATATTCCACTACATCACCGCCGCCATCACTCTTGTAGCATCAATCGCCTATTTCACAATGGCCTCGAACCTAGGCTACGCCGCTATCATCGTTGAATTCCAAAGAAACAGTCCCAAAGTCGCAGGTTTATACCGTGAGATCTTTTACGTCAGGTACATCGACTGGGTCGTCACAACACCTGTAAGCCATCCCCTCTCCTCATCCCAACCCAAAAACCCCCAACCTAACACCCTCACCCCCTAGCTCCTCCTCCTAGACCTCCTCCTAACAGCCGGTCTCCCCTGGCCCATAATCCTCTATACCATTCTCCTCGACGAAATAATGATAATCACCGGTCTCGTCGGCGCCCTCGTCTCCTCCTCCTACAAGTGGGGCTATTTCGTATTCGCTATGATCGCACTAATATTCATAGCCTACAACGTCTGCTATATCGGTCTCAAACACGCCAAATATCTCGGTACCTCAATAGGAAAAACCTATACCCTTTGCGGAGTCTGGACCATCTTCCTCTGGTTCATTTATCCTATCGCTTGGGGATTATCCGAAGGTGGGAATGTGATTTCGCCCAATTCGGAAGCCGTGTTTTATGGGATACTAGATGTTTTCGCCAAACCGGTTTTTGGAGCTTTGTTGTTGTGGGGGCATAGATCGATTGATCCTGCTACTCTTGGGTTGCACATTAGGAATTATGATGAGCCGATTGTGGGACATGATGGTATGCATGGGGAGAAGAGTGGATTCCATAATACGACTGCAAATAATACAGGAAATATGCAGGGCACTGTTGGAAATGGTGTCAATGCCAATGGTATCAATGGTACGAATGGTACAACGGCTACGAATGGAACGACGGGTGTTATTGGGACTCATGGTACATCTGTTGTATAAGTGAGAAGAAAAACTGTCGGGAATCTACATAATTCTGTCAACCCTGTCTCCAGCAACCATACCATCATTTTGTACACAGCACGGCCATTAGCTCTTATTTCACATATATTTTTAGTTCGAACCGTTCATTTTGTCCCGGGACTTCTTAAGAATCTAATAATGTACATATATAATGAGGTCATGGGGGAAGTTTTTAGGTTTAAGCTTGTAGAAATCGAATCTAGTCAGTCCAATATGACACTTTCTTGTCATTCCCTTCATATCCCAATACTTCTTGTTGTGGCCCCCTCATCTAGGCACCCCGTTTAAATGCTGTTACAGTAATAAAACTTATTCTACACCTACCAATCGCTCCCGTTTTAATATCTCATACCTACCAACCCCAACCCTTCCATCCTCACTTCATCAAAACACAACCGAAATCCGAAATCTCCACCTAAACTTATAACTCCCTTGTAGTCTTTAGAATCACAATATTCAAGACCCGATTTCTTAGAGCAATTTACATTTCCTTTCCGCCTTTCTCGCACTCATGCCGTTAAAATCAACTTTCTTTATTTCCCAATCGGAAAGTTCGGCGTCAAATTCCTTCATCAATCCCTATTATAAAAACATATATCCTCTTTAAACCATCATATAATTTCAGGACGCAATCCTCACCCCCCCCCTCTCCCACATCCACCAACGAAATTCTCAAATAATCTTATTCCCCATCACAAATATTCCAAGAGGGTGTTGCTTCAAGTCACAACCAGAGCCAAAGAACTCAAAAGCTCTCCAGGAACGAAAGGAGAAAAAGAAAACTATAGTCTAACTTATCTAGAAGACAAGCCCTTTAGTAACATTAGATGAACTTCTATAGGTAATTGGCAATCGCTATTCCCTTTCATGATTAGTTTTACGTTTGGAGAGATCTTGCAAGAAATAAGAGGCGAAAGAAACAAGATAACTACAACATCACAAGCGACTTCGAGATATCACACTCAGGAAGACTAGATTTATTACGACTCTCAATTGATTTTTTCTATCGCGCTGACATTCCAAATCTGACCTATTCTTTCATTAAGAATCATTGCCATATTTCAAGAATATGTTATAGCACCTAAATGCCAATGATTTTTCATGACAAGACAAGAAAAGATACTAGATTAAGTAGCAAAATTATCAGGCTCCCGCTTCGTTATTGGTAGCAGCTGCTGCAGGAGCATTATCACCCCACGCAGCTTCTTCATTGCCATTTCCATCACCAGCATCATCACCAGCATCATCGCCAGCATCGGAATCCGACTCGAACTTAAGAAGAGCAATGTCACCTTGGCCATCAGCAGTAAAACCTTCTGGCAAAAACTCCTTGAGGAAGTCTGGAATAGTTTGTCGAGTCTCAAGCAATGTCTTTACCAACATCTCGGCAATGTCACTGTTCTTCTCATTATAAAATGAGGTAGCAAGCCCCATGTTTCCGATACGACCAGTACGACCTAGGAAATTGTTAGCCATATTCTTCGAGATGTATGAAAGAGACTTACCAATACGATGAGTATATTCTTCAATGCCACCATAGGATTGCGAAGGCAAATCATAATTGATAACATGAAGCACATTATGAATGTCTAACCCACGAGCAGAAACTCCTGTAGCAATCAAGACCGGACACTTGCCCATACGGAAAGCACGAAGGGCATCTTCACGCTCACGCTGCGTACGACCGCTATGAATAGAAGTCGTTGGAACGTCGAGATTAAACAGAAAATCATCAACCTCATCGACAGCGCGCTTGCTGTTGACGAAAATGATGGTTCTTGTTGGAGGTGCGGACATCAATAAATCGAAGAGCACTTGACGCTTAGCATGTTGTTCGACGAAATGAATGTCTTGTATGATGTTCACGTGGGAGGATCCAGCACGGCCAACACGGATTCGAACATGATCAGCCTTCAAGTGTTCTATGGCAAGATCACGAGCATGCTTTGGGAAGGTTGCCGAGAACAACAGATAAGTAATGTTGCCCTCTTCTTGATCTAAAAATTGTAAGCAAAGTCATTCGAACGGATAAAGGCTTTCACTTACCCCCACCAGTCATGATAGGCTTGAGCTCAGACTCCCAGTCAGGGCTCAACATCTCGTCTGCTTCATCGATGACCATATACTTCAAGCGCCTGAGCGTAAGGAGTGCTGGACGGTTGATAAAATCACAGAGACGGCCTGGAGTACCAATCAAGAGATCGCATCCCTTTTCGAGTTGAGCAACTTGTTCGGCCAAAGGGCATCCACCTAAATCCGATTAGCATTAAATTAAATTGTTCAAGCAATAAGGAGAAAGTACCGTAGACAACACAAGGACGGAACATCGTGCGATAGCAAAACCGACGTGCCTCATCAAAGATTTGGACAGCCAATTCTCGATTGGGGCATACAATGAGTACCAGAGGTTCAGCACGAACTCCCTTGTCGTATCCTGGGCGGAAGGTGACGGGATTAGGGCGCCAAGCACAGACTTTCTTAGCCTTGCCCATCAACTTCGACAAGATAGGAATAAAATAAGCAGCAGTCTTGCCAGAGCCTAGATACAGTTAGCTTTTGAGTATCGAATTGACGAGTTGAACGTCTAGCTAACCAGTTTGAGCACAAGCAACAACATCGTGACCCTTGAATATTGCGGGGAGCGTGTATGATTGAATTGGAGTGGGAACGGTATAGCCAGCGAGCTTGAGGTTCTCCAACATTACTGGATGGAGGCCAGCATCCTCAAAACGCTCCACTGGAGTGATCCGAGCCTCGCCCTCCTGAGTAACTGCGATCTCCGTGATCCTGTTGCAAGGTGAGCCAATGCATAAGCATTCAGCGCTGGAAGACTTACCTGGAGAAATTGATACCAGTCTTGACGTGGAACTCGGAACCGAAAAGTTGCTTTTCAAGTTCTTCAAAGCGTGGGCCAACGTCTCCATACTCGTCATCCCAGACATAGACTGCAGCATTAGCAGCCCATTGTCCCTCGCGAAGGCCACCAACAGCACCAGCAATTTCCTCTAAGTCATCGCCTGCTGCGCCTTGAGCTTCCGCCAGCTCCTTGTTGGTTGAGTTGTATTTGTCGTAATCAAAACCGACCTTGGGCACCCAGCCTAGCTCTTGTGGAGTCTTTCCTTTATCGGGATCGACCTCCGGCAAAGCTTGGCCTATCGATATTGTGTTGAAAGTGTCAGCCATTGTTAAATCTATTGAAAGTCTGTTAGCACTTAAAGGTGAAAAGACAAAGCCCAATCAAGATAGCTTCGGGTTGCCAAGACAATGGGAGCTGACAGTGCAAACTGGGGTGGGGTGAACGTGTGAATAGTAGTTGCAAAAGGGGGAGATGATGGAGGTGGTGGAGGGCAACTAACTTACTGAAGACGCGACGCGAAGTTCACTATGTGTGTTTGGATTCTGCTAAGCTGTCAGCAGCGAAAGCCCAGAAGCTCCAATTGAACGAGAATCGATAGACAAGGAATGCTGTTGAGCTTTGGGGTGTCAAGGTGCGATGTAGGATGTAGTTGAGAATAGCTAGATGCGGCGCAGTGGAGACTTACTTGCGGTCAAGGATTGCGAGGAGAAGAGAGCAGAGGTTAGGGAGATGTCCAAGTCTGCGGGGGGAAAGGGGTTCGTAGGTGAAGTGCTCTGGATTGATTGAAGTCAACCAGGAGCTTTGGTGTCTGTGACAAAGGTTGAGGTTGGAAGGTGATCGAGGTCTGGGGAAAACGAAAATCTATTTGAATGCTGTGCGAAAGAACACTAGCGCGGTTTCCAAAGACGCAAGGTCACACCTGCTATTCCTGATAGGAGCTGCTGCTCTGGCATTGGCCAACTAGGCTAGACCTATGGCAGGGGGAGCAGGCGGGGAGGCTGGCGGGGTCTGGAGATGGCTCCGCGAAGGAACTTAAACTTGTACAACTACCGTGGACCTCCACCACGTCTAGATGGGCCCGATGAAAGAGGAATCTTGAATGTAGAACATGGTCCCTTCCTATGTAGAGCGTAAAGCAGATGGAGAGCAGTAAATAGAGCTTATCATCTGCATGACCACGACAGTGTGATGTGATGACCCTGAAGCACTACGGCTACAAACCGGAGGACGACAGCTAGGATTGCTATTATCTAGGAAGGATATGCCATCACGTCGGCCGTGTCCTAAAGGGGAAAATGTTCTAGCAAGGCCAGAACAGAGAGCATTATGGAACTGAGGAGAAGGTTCTCTGGAGGCGTGTCAAAGCCGACACTTCGCAGTTAAAGCGGCAGCAGCAGCCCTAATCATAGAAAGACGCGATGAAAGACCCTCTGGTTATCAACGGGGGGGCATGCAGGAAGAGCGTAGGTCCAAAGAATACACGAAGGCTCAAGGACGGCGACCTACGGCGAGGATCGTGTGTAAAAACTCGGGGCCATCCCCGTCAACCCGCGTTGAAGGGTTTGCAGTTGTTGCCAAAGATTCCACAATTGCAAAGAGATAGCCCTCCTACCCCCCGCTTCTCTATCAAGAAGGCGTGCTTTAGCACGATCTGTCACTGTCATACCAACTTTTGTATAGTGGGATAATATAACTCGCTTCAGGATGTCCGAAGGGGATTGACTTGGAACAGCAAACACCAGGGAAGGATCATTCTACAAGAGCATCAATCTTTACGATGGAACATAGGCCTTGGGAGGAGATAACTGGCAACAGCAGGTAAGAATACCTACCATGGTGAGGATGTACCTAAACAACGAGAGCTGACGCATCTAACCGTGACTAGCATCCAGACACCCGGCAGCTCCACCCTTCAATGCGAATCCCAAACTTGCGCGCGCGCTCGAAGCACCAGCGAGCGAATACGAGAGAACATGACGATATTTACAAGTCAGAGACGGGGCTCAGATGGCTTACGGAGGAGCTGAGGGGCTAGTGTGCGGGTGGCCACGATAAGGAGACTTCTCTCAAAGTCCGGCGAACAGCTATCAGTACCCAAGCAACTATACATGAGGCGTTAGGACCAAGAAGGCAAGGGGCTTCAGATATGGAGAGCTTCCTCCGAAAGCAAAGTGTTAACCCCGATAAGTGGCAAGGCTGCTCCCACCTTGCGGGCGGCCAGAGCCTTCCAGAACCAGCACGCCTAAAACAGAACCACAATCTTGAAGGCGGATAGTTCCGGTGGCTGTGGAAACCTGGGGACGCAGGAGGGATGTCTGCAATTGCTTTAAAGGATATAGTTCACCTTGAGTTGCAATCTGCAAAGTCTTGGTGTCGGTTTTCAGCAGCAACGAACAGGTCTAGCATTCAGAGGACACCTCCCCTACATCTTGTAAGACGGACACAATCATAAGCCCCCTTAAGACCCCAGGCTAATGGCCTGAGGATATCTTACGAAGCCGAAAGAGCATCAATTGCCCCGAAGAAGCAAAGCCACAGGCTACGGCAGCGACACTCTCGGCGGTCCCATGCCATCCACAGGCAGATAACTACAATGAAATCAGAAATAACGGATATATATAAAAGACATGAAGGGGCAGAGACAGCATGGGAAACTACGAACGCCAACAGGGCACGACACCACTTGAGTCCTTCCACCAACATGAAATAATCGAAGCCAGCCCAGACCGATCCGGTTGGAGGCTGAACAAGAGGCACCACAGTACATAAACAACAATACCGGTACCGGAAGATGTCAAGTTACTAGAGAAATGCAAAAAGGATGACGGAATAGAAAACTAGAAACAATTTCAGACCCATCTTTACTCATCTAGCCTAGCACTGACAGTTAGAGTTAGCTCCAACAAACCAGCCCAAACGCCGGCAGATCATACCCCATAGACAGGAATGACAAAGAGCAGAAAATCATTGAGTTACAACATACCTACGCAGACATAGAAAAAGAACTAACAGCATAAAAAAAGGGGCAATTCCAATAACCCTCTACGATCACTAAATCCCACCAATCCACCTCTCCATTCTCCGCAAAACTTCCTAAATCCACACACTCCCCTCGCCCGAACTCCCATCATCAAGAGACAAACCTTCTCATCATCACAAAAGAAAGTTGTTCGATAAGGAAAGCACCAGAGAAGGAAGAGACGTTGAACACAAGGGTTTAGCCGAGACATCCAAGGATGTGTTCTGTGGGCCGCTATGACAAAGAAGGGATAGCAATCTTCCTCGCCCCCAAACACAAGATGAAACAATGAAATGAATATCCGAAACTTCTGGCTATTCAAGGGAAAAGTAGCAGTTAGTAACGAAAACACAAAATATCAATCTCCCTCTCGAACTTCAAATTATTTAACCCACCCTAATACCGAATCTTTCGTCCATACCAGCGTTTGCTAGAGCTAGAAAAAGAAAATCCCAATACTTGCTGCGAGGGAGAGGAGTAGTGATATTCCATAACAAAACACGGCGTTGAGAAATATAATCTATACAAAATCGAGGAGCATAGTTAGACATATTAGATAAGGCTGAGTGCTTTCTCAAACAGACAGACTGGGTTACGAGAACTCTGCCATATAGGAAAGCCTACTTAATAACGCTAAGTAGTAGCGTAAAAAAAAGGTTATCGCGAATATTTTCTAGACTATCCTTTAAGTGACAGAAATTCATTAGCAAATACTAAACAAGTTAGAATTCCTTCCTCTCTAATCTCCAAACATTGAAAAAGAAGCACCTATTCCATTCCCGATATCCCCCCCCTTTGTTTTATAAATCTCCACCAAATTTCCCATCCACCAATTTCCAAAAAAGCCAAAAATTCTAGATTAGAAATTTAGTTCGAAGATCTAATCTCCCTTAATTTCTATTCTATTCTCCTATACAAGAGAGTTAAGGTCTTGAAAAAAGATAATCGAATATCGAAATCCTATATCGAAACACTCCGAAAATAACAACCCCCCTTCCCCCACCCCTCCCCTCCCTTACGATAAACCAATCCTCCAAGAGATAAAACTAAACAATTAATTCAATACTTACTTACCATAACATTCTCATTACTATCAAACACATCCATCTATAGGATTAGAGAAATTCTACCCACTTAGAACAATTTATCAAACACACCATATTTCCCTTTCTTTTTCCTTCCGAATTAGGAAAGACACCTTTATTTAACTCACTTGAGTACCTAGGCTACTAATTATAATTTAGAATAAAACAAGACAAAAGAATTTCTTCTAAAATTTAATAATTTCATTTGATTTCATTCGATTTGTTAAAAAGTGGGATATGCCTGCCTGCCAATTCAGTCCAGAGTATGGTGTGGATGCCAATGCCAACGCCAAATAACTAGCTATACAACCAAACCCACCTGATAAAGAAACGCCTTTTACCCGATCCTAGGTTTCTAATGCGGCCAGCCTATCCGAACATGCTTCTTATAAAATTATACAATCCTCCCTCCCCTCCACCCACCAACCCCAACCCAACCCAACCTAACCCAACCTACCCCTCAAAAACATCACTCTGCAACTCCACTCCAAACTGATCCTTGGCCAAAAACTTCATCTGCCTCTCCAAATCATCGTCCATCCCCCTTCCCACCCCAAAAACCTGTCTAAACCGACTAACCCACCAAACGACATCACTCCCAATCAACACGCACCTAAAGAGCAAATGCCTCCACGCATTAACAAACCTCTCCCCAAAACTCAAATCCTTACTATCCACCAAACTCCTACTCGCCCAACTACCCGTCATTTTGATTCGATTCACCGGACTCCCAAGAAATTGGTTGTTGCCTTGGACAATACGCATATTACGACCTATGAAGAGGAGTTCGCGGGGAAAATTTTCCTCCTCGGAAAGAACGTCACGAATACCTTGACGCATTCGCTCTTGGACTTCGAAATGGCGTTCTGCGGCTGTTTTGCCTTTGAGTTCACCGACGATGCGTCCTTTGGTGGAATTATCTCCTCCTTCGTAAGGACGCATTAAAGTTGCGCTGGCGAAGAGATCGGGGGCTTTGACACCCCATGCGGAGGTGATTTCGGAGAGAGCTTCGTTATCGAATGTCATGATTGCTTTCCAGAATTGACAGTATTGATGACGGAATTTGGGGGACATGGAAACGTATAAGCCGTGATCGATGAGGACGAGTTCTGGTTGACCGGAGGGTTGACGACGGATGAAGATGTTGCCGGGGTGGGGGTCGCAGTGAACGGTACCCCAGAGGAACATTTGGGCGGAGAAGAGATCGATCATGGTGGTCATTACTTGTTTTAGGGAGAGGCCAAGGCCGCCTTTGTTGGAACGTCCTTTCCATTCTTCACGGGAGGGTTTGAGGAATCCGGTTCCGTTGTTTTGAGGTGTAGATACTGTGGGTGGTTTGAGTGGCGTGCCGTTTGCTCCTGGAGAGCCAGAGCCGTAACCTCCTAACCAGGGTGCGGTGAGAGCTTCTTTATCCCAGAGTCGGACTCCTTCGATCCATTCTGTTGTCATGATCCTTTTAGAGGAGAGTTCACGGTAGACTTTAGGGATGTAGACTCGTCCGCGAAGACGGGGCTCGCCGGCTACGAGACTGGCCATTTTTTCCGAGTTGTCGGCTTCGTTTACAAAGTCGGTTTCTAACATGAGTCTTTCGGCAATGTAGGGTACGAGACTGTAGAATGGGAGGTCAAACCAATAGGTATAGACCTTCATCATGACCCTTGAAAGGATGTTAGTATTTTTCTTCTTCAACTTTTGGGTATTGACTTACTTAAAAGCCCACAAATCCCATCCAACCTGGGAAGCAATTTCTCGCTTCTGGACTTTGATAGCAACCTCTCTCCCATCTGCCAATCGAGCCCAATGGACTTGGGCAACCGAAGCACTGGCTCTAGCTTTCTTCTCCATAACGCCATACTCAGGCTCGTTTGTGAATGTTACTCCAAACACTTCCTCAGGACTCTTTCCAAAGTCCTCTCTTATGACCCTGTCAACATCCTTCCAATCATTTTGTGGCGCATCGTCGAACATCCTCGAGAACATCTTCTGGAATTCGGGTGGCAATACAGCACTCTGCATTGCTATTGCCTGGCCAATCTTCAGGTACAATCCTCCATTTTGATGGAGAAGATCGAACAATCTTTCGGCATTCCTTCTGTGTAGATCGACAACATCTCCTCCCAGCCACGGCTTTGGTCTAAAGTTGAGTTTGTAATCCGTAGCTACCACTACTCCCAAGGCAAACGTTCGAAGTGACCGAGTGATCGAGGAGGCGTACAATTGGGTGTCAACGAGGTAGAGTGCACCAGTGACTAGAGAGACATAAAGAAGTCGGCGCCCCCATTTGATGGATCTTTTATATTGTTTAGCGGGAGCAGCTTTCCCTAGAGACTCCGGCGAAGGCGGCACAAAAGCTTGATATCTCTGTGTCTGCACAAACCGACGAGAGGTATTGGTCCACGAAAACATCTTCGAAATGGCTATGGAGGGGTGTTGGAAGGAGAGGTGGGACAGGGACCGCGTTGAAGCCGTGCCTATGCGGGTAGTGACTGGAGGGATTCGAGAGTAGAAGAACGACCTACCCAACAGTCGTCCAACATGGTGGGAGCCAAGTCCTGCAATAGGCCAGGACATTGTTTCAAGAGGTTGTCGACATGTTTTGCAACATCTCGAGAAAAAACGAAGTCGATGATGATGATGGCTTTTGTCGAGCATGGTCCTACACCCGATCCCTATCTCCGCCAGGATATAGGCGGGAGAGGGCTTCGGTTGGATTCAAACCCCGACTGCTGGCTACTGACTGAGTCTTCCTATACACCCCCCGAGCAGCCAATAAGATGCAGCCAACCCGAGTGCAAGTCGAGATGCGCTCTGGGTTCTGTTTGCCTTTCCTCCCAGGCTCAGCGTCCATGCCGATGCCCCAGACGGCTGCCCGCTGTCGCTGGGTTGGCCATGGCGGTCATGCTCTGTGACGTTGAAGCGATCCGAGCCGTCACAGGCACCGAATAGCGACGATAAATAATGGCGGGCGAGAAGGACAGTTGGGGGTCGGTCTGGACAGCCATGAGAGTGCACTACGGAACCTCAGTAGAAAATGCAAGTTGGCCATTCCAGTACGTCCGAGTAAACCACCGCGCATGCAGCACCCCGGCAACTCACGTTTCTTGCGGTTCTGCAGTGCGTCGCTGTGAACTGTGAACTGTGAACTCCAATGCGGGACCTGCTCTGGGACCGCACCAAGGCGAGTCTGATTGGGCCGTCCCAGCAGATGAAAGACTTCCAAGAATGCGCATAGCCAGAGTATCGTCACTGCACCATCCCAGCCAGGCACCACGGCCACTTGTCGCCGTCGTCCAAAGTGCCGGTGCCACCATTGCGGACCTCCATGGCGGACCTCCACGGCAGAGAACAGGAGTACCCACCAGCGAGGCGCCGTGCCTGAAGAGACGACTGATCGTGGGGAGCGGCAGTCTGCAGCGTGCGCTTCTCGAGGCCGCGGACTTTTCGGTTCCAGCGTTCAACAGAGTTGCGGTTCCACGGTGAAATGTGATGGTGTGGCGTGAGACGTCACGGAATCCCCGCCAGGGCATGCCTCGAGGGGCGCAGGGCCGGTCTTGGGGAGATTGAAGACCAGGCCGGCGCCTGCAGCTTCTGATACCCCAATGCTCGTCAAGACCCTGAGCCCAGTGGATGCGCGCATGGCCGAGACCTCGACACCGGCGCGCGGCTTTCCCTGATGCAAAATCGCTACGCCTCCTCTCTCTCCAGCGCCATCACTCGACGCACCCCGAACGACGGCCAGTGACGCCGCCAGCCTGCCATTCCTTCAGGTTGCGCATACCGGTTTTCGTCCAACCCGCGTGGATTTAACGTGGCCGCCAAACCAGGGCCTGGATCTTCGTCCAGAACCGCACCAGACCTTCTCCTTAACCTACGCTCAAACCAGACACACGAGCCAGAGGCCGTTTCTACGCTGGACATCGAAGCCGCCCTCGACCCTCGGTGCCTCCCAACCCGCACGACGCCATCGCCGCAGCTTCACTTCATCACGCTCCTTCACTCCCCCTTCCTTCTCCTGCCGGTCCCAGGGCCTCGATCTGTTCTTCGACGACACGCCTCGCAACCTGGTGGCTGAGTCAAGCTTGGTTGCAGGAACCACTAGCCGGCCAGGAACCTGATTCTTGCTGGCTCCCAGCACTCCCCCTTGGGCAGTACTCCCACGGCTTATCGACCCACGGTGGGCCAGAGATACGCCTTCGACCTTCGAGATCCCAAGTTGGAAGCTCGCCGAGATCCCGCCCTGCGTCTTTAGGCACAACTGCCAGAACCAACACCTTTGCCCTTTCCCCCGCCAAGGGCGCCCGTCTTTCTGGAACGCCCATCTACGCCAGTCGCCGTCGCTCACTCCACCCTCCTCGACATCTGCAGACCCCGAGCGAGACGTGGATCGCTGCCATTGTCCAAGGTCGCCCATATTCGAGGGAATCGCTGGCACATTCACCAATGCGACACGCAGAGCGATCGTCCTTATCAAAGTCCGGGAACCCCTGTCCGTCTAGAATCCTGCATTCCTGCCAAACCGCGCGACAACGACCACAACCACAACGTTGAGGGAGGCAATTGTGATTCCTCAAAGGCCACGCCTTGAGGACGACGGTGTTGACACCTCTTTCCGGTCCGCGAACGACTCGACTTCACCATGTTGCGCCCTGCGACACCGCTGACGATCCTGCTCTTTGCAGCATTCGTGTTACTCCTAATTTCCGTTCTCTCGACACCAATTATCAAGCAAATCCCCCTGGCTTCGTTTGGGGGAGTGGATTTTGGAGTATTTGGTTACTGTAAAGGGTCGACATGTAGCAAGATCGAGATTGGCTATGATACTGGTGAGTGAGGAGTGGGTAGCGATGGGTTGTCAACATTGGACGTGGACGAAGCCCTTTGAATGTTGACCTCAAACGCGCCGTGCTAATGGGAATAATTTATAGCGTCGCTCTTCACCGACACGCAGTCAGCCAGCTTCGATCTGCCCAATAAAACAAGAACGACACTTTCAGCAATTCTTATAATCCATCCTGTCGCCGGCTTCTTTACGCTCATCATGCTAGCTCTTGCAGCATCGGCGCATCTTCACTCTCCTTCGCACTCGCCCAGATTTCTGTTGGGAATATTTATATTGAGCATCTTAACATTTATACTCGCTCTACTCTCCTTCCTTATCGATGTCTTATTATTTGTCCCGCATATGGCATGGGGCTCATACATCGTCCTCGCGGCCACCATCCTCATCGCGGCGAGTGGGATCGTCTCCTGTGCAATGCGCAGAACCTTGGTCAGTCGAAAAGCAAGAAAGCGCCGCATTGCTGAAAACGCCGAAATGAATGGAGAGAATTTCTATGCTCGCCAAGGGACAACTGCTCCGACTATGACTGGCGCCAGTACTACTCTCGTAGGAGGCTCATTACAAGATAAACCAGCTTTTGCTACATTTGAGACCAATAAAACAGAGCCAGATCGGACAAGCGACGAACGTATTCCACTGACAACTAGGACTCCATCACAAAACTCTCCTGGCAACGGTCCTGGAATGCCCATGAATGCTTATGGAATCCCCCCACGATCAGGCCCAACCCCTCCTAGAGATCCGTACGGCAATCCAATTCCCCAACCCCCACCTGGCGCAGTACCATATGGTGGCATGCGTAGTAGAGAAGGTTCGGTTGACCCAATGAACAGACAAAGCCCAGATTATTCGATGAATTCTCGTGGCAGAGGAGGAATGCCCCCAAATTATAGAGGAAGAGGAGGTTATCCTCCAAGAGGTGGACCTTATGGCGATCCCAGGGGGGGATATAATGGACGTGGGGGTTATGGAGGTCCTCCTGGTCCCGGGTACGGACCGCAGAGAGGTGGCCATAACGGACCACCGCCACGAGGAGGCTATTCAGGACCCGGTGGGCCATTTAGAGGGGGGATGAACGGATCCATGCGGGGAGGTGGAATGATGGGGGGTCGAGGAGGGGGAGCGCCTCCAAATTATGGTCCACAAATGAGAGGACAGCAAATGATGGACGACTATGACGACCGCCGTGGCCCATCACCCGCTCAGCGAATGTCGCCAAACCAGGGGTCCGGGTCAGCATATGGCAATGGCGGTTATCGAGCACCACCTCCTGTGGGAGGATATGCGGCTTATAATCCCGAAAACCATATACAGGAGGATTCTCAAGCAAGCCTTCCTCGTGCCGAATCGCCTCCTCCATTGCCCGGAATGGATGACGCCCATGTCCTACCTGGGCAAGCAGTAGAAATGGATGCTACGACTGGAAGTCCGTCTCACGCACCCCAAGGGTTTGGTCAGTTCGGAAATATAAGAGATAGTGATAATGATGTGGCTGGTATGGTTGGACTACAACAGCAGAGGCTTCAGCAAGTTCGACAAACTATGGATAGTGATGCGAGTCGATATAGTACAGATCAGTAAGTAAGATTAAATCACCTGGTTGTATTAAAATCTAATTCTCTAGGGTATATGTACCTCCAAGACAAGCCTGGCAAGAAGGTGGTAGATCATCACCTTTAAATCCAGGAACACAACCACTTCAACTAGAAGATAGGAACTCACCTGCCCCTAGAGCATCGCCTGCCCCTAGAGGGTCACCCGCACCTAGATCGTCGCCTGCCCCAAATCATGCAAGAAACGATTCTGGGGACAACTATTATGAAGATGTCGATCCGCGATTTGCAGAGCAACCGACTGTCGCACCCCTTTCTATAGTCCCCCAAGGTCAAGGACCGGATAACAAGCCCCACCCCAATCTTCGCCCCATTAGAACTGCCCCTCCATTGGACGGCAGCAATTCCTACGAAGATCTTCAATCCGGTGCCCGCAGCCCAGCAGAATCAGAACGGTCAAACTTCACATCGGTATCACAACGAGGAATTAACCCAAGATGGAATGGAGGACCAGCCGGATATGGACCACCAATGCCAAATAGAAGACCAGCCCCCAATCCAAACGATCTCTTATTAAATTCCAATCCTGACTTTCAATTACCGGGCACGAGAAGTGGAAGAGGAGGAATGAGAGGTGGCGGTGGTGGTGGACGACCTGGCCAAATTCCCGGAATGGTTCCCAACTCGGCTTATCCAGGTGGTCTATAATTCTTCGCTTCTTTATCCAACGATACTTCAAATTTCGAATCCGTAACTGATAGATAAGAAAACACTTATGACCGTAGTTTTCCTCTCTTGTCAAAAAATACCCTTATACATCAATCCGACACGCACGAACGTAAATAATAGCCTCTCTTCCTTTCCTTTATCATTTCCCTCTCGATACCTCGACTTTCCGATTCAATTTTTTTTTTCCTTTTCACATGGTCGATATAGATTCTCGACGGATGGGAGCTTTAGGCGTTTTTTATTTCAAGGGACCTCTTCTCATTTTGCTTTCTATGGCTGTTTGGTTTGGGGTAAGCATGATGCATGATGCATGAATCTTGTCTGTTCTTGGATGAGATGAGGCGAGATGAGATGGGAGATTCTATGCTCCCTTTTTCCTTTCTGCCGTTCCATGGTTGGAGGAATGAGGAGAGCGGGGTCTGTTGTGTGATATGATACTGTATATACGGATTAGTTTCGAATGGATAGGCTTGCTTGTTTGAGCCAGACCATTTCTTGTTGATATGAGTTGGTTTGGGTTTTTCCTTTTTTCCTTATTCATTTTTTGTTTTCAAGTGGAGATTTGAGTTGTTATGGAGAGAGAGAGAGAGAGAGACTACGAGTTGGAAGTTTGGGGGTTTGTGTATAATTGATGGAAGGAAGAGATGGGATGGGTGGGTTTCGGAGATACGGTATACATGATATGGAGCGTAGGGGAATACAAGAGGTATAGGAAGATGGGGAAAGGAAAGAGGAAGAAGGAAGAAAGGGGAAATAAACACTTTTTTTTTTCATAGAGAAAGAAAAATAAAAGAGGACTAGGATTGTTTTTTAATAATCACGAGACCTTAATTATATGTGATTTTATGATGATTTTCTTAAGTGTATATACAATGTAAATCTAATTTGACGAATCATGTTACCCTTACTATTCTTACTAATTTTTTGGGGGGGGTTTCTTTATCTTATTTATAATACTTGAAGATTAGTTACTTTGTCCGTAAGATCTCACCTATAAAATAATTCATAGGAGGAATATCTCCTACCTCCAATTTGGGGGGATAAGAGGATGGGATAGGATGGGATAAGGTGGATTTTATAGGTATTATTTAAACTATCCATCACATTACGAAATTTTCAAGTATATCAAGAAAAACTCTAGAAGGATAGACCTAAGCTTATTTATCCTAAGGATACCTACTAAAACCTAATACCTATTATTAAAGGTTGTAACTTATTAATTTCTATTCGAGCCATGTTATAAAAAGAAAAGAAAATGTCATGGGATGGTTTTCTTACGTTCTATAACATTTTTAAATCAAATATATAGTTTTACCGGAGTAGACCCGCTTCCTACTATATATAATTTGAGTGAAGTATTGTGGGCTGGCCGCAGGGTTTAGTGAAGTTAGACAGATAAATAGAGCGAATGAGTAAATGAGCGAATGAACGATATTCAAAAGGGTAATGTAAGCAGATGTAACGAGGGGATAGAGGAGGGCCGAATGGAAAGAGGAATGATACCAATCAACGTGACCGTTGTATTTTTCTCTGAACTCTGTTAAGCTGGAGGAGTACTGATCAAGTGAGTCGTGATAAGTATATAGTTCTGAATATTGATTTTAGTATTGTATTATTAGTTATTGTTAAATCCCTAATCACCCTCATATCCCAAGTCCAAACTATCTGCCTTAGCAAACTCTCTCAACCGAGTATGGCTCAATAGTGTGGGTAAGATCATACAAGGCTGCTTTTCTTTTCTTATCAACATCTATTTTTGTCGAAAATATCTCGTTGGCTATAAAGTCAATGCTGGGCACTACCGTTAAACACCGTGCAAGTGTCTAGGATGTGAATGTGTAAGGGGACACCAGTACAACGGCACATCCATTGGGTGAAGGAGTGTGATATATATAGGTTTTCACTAATTATCTAAACTATTATATCCTACTACTACAATCATGTCTTTAATCGAAGACGAAATTAAAAATTGGGATAGTTACAGTTTCTGAGGCCATGGACCGCGATCCTTCCCAGATCATTTCAAAGGGACGGTGGCTGAACCTATGGACGCCACCAACCCCCCTCATTGCGCTTGGCTTTCTAGGCAAAACGACACCACGTGGAACAGAATCTCAAAGTAAAAACCGAACAGCGAGACAGAAAATATTGAGTGTTTCCCCGCAGCGATAAGATTTCCGTGGATCCAGTATTTGGTCCTCGGTTTACTCCAACGTCGTGAAAGCTACCAATAACACGTCCTTGACTAACTCTTGAGTCGCATTCCTTCTTTGAACAAACTCAGCCTCCTCGGTCATTTCAACTACAATGGATGAACCTACCATCCCCAACTCCATGCGTGCCTGGATCCATACCCGCCGAGGCCCCCCATCCACAGTCCTCACCCTCAGCCAAGCCGTAAAGACACCTACATTAACCTCTCCCACCTCAGTCCTAATCCGCGTCTCTCACGCCTCCCTCAACCCAGGAGGTTCAATATTCATGCAACTCTCCCCCTTCATCTTCCGCGCCTCGCCCGCAATCCCCGAACTCGACTTTTCGGGAAGAATCGCCAGTCTTGGTTCTGATGTCCCTTCGTCCCGTGGTCTTACTCTTGGGACAGCAGTCTTTGGTTCTGTGCCTGTGAGCGCACATATAGGGTCTAGTTCAGGAGCTGTGGCGGAATATGTTGTTGTTCCGGCAGATCAGGTGGTGGTAAAACCTGAGAATGTCGGGTTCGAGGATGTGGCTGGGTTGCCGGTTGCGGGAAGTACGGCGTTGGGGGTGGTTGAGAAGGCGGGATTGAAGAGGGGGGACAGTGTACTTATTTATGGTGCTAGTGGTGGAATTGGGTCGGTGGTCGTACAGTTGGTAAGGGATGCGGTGGGGGAGAGTGGAAAAGTCGTTGCGATTTGTTCGGGAAAGAATGTTGAGATGGTGAAGAAGTTAGGTGCTGATGAGGTAAGTTTTCTTTAGTCTCGACGGTTTTCTTGGGATGTAGACTCTTGCTATTTCAGGTCAGTCTCCTATTTGAAAAGGCCAAACTGATGTTTTTAACACAGGTCATTGATTACCAGGCGCATGAGCCAGTCACTCAATATCTAGCAGCTAACTACTCAAACCCCCGTTTTGACATCATCATCGATGCCTACGGTTCCCAAGAGCTCTACAATCATTGCCCGGCCTATCTCAAGGAAGGCGGTCCCTTCGTAGCTGTGGGCGTCGCATTTCAGTATTCTTTCTCTAGTATGCTCTACGCCATACTTTGCATGCTTAAAAACCATTTCTGGCCTCGCATTTTAGGAGGTGTGCCAAGGGATTATGTCGGTCCAACAGTATTTGCTACTCTTGAAAGTATGGAGAAGTTGAAAAAGCTGATGGAAGAGGGAAAGTTGAGGGCGGTGATTGATTCTATATGGGATATGGAAGATGTTAAGCAGGTGAGACTCTTTTCCCACGCTTTGAGCGAAACTTTTGAAGAGTAGAATTAACTTGGCTATGTAGGCGTATGAGAAGATGATGAGGAAGAGGGGGGCGGGGAAAATCATTATTAAAATGCAGGACGTTTGAGGCTTCGAAAGGATTTGGTCCTCCAAAGTTTGAAAGGGCGAAGGTATCATATTCATATTCATATCTCCTACTTCATGCGTGGTGTACTCTCAATTAATTCAGAAATTGCAATATTTTAACGAGCGGTTGTACCTTTTATATTTACTCTTCAAAGACTATTATTGAAGTGTTGCTAGAGGTGACGTTGGTCGCAAGCGGAAGGACTAATATTAATTACTATAGCTCCCTTCCCCCTCTCTCTCCGAAGTATCAAGAACTTTCTAGAACTAAGTATGCTTAACAATACCCAGTAAGCTCTCAAGTATAAATAAGAGGGAATACCTTGGGTTCTAGCCGGTAATCGAATCTTCCTGTACATAGACAGCCTCTGTAGCTTCAATCATTACCATTGATTTCAAGCCCTAACATCAACAAGCTCCTACCTACCAGGGAGCCTTCTTCAAGCACGAAATAGAGTTATAGCTATTACCCATTTTCCCCGAAACGGCGGTAAATATGAGATTTAACCCATATCTTTATGTGTCTGAAAATTGATCTGCTCGTGGGACATTACTCTATGACTATTCCCTACGACTATTGAGATAGATCCAATCTCGTCTCCATGAAAATCGAGTGAATTACTACTGCCAGTGCCTGCAGAGGCTAGTTTGGCTCTCCTCGTGTGGTTCGATATCATCCGCGGTTGAGATGGTTGCCCATGTTTGTATATTTTGAGATAGAGCAGTGACAAAAGCCTCTTAGCCGGATTCCAATTCCTCTTCATAACCTAGTTTGTGTATTTGATCCTGAGGTAGGTTAGAGTTTTTGGGAACAGGGAATATATCTGTCCTAGCGTTCTCTTCCATGAGGGGATTCCGATGTCCATGCGTAAATCTCGTGCGTACTATCGAGTACTGCACATCAGTCAAAGAATACCATAGTAGGTTAAGTGCGTCCCTAAAATCAGCATGTTCTTGTCCGATCCATTCCATTGGTTTAAGACATGACCTCACCCAAGACAAAAAAAATCTCAAGTATCTCTATATCCTCCTCATATTTCAATCTCCTATAAGCAACCCAATACAAGGGTGTATTCAGGCCACGAAACTGGGACTGTATTAAGGTCGTTCAGTTCTTTGACTGCTCGATCATTGTTGCGATCGGTTTAGGCCATTCTGCAAATCGAACCGCGAAGTGGTGAGGATTTAATACTCCGTTTGTTCTAGCAAACAAATCTTCCCCGCAGCCCACAAGTGTCGAGATGAGTTCTTTTGTACAAAGACAGGAAGACCGGCAGATATAGTACAACGCTGTGAATCTAAAATTGTCTAGAGCATTGATCCTAACCCCATATGAGATCAGGTACAAAACGATGGCTTGTGCAAGTCTTGGTCCAATTTCTTGGTTCTTCTAATGAGCAATGACCCATTCATGAAGTGCAGTCCTTTTATGGCGAGTATTTTAGATGAAGATAGTGCCATTTTGGATGAGAAGCACAAGTGTTTCGTGTTTGCCTAGCATATAAGCTGCAGTTAACGCTGCAACCAGTTCGCCCATTTGAGGCTGTCTTAACGCTAGGATATTTCAGAGGAGTCCAGGATGGTAGCTCCAAGCCGAATATGAGACAATTGTTCGATACTCAGCTTCATCAAGAGGTACGGATGAATATATCACTGTGGAGGAACGCTGACCCAGGCACTTCAAGAAGATTTGCAAGAAGAACATAAGCCTAAGTGCACTAAACAGCTCAATCTCGAACGGGCTTTCCTTTGCTTTATGTTGTAGAAAAGGGATTGGGCCGATATGTATTAGTGTCCACCGAAAGGTTGAGGAAGCCGAACACCAGACTTTGATGAACTTGCTGACAAGCAGGAGGTTTGTCTTTAAAGGCATGTCCTATCCAGCATTGAGGCCAGCATTGATTAATCTCTAGCTTGAAGGGATCACATCAGACGCTCTTTTCAGGTGCTTATGCTAATCGCGTATGGCAAACATGAGGCGGGGCTAACTTTGAATAGAGCGCATGAGTTTTGCATTCTCACTGGCGCTCTTTGTGTAGTCAGGAAACTCGATACTAGATTTCGAGATAAGCAGCTTGATACACTGGGTTGATATATCCAAATGGGCTATTCCAGGCGCAGGTAATAAATCGTTTCTAGGGCTACTAAGAGCGAGGCTAATGAGGTACTCTTTGGAGGAGGCATGAATCGATCTCCTTTGATGTCCTCACTATGGTCTTCAGCTTTTAAGTGGAAATATCTGGCAGGTAACTTGTCTGACTTGAGGCTTAATTGCTTTGTGATGTGCTTATATGATCAGCTAGGAAATATAACTTTGAGACAGGTGGGATAGTTTGACTCGGACATGAAAGAATGGAAAAGTCTAACAAGTTCTCCCTGTGATTGCGAATCGCATTCATCCAGTCCATCCACGACAATGAAGAGTTCCTTTAACCCTGTCTCTTTCATGACTTGATAGAGTAGGGTCTAGAGGATGGGAGGAGATCGGTCCTTACCAGATGGCACAGGCAGATGAGAAGCTTCATAGATGAACTATGAGGATATGTCAAATTTGAACACGGTTTTCTGTATAGGTTGAAACATGAGGAGGAGTTGGTGAATAACACTTGATAGCATAATACTGGAAGTATTATTGCGTTGCTCGTAGCAGAAACTGTATGCAATAACACTAGACTTCTTGGAATTCGAAACCAAATCTTTCCAGCAATTTTCCGAACAAGGTTTCAAGGCTATTAATCAACTATACCATGAGAGTTAACTTTCCAAGCCCAGGAGCGCTGGAAAACCATCTCGCAGCCAGAGTCTGCTTTCGTTGCTCGCCGTGGATTTAGTCCAGGTATTGAACGCATCATGATCTGTACCGCGAGGATTCAAACCGTGGATGGCGGCGATGCTACGAGGTTATCAGTCTCTTTTGTGCTCGGATCTCAGCATACTCGACCTAGACGGCCTCGCCTTGCAAATCAAGGCCAGAATAAAGTTCGTGGAGCACCTTCCTCGCCTTAGTAGCAATTTCAACCTACGCTATCGAAATCTTACTATCTTTACTGTGTACCACAGCCTGTGAGGAACAACACAATGCTGATCAATTCAAGCTTGAGAAATAAGGGCGGAAATCTTGATGAACTGATGATAAGTAGCCAGCTAAGAGCAGGCTAGCAGGTCAACCCATATAAATAGAAGAGCACCAACTTCCAACCTTCAGCTCGAGACGGCTCTATGGTATACTATGTTTCGAATTCAGTCCTTACAGTACTTTTCATAAACGATTCCAGATACTAAAAGCTGTGAAATGAAAATCTCTAAGTCTGAATTTAGAAAGGTCGAAAAGAGGTAGAAATTGGAAGGGTTAAAGAAGATAAGGAATATGGAAAGGTATAAGCCTCCACCTATCTCAATATCGCCATACATTCGTTTTAATTTAACTTAGCAGGTTGAAAGTGAAATATTAGAATACTCTTATAAATAAAATACAATAGTTAGAAATTAACAATCAAATAAATAATTTATTATACAATTTTTAATAAATTTTACTAATAAGAGTATTTTCTATTACTTCAAATTAAAATATAGTAGAATTAAGAATATAAACCACATTCTCCTCCTAAAGCTATAAAACTATTATATCCTAATATATCCTCCTTCCACAAGTAAGTCAAGAGAAGATAAGCCAACGGAGATAGATATAAAAGTACCAAGAAAGAAGATTATTGAAATATTCCCTCTAGATAACTATCTAACACCCCTCCCTCCTTACCCCTCTTCCTTTATCTCCCGACCACCCATCCCCTCCTATATATATATCCCCACCCTCCTTTCCAACCTCTAAATAAGAAATTCCTATTCCTATTCCTTCCCCAATAAAAACCAAAAAAAAAAAAATATCAACCATCACCCAACTATCCACCCCCACCACTAACATTCATTCTCCCATCGAACCCCCCCCACCCTCTTAATTTACTTTAGCACAAGCTATTTAGATAAGTTATCCATGTTGGTTGATAGACATATCTACACTAATTAAATCATTCTCACAGAATCCAATCTTATTCGATACCAATATAATCTTACTTTCATTTCGGAGATATTTAAGGAAGGTAATATCTGAATTAGAATTAGAATTAGAATTAGGTTAGAGAGCTAACTGGGTTGATAGATAAGAGAGTTAGTAGATAAGGATAAGGATGAGGATGAATGGATAGGGGGGATAAATGGCGGTTACTACCGTAGAAGATAAAGTGAGGATTATAAGGGCAGATTGTATGAAGGAATTTAAAGTTATGTTTTGATTTATTTAAATTATCCTTATACTTATACATATACTTAAACCTCTTGGTACCTAGATAGATAGATAGATGTCCGTCTATATATACATCATAATATAAACCCCTAGCAAAACCAGAATAATCATATCCCCAAAGAAAAAATAAATCACATCACCCACCCACCCACCTACATACCTAATCTCAAGGTTTACGGATATGAAAAAAAATATTATTATACTCAACATTCAATGTTTTCAATTCAATAATGCATTTATTTACTAGAAAAAGGCTTTCTCTCTTCTCGCTTCTCGATTCTCGCAACTCTTAACATTCCACACTTTCTCCTTCCATAATATCCCCCTCTCTGTCTTCACTCCCCAATTTCAATATCATATCATATACAATGATACAAACTATATTTTCCCACCTTTAAACACCTTCCATTCTCAACTAATTTCTCTCATAACCACCCGCCCCCTCTCCCCCCATCATTCACCCCCTTCCCTCCCTCCACAATATTTCTCCTCCAAACAAATAAATCCTACTGAGAAAAAACAAAAGGCATTTTCAAAGTAAGAATCAAGAAGGTCAACCCAACTATCTGCGCAGCCAGGCGCCTTCACAAGAAGGAAGGGGAAAAAAACCCCTCTCATCATCCAACCACCCACCACTCCTAGGACATCTGTATAAAAAAAAAAGGAAAAAAGCATCAAATCTAGGAGCGTCTCATAAAAAAAACAGAAAGATATGTGCTATGCTTGCTTGCATTATTGCATGTTGCCTTTTCGCACCATCATCATCAGAAAGAACCAGTCAAGTTTTTTTTTGCATAGTAGCGCAAAAAAAAGAGGTCGAAGTAAGGGGGTATGCAACTCGCACTTAAACAGGAAACAAAAGAAACAAATTCTCACGATTCGGGCGGAATGTCGAGGTAAGGGGAAAAAACAACATGCTGATCTGATATGGACTTGTGGAATCCCTATCATAACCGAAATTAGTCGACCATTTTTTGTGTCTCCAGGAACTCCAAAAAGCAAGACAGACAAGGACTCCAAAGGGCGAGTGAGACATTGTACCATCGGGTAGTGCAAGACAGAGAGAAGAGACAGATTAGCGTCTGGGCTTGACCACCTCGCGATGCTTAAGTCGGCTTGTTCGCCATCCTTCGTACCATAGTTCGCGACTTGCTTCTCGGAGTTCTCCTCGCCATTCGCTGAATACCGCTTCCTTCAATCGAACGAAATCGCAATGCTCGACATTCAATGGGTCTGCGAAACCCCAGGGGAATTTTCGACCAATGACACCGGGCTCGTAAATATCGGGGCTGATGATTGAGAGGGGAAAATATGGCAACTCGGTAGATTCTGGGTCATCATCTTTAGGCTTGTGGCGGCGGACCGAGCTGGAGGATAGTCTCTTGGATGCGGGGGATGCGGGGATGGCGGTTGGTATTGGTTCTGGAGATTGAATTGGGAGCTCATCGGCCTTGTCAGTACTATCGTCAGTGTCATCGTCTTCCTCTTCTTCCTCCTCGGGTCGCTCCTCGATACGGCTATCATTCCTGGGGCTAGGGAGACTCTCATCAACATCATCCAGTCCAAGGGCCTCAAGAGGGTCGAGATTAGCCTTTTTCAAGCTCTCCCAAACCATTCTCTTGAGGAATGCCATATGCGCAGTGGTAATGGTATCGGCTTTCGAAATGACGGGAACGACCGTGGTCTTTCCTTGGAGGGTACGCAAAACAGACAGATCAAGATCTTCGTCAAGACCGCCAATTATTCGGGGAGCCGATCCAACAAATTTATTGGAGCCACCATTCGAGGCAGCTGCCTTTGCAGCTGCAAGATTTCGGTCGAGACGGAGGGGGTCCAGAAGAAGGAAGGCGCAATGGATGTGGGTATCCTGTACACCTGGTGCTCTGACGACCTTCATCTCCTCGGTGAATGTCTCTTCGAACTTGCTCTCCAGAAATGAGGACATTTCCCTCAGCTGAAGATCAACGACATTCTTTTCTAAGCCTTCTGAGTCCCAAAGCGTCAATCCAATGCGCTCGCCATCAATCTCAGTCTCCAAATAGTGCGATTCAAAATTGCCAGACTTGGGGTTTGTG
This sequence comes from Neobulgaria alba, assembly GCA_003988965.1. NCBI lineage: Eukaryota > Fungi > Ascomycota > Leotiomycetes > Helotiales > Gelatinodiscaceae > Neobulgaria > Neobulgaria alba. Next base: position 170,441 of record QYAM01000019.1, read on the forward strand.
GGCGCAAAGATGTCTTCATTCAACTCGGATGGCCGCGCACTCCTCTTCTTGGGAGGCAAGGCGAGAGAGGTTTTGAGGAATTCGAGGAAGGCAGTCTTGCCAGCGCAACGGGCACCAACGATGAGGATGCTGGAGAGATGGTTAGCGGTGATGCGCGCGAAGGGGTTCGAGATGCATACTTGAATGGGGTGGGATCCTTCCTTCTCCTCACCCGACGCGGGCTGTTGATTGTGCTCACGGCACTGCTGGCATAGCTGTATCTACCACGATGCGTCATGCTCTCCGTTCGAGCGTACGGGTCGACCCAGTCGCCATTTCGGCTGCCATTGTTCTGGGGGATGGGTGGGATTGGCACCATGCTGGGCTGCGTATTCGAGTTCGAGCGATTGGAAGCTTGTTGGCCGGCTTGGTTGGAGATAATGGCCAGAGAGTCAGGACGGTCTTGTCCGCCGAAAGGAAGCTGCTCGGGCTTGTGGCCGTTATACAGATCGGGCAGGCGAGGGGGGGTATTTGGCACAGCCTCTCGTCGCTTCCTCTCCTGCTCTTCCAAGGCGGCGAGGTACTTCTTGCTTCCTGGCTTGAACTCAGTGCTCTTGGATCTGCGCAGGAGCAGGCCGAGGGACGAGCGACGCGGCGGGTGGGCTTTCTCCTGAAGGGGCGCCAACTTTTCGGTGGGTGGTGATTGACTGGCACTGGGCGTGCGAGGTCTGCTGGAGGAGACCATGGCTATGGCGACGGCGGAGGTCAGTGAGTGGATACGGTTGCGTCTCGCAGCGGCAGGGATGGCCGGTGATTTAATTCGCGACGACGGATTCTCTGGCAGTGCGACTTGGGCAGCTGGGCTTGGAGGGAGGCACGCTGAGGGCGGCTTATGTGGTATTATTTTATGAGGTGATACCCGTATCTCGTGTTTGCGCAGAGGATTCGGCTGGGAGCTGGGAGGGGGATCGAGAGTTCAGATGCGGTCCTCTGCTGGTGCTTGTTTCAACGCGGATCTGCAGCACGGGGGGGGGGGRGGGGGTTGGCGAAGCGTGCTGGTGGACGGCGCACGACGGCTTGGACGAAGCAATTCGGAGCTGCTCAAGAGCTGGACCGAGTAGTTAAGGAGAGAAGGACGAAGAGTCGAGGTGACGACGAGCCGTGGGAAGGAGGAGGGGTCCGGGCAGCGGGCAGCGAGCAGACGTGCAACGGTTTGGGTGGTTGCGCTGGTCTGGGACGGGTGATGGAGGTGGAGGGATCTGATCGAATGCTGCTGCAGATACCAGATGCACAGCCAACGGGGGGAGTTGCGAGAGCGAACGAGGGGATCCGACAAGAGCCCAGAGCCGGGCTGGGCGAGGGAGTGTGTGATTGCGGGCACCGAGGGCCGTGTAGGTGACGAAGGGAACTGAATGGGGCGTCTGCACGAAGGTGAAAGGAACTGGAATCAGAACTGGATCGAACTGGAATCACCACTGAAGTCGATGCCACGCCAAAGTGCACGGCGAGCTTGACGGTCCCCAGCGCGCGCAGCCCAGTATGTGCTCAGGGGAAATCTCCAGCCAGGGCGCTCCACGGCACGGCCAATAGGCGCGAATCGGGCCAGCGCTCGCTGCAGCCAGGCCTATCAGGGCGCCGGCGGGCGGATCCACCGTGTGCTCGCTGGGCCGGGGAATTCAAGTGCAGCGCGTTTCAAGCTGGACCGGGCCACAGAAACATCTCCCGCCCACCAGCAAACGCCTGCGTCCGCGTCTGCGTCTGCACGAGTGAGGAGAGAGGTGACAGCGAGTCAGCCACGGCCAGAGAACTGGAGGGCAGCAGCTGCACGGCGCCCGGAACCCATCCTCTGCTTACCTCATCTCTCCCGCGTGTCTCCCTCCCTCCTCTCCCCCCTCCCTCCCAGGCACCCTCGCCTCTTATAGCCCGCGCATCCTCCCTCCTGTCAGACAATCGAACGGCTTCGAGCTTGCTCACGACCGAACGTCTGAACCGCCGCGGCCGCTGCTCCCTATCCGGACTCGAGGACCCTGAAGCCAGGTCGAACCTCTCAGGCCATCCCAGCCTGCCCTCGGCGCAGTAGAAGGGTCGATGCTCCACCCCGACACCCTCCGCTCCAGAACCTCTCCTATCCCAAGGCGCCGCCGTGCACGCGAGCCCGAACACAGCGAACAGCACTCACGGCGGCCTGCGCGAACACAGGAGTCATGTCCCGGCGTCATACCCCCATCGCGTCTTCCTTGCGCAGATTGCGGGGAGATAAATGAGGCAATCAAATCAACTGTGGACGGTGCTCGAAGCATGGCTTGGCGACTGTGCTACTGGCGATCCAAGCCCCTGAATGCCTCTGACGAAAGGGGGGACAGCCCAAAAGTCACGCCTATTTCTCATCACGTGCCGTGCCTTCGCGCAATCCTCCTCGACGATCAATCATGACCGAGCTCTTTCATGCCTCCTCCTTCTTCGCGGACCTCCACTTATCTTTATGCTGTCCCCTATGTTGTCCCCAGAGTTATGCGGCCCGTGCATGGGGGTGGGATGCACAATGGGAAATCCCATGCAGGTCCTACGGGATTGTCAGGATTCCCGGAGCCGCACAGCCTCCTCCCTCCATTCCCATCCCCAAGAAATCTCCAATCCCAAAACACCAACTATAGACGTTGCTAACAAGAAGAGAAGAGGCTCATAGCAAATCCTGATTATGAGGAGGTATATGAGAATGTTGAATCTCCTAGTGGAATCCTTTCCTTATGCCAGAGAACAAACAGCACAAACCCAATCCTTTCTTTGCTTTGCATCATCTGCATTTTGCCATCTGAATTTTTCACCTCGCAAACCATTTTCCATATGCATCTCTCCCTTCTTCCCGTTTCCTTGTCCACGACTAATCTTGAAGAAGTCAAAATGTCGCCTGCAGCTTCACCAACAAAGGAACAATTTCCGAATCAAGGGCAAGACGATGATCTCGACCCAGCCATGAATTATTCGTTGCCGATTATTCTTTGGATCATACAGAAACTTACCATACTGTTTCATATCAGTGTGACGACGTTCATTGTCGCGGTTTTCGCTGCAAAGGGACATTTGGGGTGTCTTGGCCCGTAAGTCTCTTCTCTTTCTTTTCGATGTATTTTTTTCATTCCTTTTTCTTGGAAGTCGTGATGGTTATACTACTTAGAACACTTCTCTTGTTGCGTGTGTCGTGAGACCAACAGTGTTGGGTTCCATCACAGACAGAAACACGTACATATACGAGAGACATTCTCGCGTACGAGACTACTTGTTTTGTGAACTCGCACCAAGTTCGCCTGTCATACCTACCTTTTTTGCAGATGCTCAAGCACCCCCCACATCCTCCCTACCCCCGTATCATTACGTCAACTACCCTTCTCTCCCAAAACCAACCCCTAACTCTCCTCTCCAAACCCAAGCTAACAGCATCATCCCTCCAGAGCATACATAACACTCCTCACCCTCTTCTCCTGCACCTTCCTAATCCTCGTCACGGAACTCGTCCTCGTCATCCGCCAATCCCTTGACCCTCTCTTATATTTCCGTCTCCAATTCGTCAAATTATTCCTCTTCGCTTCCGCTCTCCTAGTCATGTCATGTATTCGTTTATTCTGGCTTGATGAATCGAAAAGTGCACCTTTGATGAAGGATTTGGTTATGGTTGTGTTGATTTTGACTTTACTTGCTATGTAAGATTACTTTTTCTCCCCAATTCTTAAACTTGGGCTTGAGATTTAAATGCTGACAATAAACAGGGTACCATTCCTCATATCCCTCATTTTCTCATGGGATCTCTGGAAACAGGAATTCAGCCAACTAGTTGCTCTTCAAGAGGAAGACAAATATTTCGATGCTAGACATGCGAGACGACCATTGCTTTATCAGTATTTCGATGAAAGTCCTTCTTTATAAGGTATTCAACATTTTTTTCCTTTGTCGGTTCGAAGAGTTTAGGGTTCCTTTTTTGTTTTACCTTTTTGTGTTTTACTTATTTGGAGTTTGGGGTTTGGGGGATGGTTTTCTTTTATACCCGTGATTTGGAAATAGCATTTTACAAGGTTTTTTTGGCAGAGGGAAGGAAGGGAAAGTAAGACGATTTTCCAATGGTTGATAAGGAAAATACTTTTCGAACTGAAGAGGTTCGAAATATTCAGAATAGAACAGAACACTATATAACTTAGAACAAGCTTTTCAAGAAAAAGAAAAAGCAAAAAAAAAAACACCAATGAAAAGGGAGAGAAAATTTATATATCTCTTACCCCTACATCACCTCATCTTATCGATTCTTTAGAAAGAAATGAAAATCAAATATTAACAATAGAGAATTAAAAAATATATATATCTTTTCGCTTACCTATTGAAATAAGAGGGGATGATTAGAAAGTTAAAGAAAAAGATTAAAATTTTCACTAAACAAACATAACATATATACAAACAATCGAACCACTAAAAAATACCATACCATCAAGAAAGTATAGGAAGTATCAACTTCGATATCAGACTTCAAAATCCTCTAAAATATCCCCTTCCTCTTACTTAAACACGACATAGGAAGGGATATAAAAACTAGAAATAAAAAATCCACTTCTAAAAAAAAATCAATCAATCACAAGGAACGAAAAAAGAAGAAGAAGGGGAGGGTAGTAGTTCGTATCGTATATATCTGAAAGTGTTTAGGCTCACATATGCAAATTGAAGCACTAAAACCATATAGATTAACTAGCCATGGCGTTCCATTAGTACCTATATCCAATACTCTCCTGCTTTTAACTAACTGATCTTTCCCACCTTGTGATATTACGACCTATTCTCCTTAAAAACCGCGGCTTCCATCTCGGCTACTGTACTGGTAGAAGCGATAATGACGACGGCTTGTTCTAGTGAAGATGAGCAGAAGTGTTTAAGCACGAGCAAGCACAGCCGATGGCCAGACCTAGATGAGTAAGCGCCTATTTGCATATAAGAAGGAGGGCAAGACTTGGACTGAATCTCCCGCAAGCCCTCAGGCAGAACTGAGGGCAGTGGTAATTCGCGGATGTGAACAATATAACTTTCATTTTTTTTAAAACTAATATCCTTAGCGAACTCATATTGAGTAAGGAGGATCAGAGCCTCTTGACTGTGGAATGCGATAAGACAAGAACTTAGGAAGCGCATCAACGACAACGGGATTAATGCCTCCTACTTCTCCCTCATCAAGCTGGAATGCATTTAAGAGCGTTCCGACCTTTACGCTCAGATCCACCAGCCAAGTGTTCTTCTCCATGATCTCCCGAACTTCCTCTGGCACACCTTCAAAGATTTCCGCCCAAAAGCTGCGCTCCGCCTCCTCAAACTCCGGAGGCATCACAAACTTCTGCTTTACTGAACAGCCCGGCCAGAGTATGGATCCTGCAGAATCCCATGCCAAATGGTAGTTTGGTCGAAAGCTCCCAGTCAACGATTCCGGTCACATTGTACTCCTTGTCCACCATAATGTTGACATCATTGAGATCGAAGTGAGAGATAAACAGCGGCAAGACCGCAAGGTCGTCCACCTGCTCGAGTAGATCTTTGATTTCAGGATGAAAAGGCTGAACCTTGGAATTGTCGGATGCTAAAAGCACTTCCAAATGCGGTTTAAGCAGCTCCTTAATGACCTTCGCAGCCTCGCCAGCTACGTAACCGTTGGAAAGAATTTTAGCCAAAGTCTTGTTGACCATAGGCCCCTACCACCAGCCGCTTGAAACCAAGTCTGTCCAGGAATGCAAGTCATGCAATATACCCAGATGGAGTCCCGAGCCATGTCTTCGTCCTCGAGTTGCTCGATGACTGGAACAGCTTCTCCAAATGCAGCACGAGCCTCCTTGAAAGGAGCCGTTTCCAAATGTTCTGGCCGGAATTGGATCACGACTTCTTCCCCGGTTTTCATAGTGACTATAACTGTTCGACTAAAGAATCCTTGGGGCCTGGGGCTACGTGCGCTTTTCGCTGGACTGCCCCAATGTAATTGAGCCAGCTTTTTGGCTTTCTCAAATTGCTTTGCTTCGGTATTAAGACATTGCGGCATATCGGAATTGGAGTAGATTTTGATCACTATATTGACTAGTGAATGAAGATTTGATGCTGTCAAAGTTATCGGTATTGCGCTGGTGTGCGGGCACTAGACGGTGGCCTTTTGCTGGAAATTATGTGATAGCGGCACGACAGGAAACAGGAGCCTAGTGCGTTTTAGTAAATAATGATTTTAACCACCAAACGGTTGACGAGATACTGACTAAGTACAGTCTATGGCTTGGAAAGATATCAATTCCAAGAATCCGTCGGATTTTGGAGTACAGCAGCCGAGATGGAAGCCGCGGTTTCAGGAGAATGGGCCGCAATATCAGCAGGAGCATTGGATATACGGAGGTGCCAAGGCTAAAGTTTTGCACACCGCCTAGCAGAACAGGGGCTCTCAACCAATCGAACCTTTAGGATCGTTGTTCTGCCCAAGGCGGTGTGCAAAACTTTAGCCTTGGCATGGTTTTGGTGCTTTATGTGTCGCACAGTAGCTAAAGCCTAGCCCTATAGTTGGTACATCGCTTTGCAGTTGCTGAAGATGGTGAGCCTGAACACTTTTAGAACCAGGCTCGTAACTTACCTCGCCCAGCGGGCATTAAACCTTTTTGTGACACTCCAAAACCAGCAACTGCAAAGCGATGCACCAACTACAGAGCTATACGTCAGCTACTATATGACACACCATCTTTAGCAACTGTAAAGCGATGTACCAACTATAGGGCTAGGCTTTAGCTACTGTGCGACACACCATCTTCAGCAACTGTAGAGCGACGTACCAATAAGAGGAACTACAGTGCGACGATCGTGAGTATGTGCAATGCAGGAGGCTTTAAGACGTCGCCCGAGCCCGGCATCGTAGACACTCACATATCAGACCAGATTGATCTTCTCCCTTGTTTTAATTAAACATCAACGAATTCCTTCAACAACCCGCAAGAGTTCATAATCTCAAATCTGCACAAATGGCTACCTCATTGAATAACATCAACCTTGACGAATCTCCTATGCCGTCTACTCTCTACAATCAACTACCTCACATTGACAACATGCATACCGCTGCTGCCGAGAATGCAGAAGCTCATGCTATCCTCCTTGGAATGATCTATGCACATGGTCTTGCAGACTAGCTCTCAATCCATCTGGTACATAAGCATTTTGATCTACTCGAAGATCGAGTCATGGTGTACGAGACTGTCAGAGGACGAGGTCACCCTGGCTTTGTGCTCTCATCTCCAAGAGCCCCAGCTAAATGCAACAATCTTCGTGGCCTCTATTTCCAGGCGCGCCCGCTTGGAAAAATGGTAGCTTATGAGTACACCACTGCGCCTGGTGTAGATCTTTCTAGACATGTCGACTTTGTGGCAAAGTTCGCGAAAATGGTCATACAGCTTGGTGCCGAGAACGTATTTGCACTTTCTGTGAAGGTCCCAGTACAGGGACTCTTGACTGAGTTTGAGCTGCCTGATATGGGTTCAACGATTTTGGTCAGAGAAGCTCCAACATGGCTCCCAGAAGAAGGAACACAATCCACGTCAACAGATTGGATGGCTACTCAAGACTACTCGAAGTACGCTGGTGGTCCTGGTAGCGTTCCTGGCATCGTGCAGCTTAGCTGTTCGACCACCAGGGCAGGCAGTCATTACCAGGCCAAATGCAGCACAACAAGAGCCGGTACTCACTATGGCTCAGGCAAATTGCACAAGGAGGGTGATATGGCTGAGATTGTGCTTGGCGGGGTGCCCGTTCCTGTCGATTCAGAGCCTTATGCTATTATCTCACAGGCTATGCAGGTGATAGAGGCTTCGGCGTAGCTGATGTAGCTGACGTCTGAAGACATCAGGTCTGAGCTTTCTATGTTTCTTATTTGAAATAGGGGGTACTTGAGGTTGCTCTTTTCCTACTGTGATCAGGTCTATGAGGAGAGATATAGCTAGTTGATAATTCAATCATTCATAGGCTTCGCCTGGCAAAGCAGCACGGTCATAGCTCAGATGCAGTAGGAGATCAATGTTATTCTCAACCTTTTTGACTCTCAGATTGTGCTTGTTCGTGGAGACTAGATGCTAGCTGGATGGCGGCGTGATGTGGGATGGATGAGAGGAGTAAGTAGGAAGAGCTTTCCTTTTCTTTTCGCAGAGTTAGTCAAGTTTGATGTTTTCTGTTTTACTAATTGGTTTCGTTTCAAGGGGAGAAAATTGGAGACCCTCTAGGAGGCTGTTTAATGAGTCTCGAATCTCATCTAGGCGCCTGTCCTTGCCCCAATCGATGATGTTCCGGACGTACTTGCGGAACTCCACGTAATCTTTGGGCTTTTGAAGCAAGAAACTATCTACTATCCGCGTGTAGTAATCAAGCTCATTATGCTTCCATGAGATATAGAGTCGCGCCTCCATGCCATTCATGGCGATGCTGAACGCGGTACTATCAATTGGCCGGACCTCTTTGATGTTATATTGCCTTACTTGGTAGTTAAGGCGTTCGGCAATGTTGACACGTGATACAGAGCCTCCAAGACGTTGATTTGTTGCCACCTACAAACTCCCAGGCCCTCCAGGACCATCAGCTTTGAACTCAATAACAAAGAATGGGTATATCAAGTCCTGAGTATTGGCTACCATCTTATTTCCTATAGAGCGAAGTTGAACTTATTACTAGGGAAATGCTCTAATGCTGTTATATCCGTAAAGCATATCAGGCACAGGAGTGCTGACTTTGAGGTTAGATCCGACATCTGGAACAGCATGTTTGGCCATCGGAAGCCTCTCACTGCGTTTTAGAGTGGCTGTAGAACGAGGGAAAATCTCGGCCTGGAAATAGGTTTGTACATCGACTTCCGGAGCGCCCATCCCAAGGGCCTCTAAATCTTCATCTTGCCACACATCATCTGCCAATGGACCAGGAGAGTCACGGTCCCTGCCTATATATAGCCTAGGTTACTAATGGGTTCGGGGCAGAGTACTGTACATTCAAAAGTTGGTCGGTTGCGACACGATGAGGATGTTGTTGCTGCATTGGTCTTGGCACGAGACGCTAAGCGCCCGGAATGCGTCATAATATCTTCCACAGACCCTCTGTCTGGACATATAGCCAGAACGTTACGCCCGTCTATAATCCGCATTCCAAGCAATTTACAAACATCATTCCTTCCTTGCATTCTCGGCGACTGGTCTGACCCTTCTGATCAGCGATGTACCCCGAGCCTCACGATCAGCAGTTCTTAACATGCTCTAGCCTAGACTTGGAGCGCCTTATACTTAAATTACCTTGAGAGCCCTCATACTCCAGGGTAACTCTGCTGTCTCCTGGCCTTGTGGCAAAGCGGCGTTTGCCAGGGGATATGGAGGATGAAGTAGAAGCCATGAATTTGGCTCGCCAACTCGGTATTCGCGTCCCACACATTAAACGCAGAATTGAGGCAAGAAACAACGAATACATCATTATGGAGCGAATCCAGGGGACTATCTTGGAAGAGTTATGACCACGGATTGGCTGGATTATGACAATAAGATTGGCTTTCCAACTACGTTACTGCGTCCACCGTCTGCGTTCTCTGACGTCTTCGACTGCAGGGTCCTTGTCTAGTGGAGAGTGTAGGTCTTTCTGGCTCGATGACCGCTACAATCTTCCTGCGCATTCAACTCCTGGCGCTATCGCTTCCTTTATTGAATTCTGGAACAATTTCACCCCGAGAAGAAGTCAATCATCGGAACCCACCAAGTCGCGCAACCGAAACTATCTCCCTCCGACCCCTACATCTCTTGTTTTTACGCACCATGACCTCGCACCTCGAAATATTCTCGTTGATAATCGTGGGCGTCTTTGGCTATTGGATTGGGAGTATTCAGGATGGTATCCTATTTATTTTGAGTATGCTTCTATGCAGAATTTTAATATGCCGGGGAATTGGGGCTGGCTCGCTCAATTGCGATGGAAACTTTTTAGTTGGATTTCTGTAGGAATGTATAAGGATGAGAGAGACGTTCTTGGACGGATTAGGACGAGGTTCACACGATTCCCAGTGGGACGGAGAAACGAAGTTTTATATAATAAGGCACCCGCTAGATACTCTGCAGTATAAGGGCTACGAATATAATCGATAATCTTCACCAGTACATTCAACTCACCTACTCCTCCAGCGCTTCCTCACCATCTTAGATGTCTCTGGGTGACGCTTCAACCTGGTACTGTATTGCACCTGTAACATCCCCCTGCTCCTCAATTTCCAACCTTTCATCTTTTTATTTTCTTCATAACATGCCAAGATATTTTCAGCCACGCCCTCACCCATCGGAGCCACAACCGCGCCAGCATACCCCCCAGTCCAGCCAGGCACCACTCCCGAACCATCTCATCTCGTACCTCAATCAAACTCCAACTCCAACCCCAACCCTTAAATCCCCACAGTATTTATATTTCAAAAGAACAACTAAACTAACACCTTACCTTACCTACCCAAGGCCCTTTATACATATATAGCTCCCATAGCTCCCAACCTCCTCATCTTTACCGGGAAAAAAAAAAACCCCCCTCTCATCTCCAAACAAGTATAATTCAATATATGTTTCAAACAAAAACTACCACCCTTAAAACCAAACAAACTTAAATAAATAAAATGTATGCATAAATACATACATAAAACCCCCACCCCCAGCCCCCCCTCTTTTACGAAAGGGGGGCACGATAATAACCTTAACTAAGTAAAACACCTCACCTCACCTCACCTCACCTTATCTAATTTAAATTTTAAAAAAAGTTCCCTAAACTGACTACTTTCTTAACCTCCATAAATCTAGGAAGACTTTCTACTCCTACTCTACTCTACCCTACCATCCCCATCCACGCCGCAAAAGTAGGATTTCTCCGAAAGAGGGGTAAAAAAAAATCCTAAATCCTTCGCGACGCGTCCTACATACATATATACATATGTAGGTTCCTCTATCGATGATCTACTGTACGTATGATGAAGGACGCAGACTACGCCACATCCCTAATTCGATATTAATGAATTAAGTAGAAGTTAGGCCAGTTTTAACCAATCACCCCTCCCTACCTTACCCATGCTCGTTCAAAAAAGAGAGAGAGAACTTGAAATTGTCCGGTCTATTTATCCATCTCGACTCAACACTTTGATTTACATCGCCCCCCCAACACCCAACCCGTCATAGTTTCAACAGTCCTTTAATCCCCCCCACCATTCCAGTGACATAGTGCTCCTATGTATGTAGCTATGGTATACTTTTTTCTAACTAGACAGTACGTATATGTAAAAGTCCAGAAAACTATCCATCCAGACCCCGAATTCTCCTATATTCAACAATAAATATCCCTGTATTTTTTTAATCCGACAGTAAAGTCAAACAAGAAGAAAAAAAAAGACAAAACGCCTCCCATGTATGCAAGTTTATTCCCGATATATTCCCAAGCAATTGCCAGAGATGCAAATACCATCCATCCCATCCATCTGTACATTTCCCCAACCCCCTCCCCAAAAAAACACAACCCAATGAGAAACTATCCCCCAATGCTAGAAATCTGTAAAAGAAAAACGACAAGTCTGAAGAAGGTGAGAGAGTGATAGGAGTAAGAAAATCACTGTGAATTTTTCTCAATTATGCACTTCGCTTCTAACCACCTTGCAAATTTGACCGTTTGCGTATCAACACTCCTCCAAAAGAAGTCCGAAACGAAAATAATGATTGGGACATAAATCATCAATCCAACAACCCAATTCAGATGTCTTCCCCAGAAAGTCCTGATGTTGAAGAATGATTGGATGATTGGTACGATTCTTGGCTCTAATACCGTGAGGCAGAGATTGTGCATCAGGTATAGAGAGTACGAGATATTTCCGAGGTAGATGGCGGTTGGAGTGGTGAAAATCGCTTGAAGGCTTTTAAGTTGTGTACAGGCGCATACTATTTGGAAGGCAGCGAGGCAAAACCAGACTCTTTGGCCATCGTAAGGACTTGGGGTGTGAGCATAGAGGTATCGGATTCCCCATACTTCGTCAGGGTGATCGTTGGTCCAGGATGAAATGAAGAGGCCGCACAGTACATTGGCGAACCAGAACAGGGTCATGAAGGAGCCTCTGCGGCTTGTATCTGGCTGGCTGGCATGCCCCTTTTCCCCTTCATCAAATTTAGGAAGAATAGTTGGACTTGGGGCTGGAGTGGTCATGATACCGTCTTGGATAAGTGTTAGTTCTGCGATGAACATACCCCCTAAGAATTCGACTGCGTATAACTGGCCACTATAGAAGCAGAAGGTGGTGAGGGTAGCAAGGAGAAAGAGGCGGACTTTGGCGATACAGCGAGAAAGTCCTAGGATGGCGGCGAAGAGAAGGAGAGATTGAGAGAATTCAATAGGAATTGTCCATAGTGCCGGGTTGTATTGTGGTTGAGGATAGCTGATCTCATCAATCGCCCAGGATCCTTGGAGGAGCAGCCAACACACATCCCAAGCATGTCTTAACTGTGCTGCTAACGAGTAATATGGATCTGCGTATCGTGAATCTGAAAGCCCTAAGAAAACTGCAACTGCCATAACAAACAATGTGATAAAGGAGGGTAGGAAAAGGCGAAGGGCGCGGCGGAATACCGACGATGACAGCGTCGTAGCAAGAGCTGAATATTGTTGGGCATGTATTTGCTTCAGCGGCTTATATGATAGGACAAATCCGGAGATGATGAAGAAAATGTGTACCATAGGCCGGGCTGAATATATGACCCTGACCAGTGGTAATTGTAAAGGCGACGAAGGAGCTCCATCTTCGTACAATCCATAAGGCTCTGTATACCATCCCAAGTTCTCCTCTGTGTAGTGCCCCATAAACACTATGAACGAAGCTACCCCCCGCAAGCCGTCGAGATATGAAGTCGCATGTATTCGATGGGGTTTCGAGAGTCCCGGGCGTAATTTTCGCTGTACGAAGCTGGGGAGGACAGAGAACGCCATACGTTGCAAGAGCCGCCTGCCCGAGGATAGGAACACCTTGAGGTCGGGATGCTGAGAGGTTTCGGCTTCGAGAATGGCCCAGATGGTGCTGGGTTGGTGGTCTTTGATCATTGTGGTTGAGCCGAAGAGGTTGTGCTGCATCTCAATTCACGGTCTTGGAATAGAATTTGAGACTCGGCCAAGGGTCTACACCAATTCACCTTATCGAATGACCTGCGGAGCGACCCACTTGGATCGTACAGGTTGGCCGCCGGACTGCCAACTATCACACTATCGTGATGAGGGCTGGGGTAGTGGAGAGCTTAAATTGAAGGAGCTGCGGCAAGAAGAGAAGAAGTGAATGAGAAAAACTGCAAAGTGAGAGAATGTGGAGTTGAAGCTGTCTAGGAGAAGAGACTTGGGGGCATCCAGCCGAGTCGAGTTGCCTCGTCTTCAAGCCTGTTTTGCCTCTGCATCTGGTCTGGCCTGCCATCACCAGCAGGTCAAGCTTTCCATCGGGGCCCTGCAGCGGGCGATCTCAGGGACACGATGGGCGTCAGAGCGTGATAGTTGCGACATGTGTTATTATGCCGCCCTGGATACGAGTCATTGGCCCTATTGGAGGACAGCAGCGGGGAGGGCGTGAAACAACGGCCCCGCCAGGAACAGGCGGAGTTGTTGGTTTGGCAGCGAGATGTGCAACGGACCAGGCCGACCAGTTCCAGAAGGATCGAGTTTTGGGAAAGGGGAAGCTGGAAGCAGCAAGCGTCTGCCACTGGGCCGCAGCCATGCAGGAGGTCTCCCGGTGTGGGGAAGCAGCTGTTCGTGTGCACACCACGGTTGCAGCGCCGGCGAAACTGGGAGTTTGGGCTGCGCCAACGCGTAGAGGGAGTGCCCTGTGGACTTGGGCACGAGAAGGAGAGGAGGGCCGAGAGGCGGGCGTGTTCGAGCGGGGTGAAGAAAGAAGTAGTAAAGGTTGCGATGTTGTAGTAAAGATCTCACGCCCCGATGTTTCACGGAAGATATCCAGGCTGTGGCGCACAGTCACGGGACGATGCCCGTGATGGTACCTTAGCCCCATTTATTCCTGGAAGTGGCCAATGCGGTGGTCAATACGGGGTGGTTTCGACGGCGAAGCGTCTGAGGAAAAAACGTACCCCCTTTTGAAGAAAATCTCGAATTTTAAGTCGCGATATCTATTTACTACGTCGTTATATGGACTTTAAATATATTATAATACATTTACAAGGTACTTCTCATTTACTATTCTAATTTTAAGCTTCCCTTAGGTAGTTCTTAGGGTAGAAGTATAACGTTAAAGGCATTTTCGTCAAATCGTGTTTTTAGCCCCTTTGGAGGGGTCATTTTCTTTTGGGCCGACACCGATTTGTATAGAACAGGCTGGGTGTTAGTGGTAGAACGCGTTAAAATACAGGTAACTTCCCAAGTTGAGACTACCCAAACTAGAAACTGCGCACACACACTTAATTCCTGGATTTTCATACCTCTCTTTCCACACAACTGTCGGTACAGTTACCGGTGGTGAATTGGAACCCAAGAACACTGGTCACTCTGCGTCGGTAGGACGCAGCCTGATTGGTATGTTCTTGGTTGTATACTGAGTCCATGGTGCACCAACCCATGTCATGTGACCAGGCTAGACCTAATTGGATTGTATCATGTGATATGATTAACAACCATACCAACAGTCATTTTTGAAAATCTAGAATTTTAAGTCGCGATATTTATTTACTACGTCGCTATATGGACTTAATATTTTATAATATATTTATAAGGTATTTCTTTATCTCTTATTAAATTTAAATATAAACTAACAAGTTCTCAAGGTAGAAAGTATAAAGTTAAAGGGCAAAATCGTCGATCTTTACACCATTTTCTCTCAGCCTCTTTGGCTAAAAACCTCCTCCGCCCTCTAATTGGTCTATTATAGTTATTGTGGGTCATTTTTTTCTGCCTGAGGAGCAGCGAGATGCAAGCTACTAAAGATCTCCTGCGGGGTAGAACCAAAAGAGGGTCTGAGCACCTGAGGTAAGTCGATCTACACTTGCTCACCTTTTACTTCGTAGCAAATAGCCCGCCATAAGACGATAATATCCTCGCCTCTTTACGTACACACTCTCGATCCTAGGTATGAAAATCTGGCTGAAACAATCTGGAGCGTCAGGCTTGGACGACCTAGAGCTTGCCGACTTCTTGGATACAGGCCGCGGTATCAGAACGCTACGGCGATTTGACGAAGGAGAAAAGATCTTCACTATTCCACATGACGTTCTCTGGACAGTCAAACACGCATATGCTGATCCCGTCCTTGGGCCAGCCCTTCTCTCTACGCGGCCGCCCTTGTCTATTGATGACACCTTAGCTACGTATATTCTCTTCGTTAGATCGTACGGGTCGGGATACGATGGCTTGCGAAGCTATATAGCGGCGCTGCCTACGAGCTACACTTCGAGCATCTTCTTTACAAAGGCCGAGCTAGAAGTTTGCGCGGGAACTTCGCTCTATACTACTACGAAGCATTTAAATCGATAGATCGAGGACGATTATAAGGGATTGGTAGGGCGACTATTTAGACAATATCAAGATCTGTTTCCATGCGACAAATCTACTATTGAAGATGTAGGTATTATAAAACGCGAAAGATACTACGAATCGGCTACTGACTTCCTATCTTTTAGTACAAGTGGGCTCTCTGCACTGTGTGGAGTCGTGCGATGGATTTTAAGCTACCCGATGGAGATTCAATTCGACTTCTAGCGCCCTTTGCGGACATGTTAAACCACTCACCTGAGGCTAAGCAGTGTCACGTCTACGATAGCTTATCTGGAAACCTCTCTGTTCTTGCTGGGAAAAACTACGAAACAAGAGATCAGGTACGTTCATCTTATTTTACTACTAATTAGTACGCTTACGTATTCTTCTAGCTTTTTATTAATTATGGGCCTCTTCCAAACAATCGTCTTCTACGTCTCTATGGCTTTATTATACCCGGAAATCGCAACGAGAGCTATGATCTCGTTCTTACGACGCATCCTATGGCGCCATTTTTCGAGCAAAAGCAGAAACTCTGGGTATCGGCTGGGCTCGATTCGACCTCTACTATCTCTCTTACGCTTACCGATCCGCTGCCAAGAAGCGTCCTTCGATACCTCCGTATTCAACGGCTAAACAAATCGGATCTTGCTGTAATAGTGTCTTATCAAAGTGATACTGCAGTTGAGAAAATTAGTAAATCAAACGAAGTAGAAGTCCTGCGGTTTTTAATAAAATCGATCTCTGACCTTCTCGACTGTTTCGGAGCTCAAATCGAAAAGCTAGAGGAGCAGCTCGCGGAGGGGTTCTGTTCTCCGGGAGGGAATGCATGGTCGGCGGCGTACGTTAGCTTGGGTGAACAGCGGGTGTTAAGATTGACGAGGAAGACAGCAGAGGATTTGTTGGCGATAGTAGAGAGCGGAAGTGGAAATGAGAAGGGCCTCTTGCCGCTCCAATGCGCGAAGTGCGAAAAGGTTTCTGTGCAGTTGATGCGCTGCGGAAGGTGCAAAAAGGTTATGTACTGCGAGCGGGCATGCCAGGTCGCCCATTACAAAGAGCACAAGGCGATGTGTCAAGCTACAGCTTCTGGGGATTCGTTTTAATAGAAATTAAGACTCGGCTGGCCCTCTGCCCAAAATCGTCCCATGCAATGCCTTGGATCGTCAATCCCCTCGTCATCAGACTCAAACTCCAAAGGATCCCCATATAAAAACTCCTCATCCTGCGTAACGAAATCTAAATCATTCTCACTATTATTCCTAGTGGAAATAGTACACGAATCATAACATTCTGGAGTTTCAATCTCCATTCTGTGACCTCTACCATCTCCATCTGCTATGAAGCCAGAGGACCAGGGTTCGTTAGGAAGTCTGATACGGCCAATGTTGAAGCTTACGCCACAGAGGCGACAGGGCCGTTCTGAATAGCCCATTTTGTTGCCGGAGGTCAATTGTGGAGGGGGAAAATGAGGTGATAAGACTTTTATGGGAATGGCTGCGTGTTGATGTAGCGGTAGGGATGAGAGCGCTTATGTCAGCTTTTGTTTGATGATGATCTCTGTTGCGGAAGAGTGATGGAACTAAGGGGATTTCCTAGAGGGAAAGATATGGACTCCAAATACGAGGAGATGGAATGAGAAAGCTGTAACGTTGGTATGGCTGGGAATCATATCACATGATCCAATCCATTTAGGTTTAACTTAGTCACATGACACGGTTTGGTGCAGGCCCCTAAGGGCCCATCAACACCATGAACTTAATATACTACCACCGAATCAAGAACACATCATATCAGGCTACGCCCTCCCCGCGTAGAGTGATCTGTGCTCTTGGTTCCCCCGCTACTATCAGTAACTGTACCGACAGTAACTTAAGACATAAGGTATAAAATCTTAACCAGTTAGCGGTTTGTTGAAAAACCAAATAATAAACAAATAACTACAGGAAGGGACAATAAAGTATTGACAATTAGTTAAGTATTTGCCACGAATTAAGTTTCGAGCCCTAGTCTTTGGGTCGATTTTAAAACTGTATTCAAGAAAGTTCCCCTCTTAAAATAACCTCCTTCTCAAGTACGCACTCTCATACCAAACATTCAGATCCCTCTTATACCCATCACACACCCTCCTCATCCCATCCACAAGTCGCACCCAACGAGCAACGAATCTGTCTCTGACTAAAAATGAAAACAGCCTAGTAAACTCCTCTTGATGTATAAAGGTAGTTCCACCTTCCGTTCTCGTATTTGGTTCGAAATATAAAGTATGAACTTCATTCATAATATAAGGAGGCCCCCCTCTCCAACTAAGAATACTTGGAGAATTTCCCTAAAAAGAATATTTCAGTTACTAGAAATTCCTCGGCTTTTGTGAACCACTTAGATATGATCAATCAGGAGTGGGAAAAGAAGGGAAACATTTACAATTATAACTACATTGAGTTTCCCCACTTCGGCAAGTGCGTATAATTTATCCCCTGCCTTGAGAGAATCCCCTCCTGAAGAGAGGGGTTCGACGAATGTGAGAAAGTTATGAGCTATGATAAAAATTATCAATATTAGCTTTAATGAAAATCTAGAAGTGAGATACTCAAGTTTCAATCTGCAAAGCGGTGGCCTTGTAGAAAAGCTAGCTACCATTTTTATCTAGGTAAGGTGTCTGTAGTATTTACCTTTTCTCGAACCCCTTTGGGAGACGCAGAGATTTTAATTGTTGTTTTAACTTCGTACGCCATTTTATTTTAGTTTTAAAATTGATTTGGAAGAGAACTGTGCAAAAGTTGGTGGAATGACCTCGACAGTTTGAGATGGTTCTAGATGAACCCAGAGTATAAATTAGGTAGGCGAAGAGGCGTGTGTACGGAGTAGGATTTAGAGAGTTGTGGAGAAGTCATCCAATATATTCCTGGCTGGGAAAACGGTGCAGCAGTAAACCTTTTCCCTTATCTACTACGAAACTTTCTAGTACCCTCTATAACCTTAAACTTGCACTATTGAACAATATGCGGCGACGCTGGTACTCGTATGCTTTACCAATGGTGAAGTCTGGAGTTAAGGATTTTAAATACTCGGACTCAATTTGTTCTTGTGAAGTGGAGCTGATTCTTGGGGATAATAGAAGGAGGGTTCGGATGCTCTAGTTCTGGCTAGCCTAATTTTTCTGGTTTTTAGGTTGGGAGAGGGGAAGATGGGTCAGAGGTGTATGGAGTATGTTTGGGTTAATAGGAGGGCCATCAAGTGAAATTACCTCGAATGATGGGTCGATGGTAAGATTATAATAACCTTGGAGCTTTCTAGATAAAAGTTTAACGCATAGTTATATCCTGAGTGGATGTAACCTGCAATAACGAAATATAACTAAAGTGGGCCAACACCTGGGTAGTACTTTTGTAGCAGGTAAGATAGCTAAGATGATCTCTTACTCACAAAAGCAATTGATGCCTCAGCATCCTAATTCATCTGTCAGTCATATGCTTTAAGCCCGAATAGTTATCTTTTTCATCAATTAATTAATAGTCATACTATCTTTTATCTAAGTCAGAGTCTGCCTAACGTCTTAATGTTAATAAACTATATTTAGTTCTTTCATAAGAGAAACTTCAACCAGACACAAACCCCAAAAAGGCAAGATCACATAGTGTAAAAAAATACAGTTGAAGAGCTGAGGGGAGTAGGAGAAGTTCGGTCGATGCAAGAGCAATATATTTAGCACACTATAAACAAGATTCACAATGTGAAACCTCTTCCTTAGGAGAAAATAGTCTCATAAAATTCTCCTACTAAAAAAACTCCATGATTTACAACAGTGGTAGAAAACAGCACATCTTGACCGAGCACCGCTATGCTACAAAAACGCCGGAAAATGCAAGATAAAGCAAAAGAAGTCGCTCAAACCGATCTGCAATATAGCATCTGGGTAAGAAGCGCAAGGTATCAGGTATCATCATTGCTCCCTTTTTGCAAATCAACAAAAGCCATCATATCCATCTCTTCCCACCAGAGTTTTAGTTCTGCCTATCTCCTGTTTTTTAGAGCTACTATAGGTTTATCCTGTCATAAAGTCGTTATAATTTTCGTGTGAAATAGATCCAATATTTTTTAATGTAATGTCCTATCAATCCTCATCCTCCTCCTCCACCGGCGCAGGTGTACGTCTCTCAACTCTTCGCTTTGGCCTTCTATGTCTCGAACTGCTGATATTGCTTGCCGAGTCGTCAGGAGCCAGTTCACTCATCATATCATCACCAGCATCCCAATCACTCTCGCTCATCATCTCACTTCCTTCAGCCCAATTTGGTCTCTCATACCCTGGTCCCATACCACCAGATGGCAGACTTGGAGTCATTGAACTGATAATATCTGGCTGGCTGGTTCTCCGAGATTGCAAAGATATCGCAAGTGCAGCTCCACGTTCTCTCATGGCTCGGCGGATCATTTCTGCCTTGCGATGTAGGTTCTCAAATGCATCCTCTAGAGCTTCCATACCCTGGTAAATCTCACGCTCGCATTCAGCTAGGACAGCGATTTCCGTTTCTTCGTCATTTGATACTGGCTGGCGCATTTGCGAAGGGATAGGACCTCGGGAAGGAGGAAATCCGGGATATCCCATCGAAGGAGAGAAAGTCTGACTCCGCATCGGGGAGAATGGTGTCGTTGTCCTTGAACCATTCAACTGGCGCATAGCTGGTGACATTGGACCACGGAAATGGAATCCGTTCGATGGTGTAGGCCCCCTCGATGGTGCTGGTGATGGATTGACGCTTTCGCTATCAGCTCCAGACCACAAAAAGCCGTCAAATCGACCGGATGTAAGAATCTCCCATTCAGAAGTATTGATACTTGACATAGTTGCGAGGAGGTTGTGGAGCTGAGGGTTTTTTAGAAGGTAAATTGCTGCTTCTGGGTCTCGTGGAGGGGTTGGCGATCTGTAAAGCCGTTGTAGAGAGTGTACGGTCTTGGCCATAAACTCTGATCGTGGCTTGCGGAAAGGTGTTGACGCTCGAGACATAGGTTGTATTACGTTACTTCCAGAAATCAATGCATTAAATACTGGACGGTCATTTTGATCCAAATGTGTTAGAATAGCGAAAGACAGAGTCTCGTCGTCGACTTCTTGTGGTGGTGTTGCGGCGGTCTGGGGGCAGCTCGAAAGCCATTTGTTGACGGCTACCTTTGTTTTCTGCGTTTGCTTGAGGAAATGTTCATGGTATTGCTCAGCGATATCTGGGTCGATCTTCACAGGGGATCCAGGCCTCGCGGGGTCTTGTCCAGATATTCCCAGGCCAGCAAGGTCCTCACCAGCTTTTACACCAAGGGTTGCAAAATCGAATGCTGGCCACATGGGCAGTTCGCGTCTTCCGCTCACCCATTCAAGGACTTCTCCCCAGCCCAAGCCTCTGCTTCCTTCATGAGTTGTGAGGTCGGGATTCTCACACATTACACAAGAACAACCCTCGGAAGATAAGTCTCTATTAAAAACATTCTCGAGTCGATCCAAGAGTCTTCTGGCAACGGATCGATAGCCAGTAGCCACAGCAAGTGATCCATTCTTATTGAAAACAGTCTCAAATTGCTCAAGTTTGGAGTGAATGGGTCCGAATACTTGCTCGATTTCTATATGTAGCGAACCGGATGCTGAGGGTTGCATTGGCGTAAGCAAGGCCTTGGAAACAGGTCGAATTAGACCGCCGTTTTGCATGAGATAGTCTACACGAGGGATAGTTAAAGACACATCCGGAGGTGGTGGTGGCGGAGGAGGTTGTGGAGAATCATATGCACTGGATTCTGCTTCAGACGCTTGGAACTGAATAAACGGAGAGGGCGTTGGCTTCAAATCGGGAGGGGGAAACTGTGGTGTTTGTGTGGGAGTCCTAGGCGATGAATCTTCTGCGGAATCGGGTGAAGAATCAGAGTCCGTGGTTGTTGTGCGTAATTTCGAGGCTTTGGGTTGTTCACGTTTTGGTGCTATCGATGTGACAGTAGAAGCTTCCCCAGATCCAATGCCCGAATCTCGCAGAACAGACTTTGATGTAACCCTTTCGCTCTGTGACCGTTTGACCGTGCTGGCCTTTGATTCTCTGGATTTGGTTGAGAGTTTCGATTTATCTTCTTCCTTGAAAGTCTTCTCAAACCACGAATTTCTTGAGGTTGACCTCGAATCTGTCTCTTCATCCTCCCGAACCTTCGTCATTCGATTTGGGGTCGATTTTCTCTGCTCTGAGAATTCGGTATCTGGTGGGCTAGGCGGTCTGTCATCTTTACGAAGACTCTTGGAGCGGTGGAAGCTGTCCGTCGACCTCGTTTTTGTCTTCGCTTCAGACCCCCCGACATCCGTGGGCTCTGGGGTATATGGGTTCGTCTTGGGCTTCTCTGCTGGCAGAGTTATATCGTCCCTGCTATTGACTGCCTCCTTGCTGTGTGACTTGTTGAAACTGGGATATGGGAGACTGCTTCTGGAGGACGAACCCGGAGCCGATGCGGTTCTGGCCAGCTCAGGAACTAGGTTCGACATCGAAGAGGAGGCTACTTCTGAGGACTTCTCCCGATCCTTTCCTTTCTCTCTGTCCTTGTCCTTGTCCTTGCGACGACGATGGGGTGATTTAACAACTTCCCCAGTCTCTGGATCGATCACTTTCGTCCTCGAGCTCTTCGATTTGTGCGGCTTATTTGGATCCCTCTCGCTCTTCGACCGGTGTTTCCTCTCCGATACCTTTGAGTCGACATCGAACTGGATCTCTTTATGGACGACGGACGACATATTGGGCGCTGGGATTGCGCGAGCGCTTATTTGGTGGAAGGTGCCTGACCAATGCTACTGGCAGAGCATGTGGAGCGCTCTTCGTCAGCGGTGTGGTTATGGACGTCTTGGATCGAGGGGGAAAGCTCCCGGCGTCATTGATGTTGCAAGAGGACAGCGAGCGACAGCAAGGTGATCGTGGTTGAAGTATCGAGTGGAGCGCCGCCGAGGTTGCACGTAGATGCTGCTGATTTGCTGGCGAGAACGAGTCTCAGTTTAGCGATTGACGCCCAATGGACCACCACGACACCTGCTGAGCAATATATCCAGCGCCGCGGAGGGAGCGAAAGGGCAAACAAACAACAAGAGAAAAGCGCCAAATGTGAACCAGCGGACGGATATGATTGTGGTACTGGGAACGGGGTAATCTGATTCAATAGATCCATCTGAAAAGATCTTGGGGCTTGCGGCCGCCGAACCGAACCGCAGCAGCCAGCAAGCTTGGAGTTGCACCGTCACCGCCCTGTCCGCTAAAATAGGGGTGGCTGGCGAGTTCTTCACGGCGCCCAGGCGGGTTGGGGCCTTCTCGCCACGCTTTCTCCATTTCTCCAGATCCAGACGCAAAAAGGAAAATCCCAGCGCGGTTTCTTCAACGATGCAGAGACCTCTTCCTCCCTCTAATAAAGGAGCATATATCTCTGCAAACATATGCAACCCCAGGACCAGGTCACAACTCTAACCCCGCGTTACAAGGTAGCACGCGGCAGTCTCACTTCTGCAGATTGTGTATCTTTTCGCTCAGGATTTTCTATCATTGGAGTAACGCCATCCGATACCTCCAGTGGAAGTACTGGCAAAGGTAAAACAAGTCGTTTTTGTCCCGCTGCAGATTTGTGGGTTTGAATTCGCCCTAATTCGCCCTAATCTACAGGAAGAATTGATGAGCTGGCACTGCAGGAAACGGTTGGAAATGCACGAATGGCCAGCCCGTCTTCCTTCCGCTGCCCGAGAGGACCAGAAACCGTAAGAGTACGAATTGCGTGACACTTTTTATGGGGGACGGGGGCCGCAGGTCTAACCACTTGGCTTTGAAGCGCGAAGAAGTAATATCTGTGCCTGAGCATAAGATATTTGTTTCAATGAGGCCTCAAGGATGAGACTACTTTTTTCGAGCCTGATATCCAATTTTTGGTTGCAGAATTTTAGGGCCTCCTGAATTTTCACTTATCACTCCTGACTACACTCCCCTCTGGGATTAGTCATGTTGATTAGTTTTTCAGCGTAGGATAAGTTCACCTTCTCACAAGCAACTCATCTAATCCACCCAATTCGATTCAACCCACAAATACTTCTCAAAAAATTCTAAAACAGTCTTACCCCCCCTCCCATACTCCTTCCTAACTCTCTCATCCTCCAAACCACCCCTCGTAGACATCCACCCATGAACCACCCCCCCAAAGTTACCACCTACTTCTCCCCTTCAACCCCTCTTCAAACTCCCTAGTCTGACTTAATTCCAAATCATCCGAAGTAAGCACAAGATGAGGAATAATAATATTTTCCGCACCCGCCTTATCAATCATCCCGAGCTAACATTACGCACTCACTTTAAACAATTCACCAACACCCGATACGATAGCTACAATTATGTCTCCTGAGTAAAATTATCAATGCCAAAAACATCAGCCAAGTACTCCCCAACATACTTAGATATAAATGAGAATAAACAAAATATGCCCTAATAGCAACCCACTTCTTCCTCCCATACAACCCCATCTTTGGCACATAGAAACCCCTTGGAACCCTTGGCATAAGCCATTCTCCCGATAACCTCTGTCCCTCTTCTGTATCTGATGGATACCTACATTTTCCCCTCCTCCCCCCATTAGCTATCTTAATCCTCGACCCCCACTCTCTCCCCCATCCATAGGTCCAGGAAACCAGGCGTGAATACCTGATAAGCTGATGATGAAGAAGTAGGTAGGGTATCTACTCCTTGAGGGATTGTGGGGAAAATTCGAAGATCTCGTAGATTACGGGAGGCTTTTTGAAGGCAAGGGGGGGGGTCGGGAGACAGCTTGGAAAGCTTAAATTTGTTTTACCTGCCTCTATTAATATCAATTCCAAACCTCCGGTTTGTCACTAGAAGATATATGTTTGAACTTCAAACTCACTTTACAACTAGGAAATTCTTAGAGATCCTCATTTTTGATAAAAGCTGTGTTTTGTTATATCGCAATCTTCTATAAATAACAATATTCTTATCGAGTAACGGCCTCCTATAGGCAAATCTAAATCGAAGCCCTACAGCAACATGTTAAAACCCTTCGCTCGTATATCCATCCCCCCCAAGAAAGATATCTTATTTATCTTTGTATTTTTTGGTCAGTGAAAAGTGAACTTTGTGGTCTAAAATTTCCATGGAGAAGGGATTCTTTCTTTCTGATGTTTTGTTGTTAGTTCTTTAGTTATTATCATTTATATAGGTGAAACCTTCATTTATAATGTCTAAGTATAAGCTTATTATCAAGAAAAGGAAAGAAATCCGCTGTCATACGACTTCTTGTTATTATTATTCCCCTTCTCTGTACCCGTTGGCATAAGCCCTCTTAATTAAAGAACTAAATCGTAACTAACTTATTCTTATTAAAAATATTTCAATAGCAAGTCTGTGAGCGATCGAGGGAAGAGAAAGCTGATCCTTACTCTCTTTAACAAAACTAGCAACAACTTAGAAGAATAAAGGGGGATTTATAACCCCGGAAAATATACTCTTGGAGCTCTGTGAATCGTTTATAGAAAGCAAACTCAGCAATATCTAGTATATCCTATTTCGAAGGCTAGGATTAGAAGCCCATTTAATTAAGGAATTATCTCTTCTTCACTATCAAATAGGAAAGCGGAAAATACATAAATTACACACCTTGAGAACTAACACAGAATATAAATCCTAAAATCATGACCTTACTCTATTGTGTGACTGTTCAAGTACTAATCTCTCCCTCTAATGTTCTAAGATAGCATCAAGCAAGAAAAACGTAGATCTAGTGTTTGACTTCCTGACTGTGCACTTGGTGCCTATCTAACGAGCATTATTCCCCTCGTTTCGCATACAAAACACTCGTTAGATTAGCAGTTTGATACACATCTCAAGTACTGACCTGTAACCTTGGCATATTTGGAATACTTCTGCCACGACTAAATTTAAAGCATTTTCCATAGTATTTATTGTGAGGTTTGCTCCTTATGAGCCCCTCAATCAAGTCTTTCTGGAACTTACCCAGGTCTGTGGGGACTCACTATGAAAGTACACAATACGTAGCGTCTTAAACCCTTATTCGTTTGGTCTTATGAAAATCTTATAAAAAGCCCCCCAACCTTAAAACAATAAATATGTTTTACCCTCCATAGAATTTACCCTTGTGAACGCAAATCAGTCAATCCCCCCCTCTGCAAAGTATTGATGTAAACCCTGTTTTTTTTTAAAATTTTAAATCCCCCCTCAACTCAATCTCACCAACCATTTATCGAATGTCCCCGTCCCCCTCTTTAATTCATAATTCCTCTAACCATTTAAGCTTTCTTTTCCTTTCCTCTAACCAATCTAGCCAACTTATCCAGTCCAAACATCCCAGGCAAAATATAATCAAACAACCATCTATCCCCACAATTAGCAAACATCTCTCCAACCCCTCCTCTCCTCCTCAATTCAGAGGAAGAACAAAAACACCAAAAAAAACTCACCCTCCAATAAAACTCCTCACAAACCAAATATCCCAGGTCCTATTTCCCCTCCAATACCACTTCCTAACCGCCCACCTACTCCTCAACGCCTCGACCACCACTCCCTTCGCATAAGTCTCACACGTCATCGCCCCGACCAAACTATGCGTCCTCCTCTTCTCAAACTCATCCCCAATCTCCAAATACAAGCTCCCCTCCGGCAAAAACCTTTTATTCCTCGAAATCCTGCTTCCCACTCCACCCGTAACAACAACCATGACCCTCACGCCAAATGGTTCCAGTTCCAACCTCAACGTCTGGGAATAAGCGTGTAATGCCGCTTTCGAAGCATTATAAACCGATCCGAAGACATAAGGGACGATAGCAGCGACCGAACCGATATTGATGATAAGGCCTTTAGTCTGGATCAATAGCGGAATGAATTGTTGCGTAATATTCACCACCGAGAAGAAATTCGTTTCGAAACAATCCCTTGCATCAGGGAGAGTAACATCCAATGCCGGCATAGTACAATTCCTCCCTCTAACCACCCCCAAAACGTATCAGTCGGTATACCATCATATACCCCAGACAAAGGAACTGGAAAAAGAGGGTGGGGGGTGTGAGGGAAAGGGAGTAACAAACGCATTATTAACCAGGATATCCAAACCCCTCCCCTCCAAAACTCTCTCCACCTCCTCCTTCGCACCCACCACGCTCTCCAAACTCGTAACCTCCAAACCTATCGTCACCATCCCCATCTCTTCCAAATCTCGAATCGCATCTTTACTTCTAGCCGTAGCAATGACATAACATCCTACCAACCCCAACCCCCCAAATTAACTATGATTCCTCCATAAATCGCACAAGGCTTCAATTGAACCCCTAATTGAGGGCGAAGAAAAAGAAGGAGAAGAGATATCATACCTTTAGCGAAGAATTCTCTGGCGAGAGCATGCCCGATTCCTCCAGCTGTACATCTGCGAGGGGAGGGGCAGTCAGCTTATGTGACAACGGAAATGCCCAGCAATATCTGCTTCTGTAGTCTTGTACCCATGGGGTAGCTGTAGGAGCTTACATACCCTGTGATGAGGATGCTCTTTTTTCCTCCTGGGCCAGACATTTTCGATATTCGCAAGGTATTGGGAATAACTTCAGAGAGTGCACGTTGTCACAAAGTATCCCAGAAGAAAGCCGAGGCAACTTTTGTGGCTTGTGGCTGGGCGCCACAAGCCTCCTGTTTGCAGCCACAGCTTCAGGGCAGAGCATCATCATCATTCTGATCGATTTAATTGAAATTTTATTCTTAGTCTATTCTATGCCTCCAATTTTGTTCATTATCGCAGCTATTTTTATGTCTATCCGTCTATCCCATCGCACCATCTACTTCGGACCTTCAAAGCCCTAAGATATCACAATACCATGCTGTCAAAAAGCACCATCTTCTCAAAAATTCGAACATACAACAGCAAAACTGGGGCCATATCATAAATGTCCTCCTCCAAAATAAATGGGAGCTATCTAGTGTGGGTGTCTTTGATTCATAGAGTATAGCCGTATTCTCCCGAATTCACCGGAGGATCGTTCTGGTATTCACCATTCCCATTTTGGGGGTCGCTATTCTCGTGATGGTGATGATGGTGATTCTTTCTGTGGTGTTCCCCTTCATTTCCTCCGCCATTCTGTCCACTACCTTCCCCATAGCTTCCGCCTGGAGTAGTTTGATAGGGCAAGTCACTACTTGGGGGAGGTGGTGGACCGTAAGTACCTGGATCAACTGAGGTCGGCTGTGGAGGGAACGTTGCAATCGGGGGCGCATAACTGGGAAAGCTCAAGGTAGCAGTTCCTAACTGAGAGTTCTCTGTTGTTGGATTCAGGGCGGTAGATGTTGAAGAGCCTATGACATAACTTGGGGAAGCTTCTCCTGTCGTTGATGAGCTATTTAGAGGAACTGTTGAAGTTAATGTCGTAAACGTAGTTTGCGTAGAGAATGCCAAAGTATGCGTCGTTGTTATATTATCAGAAAGTGTTGCTGAGACTACTTGCGAGCAAAGTTAGCTAACGGTAATTAAAGAATTATTAGAAATCAAATTTCTCCTCACCTCTAGTTGAAGTAAAGGTGACGGTAGAACTGGTCACATGTGGTGAGATTGACGATGTGGTGTTGGTTGGTGAGACTGACGACAACATGATCGTTTGCGTTGATATGGCTGTCGGCCCAACCGTGACAGTCAAATTTGCAGATATTGAATATGAGGCCAAGGTTGAAGAAAGCGGGTGCCCACTGACCGAAGTAAGGCCAATACCAGTACCTGTTCCAGTTATGGTTGTTGCATTTGATGAGCCCCCGTATGGCGCGGTTGGGACTGATGAGCTCACGCTGCTGCTGGGCGTTGGATAAATGCTTGTGACAATCGGTCTAGACGTTACAGTTGTGTTGTAGGGCACAGTAGTTAAAGAAGTTGTATGGCTAGAGCTTGTTCTAGTTGGGGACGGTGGTAATACAGTTCCTGTAGGTCCAGCAGAAATTGTTGTATTGGATGGAAGTGGATATGAAACCGCTGAGGTTGCATTGATGTTACCTAAACTAGAGGATAAAGAGCTGCTTCTAGTACCGACTACCTGTAGTGAACTAGTGGTATTTGAAGAGAATGTGTGCGGTGCAGTTGTGCTAACGTTTGAACCACTTGTAGAAGAATTGCTAGTGTTGTTGAAGCTCGCGGGTAACGTGGGTGTGGAAGTTGGTCCAACAACAGTGGCTGGATTTGAAGGAATGTTGTACGGTGTTGAAGTCAAATTTAGGAAATTTGTAAAACTGCCAGTATTGTTGAACCTTGGAGGCACTGAGGGTGTATATGTTGGTCCGAGAAAAGTAGTTGCATTTGATGGCAACGTGTAAAACCCTGATGAGCCTGTGACACTGCTAGTGCTACAGGCAGTAGAAAGGGAAGGGCTGCTTGCTGTTGTAGGTCTTGTTGTAATAGTGGGTTTTGATGTAGTATAGAAAGGCGTTGAGGATGTTAGAGAGTACCCAGTGCTGTATGATGCAGAGCCAACTTTTCCGGTCGATATGAAGGAGGACGCTGAGTTGGCACTGGTTGGAAAAGGAATGACAGAGGATGCATTCTGAGTTGAAGTCGCATTAGGAAGTGAAATGGTGTGCGGGCTTGTTGGGCTAGTATTTGATTTTGAATTTGAAACGGAATATGGTACAGATGTGGATGTTAAAGCTGATGAGTTCAATCTAGTAGAGGAACTTGTGGCTCCAGAGGACAATACAGGAGTCGGTGTGCTATAAATTGACGATGGTATAGTGGTAAAGTTAGAAAGAGTTCGAGAAGCGGCAGAGCTTATTCCATGGGATGGATACGACGAAGGGAGGCTGCCTGTGCTTGTCAAGATAGCCACACTAGATGTATTTGAGTAGCCATGTGAAGCAGTTGATGTGACTCTGGTACTGGAATTTGAGTTCGAGTAAGATGTAGTTATGCTCAGAGACACCGTGGAGTTGGAACATGGAAGAGTTCCAGGGTTTGTTTTCATGCCTGTGGCAGTTGAGTTGGATGAGGGATGAAGTGTCGTGCTTGAAATAATAGAAGTTGGCCTACTGCTGCCAGATCCAATGATTAAAGAAGAATTGCTGGAAGGATAAGTAGAAGTGGATATAAAAGGAGATGGGGTGACTAGTCTGCTGGCAGATGTGCCCGTAGTTCCAACCGTACTCAAGGTAGAATTCAGTCGATATGGTGGAGATGAAGAACTTGAAATATATCTACTCGAGGCAATGCTAGAAGAGTAAGGTCCTGACGAGGTTGTAGCTTTCATTGAGCCAGATGAAATAGTCGCCGTTGGGCTTGAAGATACAGTTGGGTTGTAAACAGGATTTGGTGGAGTGTACGGAGACGAATTGCTTGTAACCTGCGAAGAGATTGGCGAGGCAGTTGGGGATGAGTTGCTAGGTATTAAGCTAGCTGGGCTGGAACCCGTCTCTTTTTGAGATGATCTGGACTGAGACTCAGTAGTCAGGGCTGTGCTCAAGATACTGGAAGTATTTTCTGTGGTGCATGATGTTAAGGATCCGCTGAACGTAGTGCTAGGTACTGATGAGGCAGCTGTTATGGCGGGTACACATGAACAGGCAGCAGAAATCTTTGGGGGAGAGTAGCTGCATTGCGACACGAAAGGTGGAAGATCTGAAGTAGCAGTGTGAATAGAGGTTGTAAATGTGGCACAAAATTCTGCTGCTATTGCAGACGAGCGAATGAAATGTCGAAGACAGTTATTATGATTACATTTTAATGGGAGGATGGTGTTGGTAGCTCTAAGAGAATCCGTGGCAATATATTGGGTTGATATAATCGATGCAGTTACGGATATTCCATAGGGTTCCGAGGAGATACTGGGACTAGGATCCCCATACGACAAAGAGGCGATGAACGAGCGGGTTATGAGATCCCCTATGTTAGATGATACAATTGTTGGAAGCCCCGCCAAACTCCCAACGCTGCTCGTCACTAAAGATGGTCCTTCATCAAGAGGGCAAATCGTGGTGAATAGCGAAATGACCTCCGTGGTTATTTGACCGATTTTTAAAGGGCAATTAGTGACAGTTGGGGCACAGCTTGTTATGGTGTAGATTTTCGTCGTGTAAATAGTGGAAGTGAAGTATTGACCTCCCGCTTCCGTAGGTCGGAAAGTCTCTGGCGATGGTGGATTTCCTGTGCTCAACGGATATTCCCCAGCTGTGGAGACTGGATCTGAAATAGTCGAAGCCGTGGCTACCACTCCAATAGAGTAATCAGATAGAAGCGCTGAAATTGCGTCAGACGCCGAGGATTCGGCTACACTCTTACCCAATGAGTTTGGGCTATCTCCAGCCAGGCTTGGGGAAGCTTGCAGTTGAGAGACGGCGGAAGTTTCATCTGAAGGCGTTGCAATTTGGCCATACGAGCTCAGATCGACGTTAGATATAGACGCAGGCATCGCTCCACTCCCCAGAATTGTCGTGTATTCATACGTGACTAGCGCCGTTACTGTGCTAGCTCCTGCTTCGCATGTTGTTGTACCAGAGGCTCCTAAGCTTTTAACTTGGAAATCTGAGTTCGAGGATGATTTTAGTTTGATGTATTCTAGCGAAGCGGATGTAGGCTGAGGAACTTCTCCAATTCGTGAGGTTTGGTCAAGTGGCGGGCTGCCGGCGACATACGATTGCGTTGGAGGTGGAGATGAAATCGTGCTGGTAGTTGTTTGGCCTTGGGCCGTAATGGAAAGACCTGACTGCTTGGAGGAAGAGCCAGAAGATCCTGTGGTGTACAAAAGCAGCCCAGTACCAGTTACAGCAGTATTAATCCTAGCTGTTGAAACGCTCGCTATGAATTGCATGTTAGCCTCCGCCGTCTTACCTCAACCGACCTCAAACTCACTGGGATACGATGGAGGAAAGATAGAAGTTTCCAATATCTCCTTGACGGCTTCCACTACTAGTGCAACTACAGACTTTGGGTTGGGTCTTCCGGCAAGTGTTGGTTCGGGACCAGAGCCTCCGTAAGTATAGCCATGATCGGTGGAAACACCCTCGTAAATGCTGTATTGACGTGGAACAACATCAACGCGCTTTGGTCTAAGCCAGCCCGGCAAAGCGTCAGTATGTGAAGCAAATAAAACAAGTGCTCCAGCCGAGATCAAGCAGGTGTTGAAGAAATGGACCTTCATGTTGGTCTTCTAAGAAAGTGTAACGGGTCAGCTTCGATCGACAATACAGTAAAGGGTGGACTGCAGGTCCATGAGACCCATATTCAGGGTTTGGGGGACGTACCAACAGTACAGAGCACCTTAAGAGTCTTGATCAGGTAGAAGCAAGTATTTCCAACGCCGGTAACGACTGAAAAGGCAGCTCCTTGGCTGAAATGTTGTGTGTTTTCTCTTCGAGGATACCAGGAAGGGGATATATTGAGGAGAGAAGATGAGTGCCATGGAGATGTATAAGATAGGAGTGAGGCCCAAAAGGGTAGCTACATGTCTGGCATCAGGTCGATTTCTCCGAGCACTTGCGTTGGTCGTTGAAAGAGGCAGGAACTCCCTTGCCGAACTGAGAAATCATGACTTCGCCAAGACCTGAATGGAGGAAGGATTTCTAAATATCCTATGATCAACTACCTCTCCTATAACCTATTAATAGCTATCTCAGCGACCGGAAAGGACAGGAATCATCTGGCTGTGTCGCACCCATGCACGACGAGGGAACACCCCTAGTTAAAGAGGCAGAATAGATTGGCAAAACTGTTTCAAGCTATCACACTTGTCCCTTCCTTATCTATCGTTAAGTGTTATAGAATCAACATCTCGCTTGAGCCCTCATTGAGTGCTGCAACGTAGCATCACGAGGCTGAGAGCAGGACAAGTTATTGACCCATTAGCCGTTGATGCAGCTGGCCAGAACATCACTTTATCTGACAGCTGTTCCAGTAGCAGGAACGCCGGCACTAAACGTGACTATCTCTTGCCTTTAAAAGGTTATTCGGGAAGGATAAATGTACTGTCCGTCCTTAAATTGAAATCCAGATGGTTTGGTATGAGTGTTGCAAGCACGCTCTTAAACTTCGGATGGCAGCAACGAATCAAGACAAATTTGCAGAAGATATACAAGGCTAATGCATTTAACCACTTGGTGAAGTATGACATGCGTAGCTTCTTATAATTACCAGTCTTTTCTAAAGTAACACTCGGATTCTAGAAGTAGTAAAAAAATACGAAGGCAATACATCTATATTTCAATTAAATATTGAACGAGACGTTTGAGCTATACACCTATCGTCAAATTTGCTCAGTACAGCCCTCCAAAATCCCAGTACAACGCGAAGCATTCCTTAATAACCAACGCCACGCTATCGTAAATTTTAAACGCAATCATAAAGTTAGGGAGATCTTAAGGGAAGTTTTGGAAGGAATCCCTTGAGTCTCGAAGGCGCCGTACAAACGATTTGTATGCTCCCATCAGGTGAGACAGCACATGCATCCCATTAACGACAGCATTGGAATTCTGCATTCGTGCCACTTATTCCTCTTTGTCAACACCTGCAACTAATTTAGGTATGGTCATCTCAGTCATTACAGTATTGTTGCTTTCGATATCGGCAGCCCACAGAGCAGCACCAACTATGATAAGGTAAGTAATTTGAAATGCAATCCAAAACAAGAGAAACTTACCAGTATTAGTGAATGAGAAGAAAATCGAAACAAACGGAATTAATTCCAAGAGAGTGGCAATAGTACCAAATCTATTGTCCCAAGTCAGTTTAAATTGCGCTTGTGATCTACTAATACTTACGCCGTATAAGGAGCCGTATTCTCTTTCACCCATTCCTCACCCTGCGACCTCGACCATTTCTTAAGTTGGAAATACTGCATGCAATTAGCCCCCACTCTTCCTCAAATACCAAATTCCCTAAACAAATAAAACATACCCTCGAATGAACACTCTCCCCCCTCGTCTTCCCCTGCAAAAGAACAAACGTAACCGTCCCCACCACCGGAATAAAATTCAACGGCAAATACATCACATATCTAACCATCCCCTTCGGCGTAAACCTCTCAAAAGGCCTCTTAACCAACTTCCCCAATTTCGCCATCGGATCCTTAAAATTACCCGATTTCAACTGTCTCCCTTCTGCAACCACCCTTGTTTGTCTTCTCGCAACCAAAACCCCATCGAAAGTATCAACCAAAGCATCTTGTATCAAGAACGTCCTTGAAATTATCGTAATCAACGTCGAGCTTTCGGATAATGTAAGAAGGATAGTTGTGAATGCTGCCAAGGGACCATTTACGAAGACTAGAACGGCGAGTTGGGGCAGATAGGTGAAGATGAACATGAACGCTATTACGCAGACGGAGAGGGACATCGTGGGGACGAGTTTCGAAAGGAGGGGTTTCCAGAGGGTTTTGTGGGATAGGAAATAGAATATTCCCTGTGTTAAAATATTCATTAGACTTTGCTCCCAATAAAAGAAGATGATGGGTGGGCAGGTAGGCAGGTAGGCAGGCATACTTTTATAGGATATAAATAAGCTCCTGATTTCGCAGCAGATTTCGCAAGTGCTTTCGCTTTATTGAAATCTTCAACTCTTTCCATCACACATCGAATCAGTATTTTTATCCTCCCGGTTCTTCCCTTGTTCCTTGATCTCTGAAAGGGTGATATACTCACGCAACTTCCCTGGCCTTGGCCCTGGCGTTTTCTACTGTAGTTGGCATTTTGAACGCTGGCGTTTTCAACAAATATCGAGAATTTTAGTGTTGGAGAGTTAATAGAGAGGAAATATTCGGGTTGGAGGGGAGAGGAAGATGGGGGTGGTATTTGAAGGTTAGATGCGTTTTGTTGACCTTGAATTTGATGGTGAGGTAGGGGAGGGCAAGTCAAGCCACATTCAAGTGACGTCGTTGCAACTCATTGGGGCTTGGCGCGAGGCATGTGCAACGCCAAAAATGTGAGGATGGAGATGTCTCCATCTGTCACTATGAGAATTTGTATTCTCAGGTTATATTCTTAGAAGCGAGACGATGACAATTTGAAGGTTTAACCCAAGGGGGGTAGAAGGGGGAAATTAAATTATATAATTGATATTTAAATTCCCTCGTTTCTAACCTGGAACTAGGATGTTTTCAACGATAAGAAAGTTTAAAACCAATCTGATCCGATCTAATGAGAGGAATAGAAGTTAAAAAAACGAATAGATAGTTTCCTTAACAGTAGGTATAGTTTAATATTATAAATCTCATCTTATTAAGAGGAATAATTATATAACAGTCCTTATTTCTTTCAGTAGAATACAAACTCCCATTTCCAAACCAAGTCTAATCAATCCTCACCTCACCTCTCCTCTCCCATCTCTTCAATTCTTTTCCTACCTATACACACAAAAAAAAATTAAAATAAATATCACATCCCTTCTAATCTAATCTACCCTCCCTTCCCTTCACCCAAACCCCAAACCCCAAACCCTTCAACACAACCTCCCCCCATCTCTCTTCCTCCCCAGAAAACCCAAACTATCCAACCACCCCCAAGAAAAGACCCCTCAAGTACAAAAAAGCAAAATAATATACCCTACTATCCCATCCTCAATCCAATCCAATCCAATCCAATCCAATCCAATCCAATTAAAACCCAACGATCCATCCCCCCAACCCCCCCTATGAATCCCCACCTCACAACCACAACAACCAAAATACACTACCCCAAAAAACACCTCTCTTTCATACCAACCAACCTATCCTTCCCCAAGCAACCCATCCCCACACCACCACATCAGACATCTGACATCACTTTACCCATACCCATATCCACACCCACGCACCCCTCACCCCTCCCCCCTCCCCCTCTCCCTCTCCACCTCACTAACACCATAATCCCTGAGAAAATTTTTTCACCATCTACATACTCCGTACATGAAATCCCACCTCTCCCACCGATATCGCTCTCTCGCTCACTCACTTACACACCTCTCCTCGCGGACAACCCCACATCCATCATTCCATCATTCCATCATTCCATCCATTACAACTATGTATAGTATATCAATCCATCCATCTATCGAACCGAACTGAACCGAACTTACGAACTTCGAGATATCAAACTAAAAACTATAGACAACACGGTAGAAAATTTTAAAATAATAATTTTATTTGTTTGTTTGTTTTTTTGTATTTATATTTATATTATTATATCTCCCCCCTCCCCTTTTTCTCTTCATATCCATCCATCTATCTAACTATCTATCCAACTATCTAACTATCCTACCCACCAATTTTTCCAACTTTTTTCATCCCTGATTTCCATCTCTCTTAATCATCAACATCATCATCATCCCTCGTATCTATTTATACCTATCTGGTACTCTCCAATCCAATCCAATTTTTTCCAATGACCTAGACTAGAATATGCATTGATCCCCTCCGATCGTCCTCGAAAAAAAAAGCAAGCAACGCTAAATTTTTGAAAAAAAAAAGGGAGAAAACTAAGTTAATGTGATGTGATGGAATCCACCATCATCAATCCCCCCGAAAAATGCCCAACTCCCCTACGCCAAGAATGCAGAATGCAATTACATAAACAAGCACCCCCTCTCAAATCCTTCACTAAAATCTCAAACAGCAATCCCCTCCCCCTCACTCTCACTAATCTGAACCTTCTCCAACCTCTTAGCCAACTCCTCCCTCGCCCTCCTCTCCTCCTGCTCCCTCAAAAACTTCCCAAACTTACTCGTCGTATGAATCCCACATTCCGTCTTCTTGGTGCCCCTCCACCTCCCGGCCCTCTCATCCTCCCCCTCAGCCACCGGTTCCGTACTATGCCAGTCTCCCACGCTCTTATACCCTTTCCCCAGTAACTCGTTGAAAGGGACATCGTTGACCTTGATATACTCTTCCACCTGTTTAAAACTCCATGCAGCCAACGGATTGATTTTGATAAGTCCTTGTTCATCAATTTCGATGATCTCGAGACTTTCTCGTTTAGCGCCTTGAGAACGACGACGTCCTGTTAGGACCGCGGCGACGGATAAATCCGAGTAGGCGCGCTGAGCGGGTTCGACCTTGGCAACCCAGTCGTAGAGTTGGGCGTCTTTTTTCCAGAGTTCTTTTCCATGCTTGTTTTCGAAGTCGGTGACGGTTTCGCAGCCTTCGGGCTTGTAGACGTGGAGGTTTACATTGGGGTAGCGTTCTCGTGTTTTGGCTACTAAGTCGAGGGTTTCTTGGAAATGGTATAAGGTGTCGAGGAAGATGGCATCAATTGTTGGAGCGGAGGGTGTTTCGATTTGGAGTTTGGAGAGAATGTCTAGGGTGACGAGACCGGAGACTCCGAAGGCGGTTGTTTGGTAGAGGTTAGGGAAGGTGAGTTTGGCCCAGCGTAGAATGTCGGTGGGTGAGAGGTTGTTAAGAGTTTGGTTGAGGAATTTGAGATGTTGTTTTGTGAGGATGATGGTAGGGAGGGTGGAGGTGGAGGAGGCACCTGAGGCGTAGCCGGATTCGAGGTTAGAGGAGGAGGAATTGGTGGAAGAGCGGTGGGGTCCCATTGTTGCGGTTGTATGTGTCTGTATGTGTTGAACAGTTTAGAGGGACGTTGAGGTTGGTAGACGGAGGAGATTGCTTGTTTCCCTTGTTGGTACGTGCGTATGGCGGAGGAGGGAGAAAGAGGTGTCGAATGAGGGGCGATGAGCAGTTGGTAGGATCGATATACCGACCGTGTGGGATTGGAATTATGGTGCAATATCCTCTAGCGATGATGTGCTCGGGAGTAGCCCGCGTTTGCTTTTGTGAACGAGAAGTGACCAAATAATCCCACAGACTAAAGAAGAGCTTCAACTATGAGGCAACCAGACAGCTTTCGTCTTGCAATTGCGGGTCAAGCGAGGTGCCAGTCTTCTAGAGTTGATCTGTGACGACGTTTTGCAAAAGGAGAGAGGAGGAGGAGACGAGTGAAGGAATATAAGAGCGGAGAGCAGGGAGGACGACGAGACCAGAAGCAGACCCAACGCAATCTTTCTCAGCAGAAGGGCATTACCAATCCCCATCCCTAAGCATAACACCCCTCGCTCGCCCTCCAGCTGGCCATCGGAGCCATTTCCTGGGCCAGGGCCTTTGCACGAGGTATGGCGCCTTCACCTCCCCCTCTGATTGCGTCGGGCTCGCTCGCAGAGTGGAGGACCAGTTCCTCGCCCTCCCAAACTGCCTCGCAGCAATTGCTCGTCACGCCATCCACGCTTGCACCAAAGAGGCAACGACGGCCTCCTGGCGGCAGACACGCCTTGTGGGGTTGCGCCTCTTTGTGCAGGAACTTCGCCGGGCTGATTGGCCGCCGCGCACCCTCGAAGGACCCCACACCTGTCGGGGCCCTGGCCGAGGATCAAGGGAAGATTTGGTGATGCGATCGTGACTGACGGCATCGTAGCCAGATCGTAGTGAGACTCCCGCGCGACTGCAAGATGTTCGTGGGGAAAGCCTCCTATTCAAAACGCAAAATTGCCAGATTCGGAAGATTCCATGGTGTTGCGATCCCGAGCTGCGATTGCGAAAGCCGCTTGGCGGAGCTCGGCACTCTATCCACAGCCTCAGATCTTTCCAGGCGTGTCTCGGCCTTTTGCCCACTTTCCTCCTCCAATAGATAGCGGCTGCCGCCGTTGCAGAGAAACCAAGAGCACGCAATAACCCGTGACTTGCGCTGACGGGGAGAACGGCGGGGCCAAGGACGACACCGAGCCTCAACCTATTCGCTCTACCGAGGGGGTCGACGGGAGGACAACGGTGCTGGTGGTGCTGGTGACCTGATGTAGTATCAACATACTATAGGACCCTACCGGTTGTAAGCAGTGATGCATGCAGAGCAGGACACGACCATGTGGGGTTGAAGAAAACGAAAGGGGTGCTCTAACTGTAAGGCAGGAATGTTAAGATAACACTTGGTTAGTACGGAGTAATCTGCTTGTATGTAAATAATTATCCGTAATATAACACGCACCAAGGTAAACACTGCTGAAGAGGAGGGGGAGGGATAAAGCATATCTGCTGCCTCATTCTATTTTGATATTGTTATCCCTATGGCTAGAGATGATAAAGTGACAACGAGAAGTTAAGTTCCCTATTTTGACGAGCCCTAAATCAATGCACAGGCACACTCGTATCGCTCTTGACTCCGCGCTCAGCTTTACAGCTCTTGATCTACCAACACCGAAATGTAAAAATGCATTTTTCCAACCACGCCCTAACAGAGCTTGCAGAAAAGCAATCCCATTAAACTGGGGGATAAAACTTCACCCCTATTTGGTAACCACGAACCATGGGCATTCGTTATTGAATCAAGACTTGCACCTCTTCAGCGGTTAGCCCGAAAACATGAAGTAAATCCAACAAGCTTTCTCCATTCAACCTTGCCTCAGCCTCCATCTGCACTAAAGGCTTAGCGTTGAATGCAACTCCCAAGCCTGCCGACTTCATCATTAGCAAATCATTTGCGCCATCCCCAACTGCCACAACTTGTGTCAAGTCAATCTGGTTTTTGGCTGCAACTTCGAGCAGGAGTGCATTCTTCCTGTCGGCATTCACAATAGTTCCCGTAACTTCCCCAGTCAGCAGGTTGGTCGTGGGGTCGGAAGCTACCGTGTTGGCAAAAGCATAGTCCATGCCCAAATCATCGGCTAGCCATTGGGTAAGGGGAATAAATCCGCCAGAAAACACAGCAGTCTTGCAACCCATACGCTTCAACGCCCGAATCAACTCGCGGGCGCCCTTGGTTGGCTTAATGACAGTCCTCAGCCTTGTAAAGATGTCTGCTTCCACCCCTTTCAGAAGTGCAACTCTTTCTCGGAATGAAGAGGAAAAGTCGAGCTCGCCGTGCATAGCCCGTGCAGTGATGGCAGAAACTTGTGCTTCAACACCGATAGAGGCAGCGATTAGGTCAATTACTTCCTGCTCAATGAGAGTAGAATCCATATCAAAACAAACCAATCGTGGATAGCGGCGGAGCACTGTATCCGCTTGGAGAATGACATCCACGTTCCATTCTCTTTCGAATCGATAAATAAGCTCGTGCTTACGAAGGTCGTCTAGAGTGAGGTATGCAGGTTCTGGGGTAGGAGAGATAGTCAGCTCCACGATGGAAGGGTGGTTGGGGTTGTCGAGACATCGATGAGAAGAGGATATGGTCTCTGAACCCTGGCGAGATGGGAGAGACTGGATGAGGTGAAGAAAAGAAGTCAGGCAGAGAGGTGAGATGTAACTGCCATACAGGTGGTCGAGAGGCTCTGGGTCCGGTGGTGGGGGCTCAAGGGGGAAGTTGGAGATGGTGCGAACCGGTGCTAAGTTGGGAGGAAGGATGCGGGATTTAGTGGAAGATGCAGGAGGAGATGGCAATCGATCAGGTGGGGGTTCCGTGATGGTAGCTCGAGGAGACCTGGTCTTGTAGATAATGGTTGCAATGAGGCGATCAGACTGCGTGCCCGAGGGAGGCTGGCAATTTGAATGGGAGAAGGTATGGATAAGACCGCTGTCCACAATCTTGGGAGGGGGGCTCTCGGATGGAACGCCATTATATGGATATATAGGTCTCCCAGGTACATCTATAGATACAGAGCGAACACCTTCTACCATGCTGTCAATTCCCTGATGGCCATCCAGCTGCGGGGGACGGTATTGTTGGTGTTCCTGGAGATACGAACGACTGCGCATATGAGTCCCTAAGCTGGGACGACCGGCTTTGGGCGGGGTATCGATGGCAGCCATGTTCATGAGTTGAGGCCCGGTGTACCGAGTCCAAAAGAGCAGACGGTGTTGTTGGATCCCAATGCGTGCAAAGGCTGTTAGTGGAGGGGTAGTGCAATGGGAATGTGCCAATAGTGGTGTGAGTGCAGTTCCATGAAGACGCTTTACCCAAACAAGCCAGACTTAGGGGCTGGCCCCGCTATTAATGACGACGGGGTCGAGATCTGCCTTACAAGCTCGACCCCGACAGACCGGGAGGCCTCATGATTGGAATATAAAATACTTTAGTAAGATGTTGGTGTCTGGCCCGTGCTAGGAGTTTTTCAGCGCGAGTGAAGAGATACCTACTCGTTCGAGGCGGCTATGCAGAAGAGAACTTGGCAAGAGAATTAACCCCTGATCAACAGTATACATAGAATTTGTTTCTTAGCCCGATATCATACAGTTCCTGGACGGTACGGTATCCTACTGTTTCGTCATCTTTCTCCATACTGTTAAACAACCCCTAACCTCCACAAACCCTCGTACCAAATATGGATCTCCAAGAGGCACAAAAGCTCGTAGTCCGGGCCTTCGATGGGATTCAAAGCACTTTCCAGACTATAACCCCTTCAAAAATCTACGAAACTTACAAGCATAGATCCCAGATCTACGCATCTTCATCCCTCTGTTGCTCCTTCGGCTTCTCTAGTGCCTTCTCTAGCCCTCCTAACAGGTCAGGAAAGTCATCGTCATCCTCGTTAGCACACTCCTCGTGGCTAGGCGCCGGAACTTCTTCACTAGGTGCTAGCTTTTCAGTGGCTGGAGAGGGGACCTTCTCAATAGTCGCCGGCGTCCCCTCTGCCGGAGCAGCTAGAGCATCACCAGTTTCGGCATTATTTAGGCTTTCGACAATATCGAGAAGCATTTTATCCCCGTCCCCATCCCCATCCTCATTCTCCGCTTCATGTTTAGGCTCTGCATCATTTGGGCTCGTTTGGGATTCGGGGCTTACAGTGGCTGGCGGTGGGGGTGATAGGTTTGGGGATGCCCTTTCTGATTCTTGTTTAGCAGATGCTTCTGGCAAGGAATCTGTTGCAGGTTCCGCTGCGGGTTCCGGAGACGGTTGAGGTGGAGTACTTTTCAAATCCGGGAAATTTCCTACAACAGCAGGCGACTCGAGGGGTGATGCAAGCGTGGACTGGGTCAATGCGACATTTTTCAAAGGGCTCCCAGATTTGACCTCAACTCGCTCAATCTGGATCAATGCTGGACGATTGTGTTCCAGTAGAGGTGAAATTGTCTTTGCAGAAGGCAAGGCGCTCGGCGGAGGTGACGGCACCGAGGAAGTCTTTGGAGGAGAAATATTAGGTTCCACAGAACCTTCTTCTTCCTCACCCTCTTCTCCATCTTCTCCGTCGTCTTCATCATCCGAAGCTGCAACAGATCCATCGACCATTTCTGTGTCTTCACTTACCACAGCGGGTGCGGAGACACCCTCTTCAATCTTGATAGCCTTCTGAATATATTAGTGAGTACTCAATATAAAGTTCCTGTCACTCACATCTGAAGCCGCAGTCCCATCCACTGCTGCTTCTGGCGTTTCTTCTGGTACACTGGTGGGTGCAACTTGCTTCTTCTTTCTCCCTCTTCCAGGCCCCTTTGGCCGTTTCTTTGGTGCTTGCCCCTTTCGTTTCGGCGTTGGTTGAACGGCATATGGATCAGTGACGGCACTAGGATCTGGTATGACGGTTTGTGAAATGACTTCTCCTTCGACGGGATGTCCGTGTGGCAGTACGACCTCTTGGACGTATTCGTTCCCAGCCGCATCAATCCGTTTGACTTTACTCTTGGTCAATGTTCCCACAACAGCACTCCTCGGAGCTGCGGTAATTACACCTTTCCTTCTCTTGGCGAGATATTCGAATTCTGGAGCTTCTGCGTGGCGGGGAACCGGTTTCCATGCTCTCGCTATGAAGCCTTTGTCCTTAGGATCTTCCTCCTTTTTCTCTGGCTTATCTCCCAGCAAAATCTCGGGGTCTGCTTCCTCCTCTTCCACTAGGACAGGGCGCTTATATATCTTACCCGATCGAGCAGCGCGCAAGAGATCCTGACTATGTTGAGGAAGTAAATGATAATCTTTTGGCATTCCATGGGGAAGTTCGACTGCCCATATATCATTTTGTGAGGTGGTATTATCTTGGGTAAGTGGGGGTACAACAGTCACATAGTCCCGTCGCCATTGGCGGACAGGTAGACCCTCGTACATATCATGATCATTCTGACCAGTACGGTTTTGTCGCCTGTTATTGGCTCTGTACTATAGGATAGATATTAGCTACCAAACTCTAATCGAAAGAAAAACTAACACCTGGGGCCATTTTTGGTGACGATTCTGACCCTCGCCGTCCGAGACTGTGCCTTCTAGTATACTCTTGTATTATTTCAATCCCCGGTCTGTCGTCTTGCGAAATAACAGAGGGCAAGGAAACTGTCGACTGTTGCCTTCTTCTTGGTCTACCAAGATCTCTTAGTCTTCCAATGGGTCGTTTCTTCTCTTCAGAACCAGATTTATTCTTGATTGCAATGCGAATTGGTAGTCGAGCTATCAGGCTCGGGCGGACTTTTGAATTGTCCTGCTCAGCGTTGTCGGGGGTGTCTGTTGCTTGGTCGAATGAACCTTCTGCCCTCTGTGCAAAACTACCTCTCTTCGCTCGTAAAGATTTTCGAGCTGTGCCCCAGGATTTGCGCCTATGCCGCAGTGGGTTTCGCGATTGTTTTGGGGGTTGACTGTAGTTCGAAGCAGAAGATGTGTTATCACTCGGTGTTAAGATAGAATTAAGATCTTCGCCGTTTTCTCCCGGACTAGCCCTTAGGCGCCTTCTAAATACTAAGTCTTGTTAGTATTCCTATACTCTAGTGCTGCGCGTGATAGAATATGGTGATGTAATTCGCTGAAGTGGTGATAGGGGAGTTGAGTGAAGAAGTTATCTACTAACAGAATCTAAATTGGAGGAGAGATGTTCACGAATAAATGGCAAGTATGGTAGAATTAGAAGTTGCGATAGATCGGCGCATGAGAGTGAAGGTGTGTCGTGAAGCTTCGGGGTTGAAGTATGGCGTATGGCAAGTCGCGTTCAATGCGACAGGGGCTATAGTCGGTCACGTGTAACATAAGAGTCGCCCCCACCTCGACCACCACAATTCTTTTGGAAAGTAAAGATGTAAGATTGGGTTTTAAATTCCGGTGCACAACCCGAAGGTATCTATCTACAGAAATTTTCTTGAAAACAGCCACTGCCCGCGAGTAGCTTAACTATTGATGCTATTGATGGGGTTGTTATAGCTCCAACTAAAAGGGATCATGCAAGTCCTAGGCCATCAACAAATAGCTCTGTTGGGGAAATGAAGAGACGGGTATGTAGGTAGACAAATATGCTTAACGATTAGGAAATTGTTGTAATGTATCCTTGAGCTATTACTATATGATAGCGATATGGAGGCCAACGTCCAGGTTTAATCCCAGACCCACTTCCACACACGTCTCTTTAAAAATTTAGGAACAACGCCATTATTGAGTTGAAATTGGTGGCTCCTTCATATCGTTATAGAGCCGTCTAGGATATTTGCCTCGTAAGAGGGCTGTCAAACTTCATAAGTACACATATAGTACAGCTAACATATTTCGGCGCATTTCTTTCTCAAGTATAACTCCGTCGGACCTTCCTTCGCCTGTATATTTTGCTTTAGAACCTTGCTATCAACTCAGTCCCAACTAGTATATATGTCAGCAGGAGTGAATGTCAGATTCAAGATCCAAAACCTACCCAGTATCCTTCTGCCTCACAATATCATTCCGCGATTCGGTTTGTGTGCCCTGTTGCCGGTCAGCACTCTGCATTATACATC
Source organism: Neobulgaria alba (assembly GCA_003988965.1). NCBI lineage: Eukaryota > Fungi > Ascomycota > Leotiomycetes > Helotiales > Gelatinodiscaceae > Neobulgaria > Neobulgaria alba. The sequence continues at coordinate 214,554 of QYAM01000019.1, forward strand.
CATAGGAAGTCCTGAGATAGGGATCATACAGATTTGCCGCCTTCTACCACTAACTTGTCCAGTTGGTAGAATTGGCTGATTACTGTTTGCCTCTGCGGTTCAGTTAGTGCAAATTCCTCTGGTATAGTTATGCGTATTTGGACTTGACACTCCTCGTCCACCAAACGCCTAGATCCCGTTGAACAAATCTAGAAACAGTACAGTACCTTCATCGATTGCAACTCCTTCAAGCCCCTTTGTATCAGCTCCTGTATTTCCCGCGGATCCTGTACATCCTTATGTTCTCTGAAGTAATCCCGCGTTCTCCGCTTGGCATATTCTCTGAAGTTGTATGCCGCAAATTGCTCGCCCTGCCGGAGTAGCTGCCGATACTAGAGCGATCAAACCATCAGCAAAATCTTCTCTCTTGGCCAGTCCAACCCTCTGCGTTCTGATATCGTTCCGGTAGAGCGTGGCTCTCTCCAGCGCGAGTGGCAATTGAGGGATGCGCTAGATTCCAATGCGACTCACCAGTGATCTAGCCTGCTGCGCTGTCTCCCCCTTGGCTCCTGAGACCATTGACATTCTGCGCAATATGGTTTGGTCGATAGGAGGAAGACGCAATGTCAAGGAATGTATTCGGGGTGTCCCATTTCCTCTGGGTAACTTTAGGTCCGTAGCTTCGGCGTCTGAAGCGTTTGATCTCCGGAGATAAGATAAGATCTCTGCGCTCAGGGTCCGAATGGGAGCCTGTGTGTTGGCCTCTACTATTATCTTGCTCCAATTCCTCGCACCGTGCCCAACCCACCACAGCGATATCTCCGCGGTCTCCAGGTTAAGACGTTTTCACACGATTTGTCTCTCTCGCGTTTTTGCTTTTGCTCAAGCAGCCAGCGAACGTCAGTCTTCCAGTCACCCCACTCTTTCAGTCACCGCACTCTTTCAGTCACCGCACTCTTTCAAGTCACCTCATTCTTTCGACTTCACGCTAGGGGAAAAGAATCGCCCTGCCGCTTTCTCCATTATGTCGACCTCATTCATCGGCCAGGAGCCGTCAGCACCTCTCAGGGCCCGATTTGCTAGACCTCCCAGGGCCCGATATGCGATATGCTAGACCTTCAGCGGCCGAATTGTCTTCTTCCCAGGCAGCTTCGTCATCCTTATTATCGCCTAGACCGTCCTCTTCTTCCAACGTAGCTTCATCAATAACACCAATAATGACCGAGTTAGAGCCTGGTAAATATTGGCCCATTTTGCAGCATGTAACGCAAAAGCTGATGATATCTAGAACCTACACCTATAGATTTTAAAACCATTCCTAATATCTTTCAGTATATCGCCAAAGCTACCGAAGAGATTATTACTGTCCGCGGCATCCCTTCAATGGACTTTGCTGAGTTTTTCAAACAAAGGGAGGAGCAAGAAGGCAAACTACGCAAATTCCGTATATCGCTATATACAGCCAATATAGAATGCATGATAATTACGATTCCAACATCGGAACATGAAGGCCTTCATAGAGGTCTTGATGATTTTTTCAGTGATGATGCTGTTTCTATCGGCTTAAAATATGAATTTGTAAGCATGGGTTCTATAACATATATGGATAAAGATACAAATGGAAATATTACTTCGGAGGGAGAAGGGGACTCGTGTCGAAAACCAAAATCAATGCGAAGAAACAAATCCCAATATCCAACATTAGTAATTAAGGCTAGTTAGTCACAGACTCTACGGAGTTTACGACAGAAAGCAAAATGGTGGTTTGATATATCAAATGGAGATGTGAAAATTATTTTGCTTATTAAGGCAACTCCTAGATTAAGCCATATTCGAATAGAAAAGTGGAAGCTTACTCCGGCCACTTCTCGTCAAGGAGCAACAACTACACGAGCAGCTTCACAAGCAGCTACTACCCTGAGGCCACAATGTGTTCACGTTGTTAAAATCGCTCGAGTAGCTGGCATTGACGATGCCCATCCGAATCGATTTGACCCAGCATCCTATGAAGTGATTGATGGTCCTCTGCAGCTGGAATTCGAAGATATCTTCCTCCGACAGCCAATTGCAGGAGAAAGAGATTTGATAGTTAACGATACGGATCTACAAATCTATGCAGCTAACTTCTGGGAAGTCATGCATTAGACTGGATTTGGCTGGACTGGATCGTACTACCTCGAATTTTTTGTTGGAAATTGAGTTACTTTTTGGTTTTATTTTATGAGTCCTTGTTTAGTCTTCACTCCTTTGACTTGTAGTTTTGTTGGGAATTGGGTGGCTTTTTGTATTTAATTTTAAGTAGCTTTAATAAAAATCAACTCTGCTAAAATACTTTCCATAGGCGAGATTAACTAAAAGGAGGCGAGCCATCTATTTCGAGGTTTCCCGCTGTCTCCCGGGCACGTTACTGTACGCCGGGCCTGCTCACAACGCCGCCCTCGTCAAAGGCCTCCTCAGCTTGTCCCGGATGGCTGTTTTACGTGCACCGCTTTTTTTCTCGTTTTGTTTCCTTTGGCCGTGTGCGTTCCTGGGCTTCTCCTCTTTCGACTTACCCTTGCAAGGTCTAGTGGCACGAGCAGTGGGTGAAGGCGTGGAGGTCCGCCGCGTGAGATGACGTGCTCCGCCAGAACGAAAGAAAGCTATGAAGGTGCCGGAATCGCCCAAGGAGTTTCCATAAAAACCTTCTTTGACTAGCACCTGCCACTTTCTGTAGACAGACACCCTTTCTTTTGCAAATACACTCAATTGATCTCTATCTTCCTCGCATTCTTCCTCGTCCCATTCTTCTCCTTCCCTCCCCCATCATGGCAAACACTCCCCACGGCGGAGAGCTCAAGTACGTACCCGAATATCCTCCATTGGCAGCCAGTTCTGACCGCAACAGAGATCTCCTTGCGCGCGATGCGCCCCGCCACAAACAGCTTGCTGCAGAGGCCGAGACCCTTCCTGCAATTGTTCTCAGTGAACGACAATTGTGCGACCTGGAATTGCTTTTGAGCGGTGGATTCTCTCCCCTTGAAGGTATGTCAACCCTCCATGGCGGGGCAGAATCTACCCCACCAAGGCCCGGAATTTCAGATTTCTGGTGCATCCAAACTGAACCAGAAGCTAAGCGGTGAATAGGGTTCATGACCGAGAAAGACTACAAAGGGTACACACACACTTTCACTGTTGCTCTTGGTTGTCCAAACTGACCTTTCCTCTAGAGTTGTTGCCGAAAACAGACTCGCCGATGGAAACCTCTTCTCCATGCCAATTACCCTCGATGTCTCGAAAGAACAGATTGAAGAGATCGGTATTAAGGCCGGAGCCAGACTTACCATTCGCGACTTCCGAGACGACCGCAACCTAGCTATCATCACGGTTGAAGATGTGTACATCCCTGACAAGTGAGCATCTCTGTCGCCATAGCCCCATAACTCTCTAATGCATCACAGGCAAAAAGAAGCAAAGGAAGTTTTTGGAGGAGATCCAGAGCACCCAGCTGTCAAGTACCTGTTTGAGACAGCCCGCGAATTCTATGTTGGTGGAAGAATAGATGCTATCAACCGCCTCGAGCACTACGATTATGTTGCCCTCCGATGTAGGACCTTTCAATTTTAATCTTTAGACAGACATAATGGCTAACCAAATGCAGATACCCCCGCGGAACTTCGACTCCATTTCGACAAGCTCGGCTGGTCCAAGGTTGTCGCCTTCCAAACTCGAAACCCTATGCATCGTGCTCACCGGGAGCTGACAGTTCGTGCTGCTCGTGCACGTCAGGCCAATGTGCTCATCCACCCAGTCGTCGGTCTTACCAAGCCAGGTGACATTGATCATTTCACCCGTGTCCGTGTCTACCAAGCACTCCTGCCCAGATACCCCAACGGCATGGCTGTACTTAGTCTACTTCCCCTTGCTATGCGCATGGGTGGGCCTCGTGAAGCTATCTGGCACGCTATTATCCGTAAGAACTATGGTGCAACACATTTCATTATTGGCCGTGATCATGCTGGCCCAGGAAAGAACAGCGCGGGTGTGGAATTCTATGGCCCATACGATGCTCAATATGCGGTTGAGAAATACAAGGATGAGCTTGGTATTGAGGTCGTTCCCTTCCAAATGATGACCTATCTCCCAGATAGCGACGAGTACAAACCCAAGGATGAGGTAGCAGCTGGTGTTCGTACTCTGGATATCTCTGGAACTGAACTGCGCAACCGCCTGCGTACTGGTCGTGAAATCCCACAATGGTTCTCCTACCCAGAAGTCGTCAAAGTCCTCCGAGAATCTCATCCTCCCAGATCCGATCAAGGTTTCACTGTCTTCCTGACTGGTTATCAAAATAGTGGAAAGGATGCAATTGCACGCGCTCTTCATGTTACTCTGAATCAACAAGGTGGTCGCTCAGTATCCCTCCTCCTCGGTGAGACCGTTCGATCAGAGCTGTCTTCAGAACTTGGCTTTAGCCGTGCCGATCGAAACAAGAACATTGGTCGTATCGCCTTTGTTGCTTCAGAGCTCACCCGTGCTCGCGCTGCTGTCATCGCTGCGCCCATTGCTCCATTCGAGGATGCAAGAGAACATGCTCGTGAATTAGTCGAGAAATACGGAGACTTCTATCTCGTCCATGTCGCCACATCCCTTGAATATGCAGAGAAGACAGATAAGAGAGGAATCTATGCTAAAGCCCGCAGAGGAGAAATCAAGGGATTCACAGGTGTTGATGATCCGTATGAGGTTCCCAAGAAGGCTGACCTGACTGTCAATACCGAGAAGACTAGTGTGCGAAGTGCCGTTCATCAAATTATTTTGATGTTGGAGAGTGCAGGTCTTTTGGATCGTTTGTGAGGGATGATGGGATTTTGTTTTAGATGCATATGGCATTCTTGGGGAATACATGGAATGGCGTTTGACAGATGAGAAGTTTCTCTCTTGGGTGGGACTACAAAAGTGCATCGAGCATTTGGCATTGAGCATTAGTGATGATGGAATGTATGTAGTTACGAGACTTGTTATTCTTTTTTAGCTACGGGTCCATGATGTTAGATAGAGGAATAGAGTATCTTATACTTTTTTGCCTTGAGGTGAGGATGCCTCTTGGCATGCAAGATTATTTTTACGTCCTAACTGAGTCCGACATCTTTTTTGCTTCTTAATCTAAACGTTTTATGAGGTTTGATATCATTGATATTTATCTTTGTTGGAAAACGACGGCCTTCGTTATCGTAACGTAACTTTCTCTAGAAGTAGACGTTGAAATTCCCGTTCTGCTCTTTTAAATAAATCAAATTCCGTGTTAGTCGTAAGTGATATTGCAGCTAAAGTAACAAGTCCTTGTGTATAATCACACCAATGTTCGGTGAAATAATCCTGAAACTTTGTAAGATCTTGCAAGAAACAATAGACTAAGAATTGTACGTTGGACCCATCTGATATCAAATCGTGCTCTATCGCAGAGAGGGCCATCTCTACCCTTACAGAAAGCAGTAGCTTAGGCTAGGATATTAGAGCAGCTTTAGTCTTTTTCTTCGATTTCGACTGCTTTCGGTTTGGACTCTTCGAATTCGGTTACTAAAAGGCACCATCGAGGCTATTATTCTCCTCCTCTTCCGTTCTCGTTTGGTGGAAAGATAAACTATGACGCTATTTCCTGGCATTGAGCTCCCTTTCACTCAGAACTTTTCAGAAGTAAACCTCTTAATCGGCCATGCACTTTGCTTTGACCTTTTCTCCAACCCCTTCAAGACACACTCTAAGATCTTAACGTATTGAAGATGTCTATCATTCGAATACTTGAGGGCAGGATCAACGTGGTTTTGTTGTCGAAACTATCTTGGGAAGGTTTGAGAAGAGTCGAGTCTGGGATTCACAACTTCTTCTTCTTTTAAACATTTATTCTAGTGGAATTTGCTCTAGAGATAGGTTTTCCACCACAATATCTGCAAATCCTGATCGATAGTTGCATGTCTAGACTTCGGCCTGCTTAGATGATTTTAGTCAGTGAGGGAAGGAATAATTTGATTTGTACAAATTGGCTGTGTAACTCAACCAATTGATGTATTTATCTTCATGATTTTTTGTAAGGTATGAGTGAGGGATTGCTTGAGAATTGGTATTTCACTGGACTCATGAGGGAGATTTGGCGAGCAAATATTCAAAAAGTATTAAAAAAATCCAGAAAGAATAATGAGAAAAGATTTATAAGATGGATTGACAGGAATCAAAAGCTATAGAAAGAATAAATTTAACAAAACCATCCGGGAGATATTATAACTCATTGCTACAACAAGCATCCAAGAGAATAATCTAGGTGCATCACGTGTGATGGAGCGCGAAACTATCGCGTCTCTCTCTCTCTCCACCAAAATATTAACTTCCCCGCCTATACAACGCCCAAGAAAAGGAACAACCCCTCATTTCTACACCTCCTCTCGCCACCTCAATAATACAAGGGCCTCACAACCACCACCAACAAATCCAATGTCTCAATCCCAAGCCCTCTCCTCCCTCCAAGCATCTGTCTCCGCCCTCCGCGCATCCCAATCCCTCCTAGACTCCTCAATCTCCATCCTCGACGCCGGAATAAACGACTTCCCCCGCCTCAAAACCGTTCTCACATCCACCCGAGTAACCATCCCCCTCCCCCCCTCCGATTCTCTAGCAAAACTATAACTAACCCTCCTCTTATCCAGCATTTCGAACTCACCCCCTCCACAACCCTCCAAACCGCCCAAGCCAGCTTAGCCAACGAACTCTCCCCCGCAATAACAACCCTTCTTTCGCGCGCCGAAAATTATATTTCGAAAATGGAGAGGAAACAGAATAATCTTATTGCGAGGTCGGAGTTATTGGAGGGGAGGTTAGAATCTAATGATGGGTTGAAGAAACAGAGGGGGTTTGAGGAGAGGGGGTTTGGAAATGGTAAGGGGAGAGAAAGAGGGGAAGGGAATGAGGAGAGGGTGAAGAGGTTGAAGGCGTTGAGGCAGAAGAAGGAGAGGTTGGGATATGCGGTTGAGAGGTTGGAGTTGCAGAGTCAGCAGAGGCAGAGACAGTTGAGGATGAGTATTGCTGCTACGAAGGATTGAAAGGGTAGGTCTTTGGAGGTTGGGTTTAGGGAAATTTTTTTTTGGAGGGGAGTTAGGTTGATGATACCCTGTGTTGGATGATGGATACGATATCATGAATTTATGGAGAGGATTGATGATTGATGCTTAAGAATTAAGGCAAGGCGGGGGTATTAAGTTTATTTTATTTTATATCCACCGACGCTATGCAAAAAATGATCAAAACCCCTAGATGACTGATCACTCAAACCTTCACTTCATTTCTTTAGCATCTTGCTCCGCCAAGAGTGCAGGAATGTTCTCTCCACCAAAGAAATCCTCAAATCCTCGAAATCCATCTTCAACCACCCACTTTCTTGCTTTATCTCCCTTGATAATAATCTCACATGCCTTTCCCAATACCAAAAGTCCAGGAGGCCTACTTCCCTCCTCCTCAATAGCAGCAGCTACAAACTCCAATGTCGTCCTAATAACCCTCTGATCCGCACAACTAGCCCTCTCAACAACTGCACAAGACGTCTCCTTGGGCCATAACTTCCTCTCCTTAACCACTTCCCCATCTTCCCCAATAACCTTAGCATCAGCGGAATCATACGTCGTAAGATCCGCAACCAATCCCGAAATTCTATGCAACGCCATCAAAAACACCACCGTCCTCGTCTCCACAAACTCCGGAGGAACACTTGGTTTCCCTTTCCTTCCAGTCCCAGTACAGATAAGGACCTGATCACTCCAACCCCTCTGCGTAACCGGAATCTGAGCAAACATCGGTGCACAGAACGCACTGGTTAATCCAGGTAAAACACATATTCTCTCTCCGAACCCTTCTTTTCTGAAGAATTCTACCTCTTCTCCTCCTCGGCCATACAAGTATGGATCTCCTTGTTTCAAGCGTAAGACTATTTTCCCTTCTTTGAGAGCGGCAAGGGAGAGAGAAAGAAGTTCTTCTTGTGCAGCTTCTGCATTTCCGGGGAATTTTCGAGCGATGTGAAGATGTGTTCTTCGGGGGATTAGGGAGAGGATTGGAGAGGGAACGAGTTTGTCGGCGAGGATTATATCGGCTGTTAGAAGGGCTTTGTGGGTTGCAAGGGTGAGGAGATCGGGATGTCCTGGGCCTGAACCGGCGAGTATTATTTTGCCTTGTTTTATGGGGAGGCTGTCCAAGTGGGAGGATTCGAGAGGGGCGGTTGTGGAAGGCGTGGTGTAGGATTGGAGAACCTTTTCAATATCTGCATCGCTGATGTTGGAGAGGCGTTGGAGGGGCCAGTATTCGCATATTTGAGAGAGCCAGCGAATTCGTCGGGATTTCGCTGCATCGTGGGTAGCTGGTGTTATTAGAGTGTTGAAGGAGGAGGTTTGGTCTATGGAATCCTCCTCTTCTAGACTTTGGGGAAGGTTTGTCAGGTGGTCTTCTTCTTGGATTCGCCGCCTTATTGTGCCCAATCGTTCACACGCCTGCCCGAGCTGTGATGGGAGGGAAGAGGCAATTTCTCGTCGGATTCTGGAGGAGAGTTTGCAGCCGCGGCCATTGGTTGTAACGCCTATTTGGAGGGGACCGTCGGTATGGGTGGAGAGGAGGGAAAATGTGCAGAGAGCTGGAGCATCTGCTACGTTTACTGGAATTCGATTCATTCGGCAAAGTTTTGAGATATGCCCGCCTGTATTTGTTAGCAGTGTTATATAAAGGGGGGGTGCTTCCGTACTCAACGCGTCTCGAGGCCCAGTGGTAACGAAGACAGCATCAACGACACCATTGATCTCTTCTCTTCCCAGACTCAACACATCATTGTCCTCAAACTGTTTCTTCAGCCATTCAACCTCTCCATTCTCTATCCTCTTCTGCAAGGCATAGTGTAGCTCGGAGTCCTCAGGGGCGATCAGTCGTGGTTTCGCGCCGACTTCGAGGGACTTTGCGCATCTTGCTGCTGCCAATGGATTCGAACCAATGATCAGGTGAACATGGGAAGTCGAGTCGATGGCCGTGAGAAGAGATACAATCGCCATTGCGCGGAATAACCTGGGGAATTATTGAAATTGCTAATGGGATCTTCCAAGTCTTTACTGCGAATGAGGGGCAATGCGCCGAAAAGAATATCTCAACCTGTTCGAGAAACTGGGGAAAATGAAAGAAGTAGAAATAATAGATCCAAGACTATACACACATATTTTCAAATAGCCACTCAATGCATGCTAAGTAAGTCCGTTACCATCCATGGAGATGTCTCGATGAGAGTCCACAGAGCAAATCCGATAACGCTTTCAAGAGGAATTTTTGCAGGGAGCATTTTAGAAGGACCCCGCGGAGGTGATCGACCGCAGGCTTGGGGAACTTTAATTTACCTGCCAGACTTAGTAGGCACCGCTGAGGCGCTAACTACCCCTCCACTTCTTAGGCTGCTCAAGCTTTATTCCTCCTAACAACTACTGCTTTTCCACCCAAGTTCTGTCAGACTCCTCCTTCCTCAATAAAAGCTCGTCACGGCAGAATCACATCATCTTCAATCCGCCCTCCTCGGCGCCGTCCCCCTTATACATCTGCGGAATGTCTTCTACCCGTGAGATACAACCCTCTGACGCTGAGATCGAAGCTTGGCGACCAAGATCCGAGGTCTCCCTTCCAAGCATGTTAAATCCACTCTTCAGACACTGCTATCCCTCATTAGCTCGTCGGAAAATGCTTCACCTATCGAAATCCTTCGCGAATGGCTTTCTCGAGCTGAATTAAATAAGCAAATTATAAAGGTATTTCGTCCTATCTTGCCTATTTAAGCCTCCTTTCGTGATTAAAATTTGTACTAATAATTGGTGAGATATAGATCAACGCAACCAAAACGACAATTTCTCAGATTCAAGATATATTTGGCCTTAATTTTAATACAAACCACGAGTGGGCTTTGGTAGAGGGTAGTCTAGTTAATATCCCTTTAATACTACGTATGTCTAAGCAACTTATCACGCCTATATTCTAAATGCTAATTACTATTTTATAGAGCAGAACTTACATGACCTTCGATACGCTCTTCATAATATATATTCAGAAGCTACCTGTCGGATCGCCGTCGACATTATGCTCGTTCAATGCCGGAAATATCTACGCGACAAGCACGAATCGGCCGAGACTAAACCCAACGTTCCCTTAACCCCTACAGGAGCAGCTGCGCAATCCATGCAGCACGTCATGCTGTTTCCAGAAGCCCCTCTATCCGTCGAGATGCCAAGTAAATCCGTATCGAATAGCAAGTTTCTAGTCACTGGCCGAGCTGATTGGGCCTTGGGATATGGCACTGCCGGAGATGAAGGCGCTTTACTTATTGCTATAGAAGCGAAGCAGAGGTCAGAATTTTCTAACGGAGAAGCTCAGTTGATCGCCTACCTCGCTATCCTTCGAGAGAATCGCCTAAGAGCGAAGAAAACAAACATTACGACACAAGGCTTTTATAGCGACGGTACACGATTTGCATTTATTTGCATTACAGAGGATGGGATTATTAAGAAATCTGCACTCTTTGACACCGATTTTGGGAGTCATCTAAAGATAGTATTTAATTTCATCATTACTATAATGGAAACGGCCATGAAAAGTACTCCGTATGCCACGCCAACTAAGCCTGGTCAACAACGGGAGAAGGAGGTTAATCACTTCAAGAGCGAGGTCTGGACGAAGGTTTACGCGCAAATGGATAAGACTATAGCGTTGTGCCTGGAAGCTGATATAGAAGACGCAACCTAGAATATGATCTCGTCGACGCTGGAACGAGCTAGGTCTTGCAGCCATTTCCCACATCCACACCTGAAGGAACATTCGTGGCAGCACATGATCTGAGGAACAATCTGTCAAGCTTGCTTGATACTGCATACGATGGATGGGTTCCGCTGGAGGACTGAGAAGCGACCGAGTCGGCCCATAGGGAGATGCTCAACGGAATGTTGCGAGCTGTATTAGCTAACGAGAGTTCCGACGATGGTGAACCCATAAAGGTTGAAGGAGATCAAAGGGCAATATGGTCATCTATATAATATTATCTATATAATCTATATAATACTATAAAACCATCCGCTGAATCCGCTCACCGCCACAAGATAGCCCGTAGGAACACGAAAACGCGAAAACGCGCTCCTACGTACGTCTTTATACGCTCCTTTATATGCTCCTTTACGCTTCTACTATATGGCTGCTCTTCCCCTTGCTTTTCCCCTTGCCCATCCCCTTCCCCTTCCTCTTAAACGCCTTCGCTGTCTAAAGCGCAAGTGTTCCCGGCTTATTACAGACTTCCCTTTAGGAGATGATGGCTTTCGGGCTCTAATATGCTATATATATCGCCAAAGAAACTATGACTCCAACTATAAATAGAAAGGAAAGCTACTTTTAAAGGAAGGACAAGCACAGCATTTTATATAAGCTTAGAAGGTCGTTAAAAGGGCTTTACTTACTTGGATATAATTAGAGAAGAGGAGGGCTTAGTAGTTAGAAGATTAAGAGCAGTGGAAAAAGGAGGAGAGCTTTAGTTTTATATAAGGGCAGGTAAGGAGCATAAGTATTATAAGTACTATTAAGGGCTAATATAAGTATAGGTAGAGAGCTTCCTTCTCCAAGACGAGCACTAGCGCGGGCTACTAAGTCAAGAGGATTATATAGTCTTAAAAGAGAGCTGGAAAGGCGTGCCAAAGGAGGGAGAAGGTCCTATAGGCTTAAAGGAGCTCCGTACGGCCTTATATAAGAAGAAGGAGTACTTTATGGCTATGTAATGGCGTCAGAAGAGCCTATATAAGCATTGGGAGGATTGGCAGGAAGAGGGTAAGGGCCGAGAAGAAAACCAGGAGGAAGAGAGCTAGGAAGAAGAAGAAGGCCAGGAGGAAGAGGAAGAGAGCTGGGAAGAGGCTACGGACCGGTTTTGCTCCTCTTATAATTAAAAGAAGCCTCTTCTAAACTTTGGCCGCTTTTTAACCTGTCATACTTGCCGGGAAAGGAATAAAAGAGCGCAAAGGGCACGGCAGGCAAGGTATAAGGCTAATTATAAAGGTAATCTAATCTAAATATATTCCCCTAGGCTAAATAGATTCCCCTTAAAAATATAATCCCCTTAAAAATATAATCTAATGATTTAAAATAATATATACATGTGACCTATACTAGGTCACGGCAAAATCAGAAGCCAGCCCCGGAGCTTGCAGAGGGCCGATGGCAATGAATTTAGCTTGCGGCCGAGACCTAGTTTGATATATAACAAAATCCGCTGACTGTGAAACAATGCCTTGAGCTTGAAGGGAGCGGGCAACGTGGGAAAGAGAGATTCAATTAGCCTTCTTTACTGCCCCAACAAACTTAGATTACTTATCATAACTGTTATTAAATGCTATCTTCTATCTTGCTCATAATAATGCGATGGAATTTTGAATTTTATTCCCAAGATATTAGAGAGCTGGAAATTACTTTAAATGGATATAAATGTGGTCCAACGTTAATGGTTTAGTTCGGAATGATCATTTGCTCCCATCCTTCTCAAGAATGGCACAAGATCGGATCTCGCTTTTTCTTCAATTAGTGGAAGGTAAAACATCGGAATACTGACTATGCCACGAGATTTTATCACTTCCAAGATAGCTCTGTGGAAGAACAGTATTCAATCTTCCAATAGCAAAGGATGGAAGACCGTGATGGATGTTAACAACCCCATTGGTGGTACTCTCTATGCTGTGTAACACACGCGAATCTTCTCACCCCCACATGTTTTTCTCCATCCCTCAGACCAGGTGCAGCAAGCCATCGGAAGCATGATCTCAAGCACTCCTCGTGGTGCAACAAATGAGACTCTTCGTTAGAACGAAGGCGTCGTTTGTCCTAGGCTGAGGGATCAGCTGAAAAGGGGCTGAACAGACTGTCTCAAATGGCGATGTTATAAGGCTGAGGACTGAATTCAAAAGTCTTCCTTTTCCCCTCATAATCAGGTTTAAGTGCTTCCTTAATTTTCTCTTCGAAATCTACCAACCATCCGAATTCATGTTTTCCTGCTGCAGCTCCCGTAAGCCAAAGCCTGCTCCTATAGCGAACCCAATTGTAATTTCAGCACCAAACCCTACAATGTCCCAACCACTTTCTCGAGCCGACCTCGAAACGTCAATCTCCAAATATGGACCCCTCCTACGGATCCACCCTCAAGAAACCTATTTCCCCTGTTCAATTGAATATTTCCTCTCTCACAGCACTCTTGTTGACTCCACCACTCCATCCAACAATATAATCCACCCCCTACCTACCCAACTACCCACAGGTCCCAAACAAGGAACCCGATACTACCTGACCATCGATCCATCAGTCAAGCCGGGAAATCTCGAAACCGCAGTCGCCTACATAAACTGCTATTGGACTCCAACCCAAACATACACCGACCTCCAATTCTGGTTTTTCTCTGCCTACAACGGTCATGGGACAGCACGGTTCGACAGTCTCGTCTTAAACAAAGTGAAACACATGGGAGACATCGACCTTTCTCCTCTAGGAGAACATGTTGGAGATTGGGAATACGTAGGAATTCGAATCGACAATTCAAGTAAAGAGATGATTGGAATTATGTTAAGTGAGCATGGGAAAAACATATTTTTCGATAGATCAAGTATGGAGAAGAACTTCAAGTTTGTGAATGGGATGCATCCTGTTGTTTATTCCAGTTTAAATGGACATGCGAATTTTCCGAGTGAAGGAGTTAATTTCACGGAGAATAGAAAGATTTTAGGGTGGCCGGCTGGGTTGGAATTTAATTTAGTTAATTCTACGAAGGATGGTGGGAGGAGTTTAGATGCTTCGATGAGGTTTGAGATTGTGGAGGCGGATTGGTTGAAAGGGAGTAAGGATGAGATTGTTAAACCGGTCTGGGTTGATTATCCTTATAGATGGGGACCGGAGGGAACGGTTATTACTATGGATTCGAAGACTTTGGGTAAGTTTTTGGAGGCGGCGTTGGGGAATGATGCGAAGTCGTTGGAGGGGACGCCGTTGGTTTTGGCGGCGAGTGAGTTGTTGCATATTTTTGTTAAGTCGGATATTAACGGTGCGGCGGCGCCGGCTACACAGGCTCCTTGGGTGGGGAAGTATTGATTGTTTGTGTGTATGATAAGGACTCATGGTGTTGGAATTTCTTTTAAGGTTGTTGTGGGGCTAGAGTTTTGAACTTGGTGCTGCTGTTGGTGAATCACTGTTGCCGAAAACGATCCTCTGGTTCAGTTCAATCCCGGTGCTTATTGACGTGATGCTTGCCTGAGTGTGGATATTTTGCTGTAAGAACGTTAAGGCCATGCTGATCGCTGCTGGGTCCATATCATGCTTTGCATCTGTAATGAGGAGAGTACCCATTATGACATTCGCGACCTTGAAGAGTATTTGGCGTCCCGACGAAAGTAAACCTTCGGCGGTCGAAGTGGTAATGTGGTCTCGTATAGCCATCCAACATGTGGTGACGATTTGTACTTCGGCTCGAAGCGTGGAGTTGCTCTGACCCTTCTCTTCCAACGTCCTGAGAATCCATCGATTCAAGGCATCCATTACTTCTGCCCCAGTGCGGCCTTTGAGAACTCTCAACATATCGCTTGCGAGGACATCTGTAGTCCCTTCCCAAATACTAAGCACGCAACAATCTCGATAAATTCTTGAGATATTAATCGCCTCATTTTCAGTGTTGTCCAAGTAGCCAACCCCTCCTAAAGCCTCCATGCATTCTTGCAAGGCACGAATCGATATTTTGCAAACTGAAGCTTTGAGAATGGGCGTCAAAACTCGGAGCAGCAATGTTATGTCAGAAAATTTCTCGGGCCCAAATTGAAAACCCGACTTCGCCTTCTCATGTTGAGTTGCGGAAGAATTATCATCCTCACTCATGCCCATCAGCCATGAAGAAAAGAATGTGAAGAGCATCATAGCATGATACTCTCCAGTAACTCTGGCAAGGGTGCTCATATGTAATGGATTATCTTTCAACATGATCCTCTTTCCCCGTCCAGCACCAACTTCCCTAACTTTCGCAAAAGCTTTTGCAATAGCAATGCCTCGCCCAAGATATCCTACTGCTGATACTACTGAGTAAAGACGTGATATGTTCAAGATTGTGCTGATTTCTTGTATTCCTTGGCCTTCCTTTCCAATAAGGTGAGCTCGCATTCCTGATAGTTCTAGCTCGGCAGTAGGGAGACTCTTTGTGCCAAATTTATTCTTCAAACGTGAAATATATATACCATTAAGTTCCTTCCGAGATGCTTGGGAATTTGCCGGAGTCGGTCGATACATAGGTGCATAGAAAGTGCTTAGTCCTCTAGGCGTTTGCGCAAGAAGAATCGTCATGGATGAATCAGTTGCTGATGAGAACCATTTAAATCCATCTATTCGCCATGGACCAAGTGCCGGCTCTGATCCCGTTATCTCATTAGGAGAATGAGTTGCTATTGTCTCGGTATGTGAAACATCCGAACCACCAGTTCTCTCGGTCATCCACTGTCCACTTGTCCAAGACAAATTCGCGTCGCGAGATATGAGATGACTATAAGCATTCTGGAAAACTTGATTCGTGCTAGAATCTAGCTTGTCGGAACTTAGATGTGTACGGAGGAGCTTAGCGGCACCATCTGTCATGGCACTTGGGCAAGCAACGTTGGCACAGGATGGTGTCCAAAGATGTAATCTGATATCTGATAAGTGCTTGAAACATAATCAGAATGATGCGTGACATACTTTAAGAATTGGGCAACTCGGTTATGTCCAGATAGACTTTCTTCATATCCACACGCAACAATTCTAACATCGTCAGTACCATTTAAACCCGGCTGGGAGGGTAGCTTGAAGCTCACCCCTGCTCTATTCCATAGTTCTGAAGCCTCTTCCATCCTTCAGTTACAATAAGCTCAGAAGTCCTCCGTCCAAAAGCATCTCGGCCACCGCCTCTCAAATAAGGAACATTTTTCTCTGCATCGGTAACCCAGTCAAGAATTTCTTTAGATAAAACTTCTTTACCGAGCTTAGATAGATCTGGGGATATCTTGTTGGCAACATCCTGGGGTAGGAATACTGTTGGATAAAGTCATATGATCAGCATCTTAACTAAAAGTCCATGGGATTGCTATTTTCCCCTTACATCGTATAACTCTCTTTAGGCTGATATCATCAAAGAATTGGTTAGGAATGATGGGTATATCTTGGAAGAAACCCTCGTTGGAGGAGGAGGCTTTGCGGGTGGTTGATGCCATGTTGGATTTAGTCCAGGGAAAAACAATGCTACACGATTTTCAACCTTCGTTGGAGAACAACAATTTTAACACTTGATTAGGCTTTGAACAACGTGATGGATTACCTCGGGGGAATATTGAACTCGACAAAGGAATTTGGAGATGGCAATAGAGTTGCCGAGGATGTAAGCCAGACACCTCGGATTGTTTTACACGTGATTACACACATATCACTATTCTTCTTACGTCAGAGCCTCGAATACTTTAGCCATTCAAGCAAGATTTAATTCGATGTTGCTGGTAGACAAGTACTACTAGCTGATGCGGCGCTGTTTATGGAATAAATTTTATCTCTGTGAAACAGCCGCAAGAGAAAAACTTTCTTTATCGCCAAAACACTAACTAGAATAATATAAAAGGCCTTCCGATGGATAAGAAAGTCATAGATAAATATTAATAATACGATTGATTTAATAGGGGATATTTAATGATAGCAGTAACAAGTCCAATATGAGCCACAGTGCCACCGCCTACTCGAGCTTAATGAGTAAGAAACTAGAAGTGCTTAGTATCTCCTTTTCTTCCCTCACCCTAACCTCCTCGTTACATCCTGCTCACTATTGACGTGGCTATCCATTATTGCCCATCGCGCCACCGTTCTTAAGGACTGTAGCAGCCAACCCTCATCAACCTGACGCCCACCCCTAATCCACATGTTGAACTCATCCTCATATTTAATGATCTTCCTCACCATATCGCAAATCAGCATGAACATAGATATATCGGTACGTATGTTCTCCCAATCCGGTTTTAATATTGTCCATGAACCCGTCCTATCAAGAGGACAACTGATCTTACCCAAAGTCATCCAATTAAGAATACACTCATGATGATAAATGTGTCCGCATGGCAATCTTACTGGACTATCCTCTCTCAATGTGTCATAACAAATAGGACAAAAATCTACTTCAGGGATATCTGCTGGATCGACTGGTTCGAAGAGCTTACTTGAATGGTTTTGATTATCGAATACGTATACTCGTTTTTTCGGTGGTATATTTTTGAGAACTATCAAGTCCCAATAGAAATTGTAGTTGTCGTAAAATTTTGCTTTTAGTTCATTTTTTCGCTCTTCCTCAAGTGTTCGAAGGCCATCCTGCCATTGGAGACGAACTGCCCAGAGTTTATTTTGGCTATAAACGGGAAGATGTTCGTTACAACCCCGTCTACACTCTTCGCATACATTGTCGGATGCGGCGGCCTTCATGCGCACGCTTTCACATTTTCTCTCTATATGGTAAAGGACTACCTGATCTTCAGTTGTCTCCGTCGCCTTCTTTGGGGGTGTCTTGCTCGAGAAAACCGATTTTATTTTCTCCAGAACTTTTTGTTGACGGCTTTTTGGAGGTTGAGGGAGATTCGATCGATTGGTCGGAGATATAGTTGGGAGGGGAAGTATTTTTGGCCATCGGGGTTCAGAAGGATCTGGACAGTGTTTTTTGTGTTTCCAGTCTTCTTTAGAGTGTCCGCACCCTTCGTAGAAAGTAATCGTCTGCCAGCAACCTCTGCCCATTGTAGTAAAAATTGGTTGTTGGCCGGTTTTTGAAATTTCTTTGGATGGGGAAGTTAGAAAAGATTACAGTCACTTGCTCTATATATACAGGTCTGCCCGCTGTTCGCGATCTTCTACCTGCACGTGATCCACTTTTTTTATTGTAACTACTTGTTCTGTTATGGCTTTCATCTTTCGATCAACGAGGTTAGTTTATTCCACCTAAAGCGTGAATGATCCTCCCTACTCCTGTTCACTTGCATCTCTCTTTGTCTAACAGTGAGAATAAAGTCATACAATCAAATTCTTTCTTCCATACAGAGTCCCTGAATAGACTTCTTCTAGCTACAGTGAATGGCCTTTGTTCACGTCCCCATTTGTTCAATTTCTCCTCCAAACAGAGAAAATAGATTATTCTCCTGGCAAAAACAATTAACCAATCACGGTCATCAACTCACGATAGCATCTCAAGACAATTAATTACCCAATCCCTATCTTTAATCAAAAGAAAAATCTTGATCTAGAAAAAACTCTCTCAACTCACTCAATCGAACACATCTCTTCCAAATTATCGGTCAAAACGAACTGCAATAGGGACCGGGAAGAAAAAAAAGGGTATTTACAACTTATAAAAAATCCCAACGTAGTTCTCTCTTGATTATTAAAAATTGACAAATAAGTAAATATGCCACCACCCTCCTTCCTAGAACCTTGAGCTAGAAGATAAAATGAAATAAATACATTCTAGCATTGATCTACCACCCCTTTTTTCATTTGAGGGAAGATTCTCAGAGTTATTTTATCAAGGAAAAATAAGAGAAATTGAAAGAAGAGAATGCCTGTTGCAGTTTACTAATTACATTTGAATATTATCTACCCTAAAAAAAAACTAGAAGAACCCAACCGTTTCCTCCAAGCAAGCGTCCCCCCTATTTGTCATAAAAATTACCATCCATCATACCTTGACATGAAAACCCTTCCCTTCCCTTCCCTCCCCATCTTTATTTTCCCACCTCAACCTAATACCTAGCCAAGATAATAGAATCCGAGAACCCTCCAAGATTATCGCTATAAACCGCCTTATCAACCCCATTAACCGTAATCATCTGAGTCGTCCCAATAGTATTCAACCCATAAACACTAATCTGCGAACTACTGCCTTCAATACTGAAAATTCTACTCTGACAAGTCTCTCCATTACCCTGATCCGAACAATGAACGTTATAATTACTGAAGAAACTATACAAACCCGCACCATAAATCAAAACCCTCTTCGAATTCAAAATTCGTAATCCCCAACCACTCTGTCCACTGGAAAGAACAGGGTCGTTGTATAAAGCGTTGGTGGGGAAGGGAAGAGAAGTATCGGGGTTGGGTTGGTAATAAGCGGTTTCTGTTTGGATTTGTCCGAATACGATGTTTTGCGTGGAGGAGAATTGATATTCGTAGAGTTGATGATGCTCAACAGCTGTTCCATAACCCCAGATTGATCCGGATGTGCTTTCAATGAGGAGACCTCTTCCTGCATAGATGGTGATTTGGGTGAGGAGCTTGTCTTCGATGTCGTGATCTGCGACCCATAACCAGACGTTCTCGAGGTAGAGACCGGAAGATTTGGTGGTGACGTGCATAGACATGAAAGCTGCGATGCAGTTGGGGTTAATGTTTCCTGACGTGGCGACGACATTTGGTGTGGTAGGGCAGTTTGCAAGTTGTAAGTTTGATCCGGCGAATCCTCCAATTCGAGTGTGAACGTCCCATAGACCGCTGGGCGCACCGGATGGAGAGGCAAGGTTGTACTCGATTAAAATAGCTCCGGCTTGAGCTCCTTGCGTAGAGACAATCATGTCACTCCATTCGATAGATCCAGATTGGCCTGATGTGCCGATTTGAACGACTGGCTTGGGGCTGGCAATATTGTTGAAGAATGAACCAGAGGACAAGATAACAGAGAAAGCCTCTCCCACAATCTTGGAGCCTGCAGGGATAAAGAGCGTCCCAGTCACTTTGTAGTAACCGGAATCGAAGTATACGATGTTTCCGTTAGCCGCAGCGGTGACCAAGATACTGTTCAAGATTGTTGTGTCGTCGGTCTTACCGTCGCCTGCTGCACCTGCTGACTTTACGCTGATGAAGGAATAGTTGGAGATCCCTCCATATTGAGGCTTGGAGCGCTCGTAGTAAATTGATCCGGAAGTCAAAGAATTTGGCCTTGTGTTGGGGGTAATGGAACCTTGAATGGTATTTGATCCGGCAGCTGTGTAGGTATGACCTTGACCCCATCCAGAAATTGTTGTTGAGCTTGTTGTGCCCTGAAGCAAGACGACCGAGTTTGCTCCTTGAACAGCTGCTTTTGAGACATTGTGTAGGGCAATGTTTTCCAGTATCAGCCCTCCTCCAGTCGCGGGTGTGGAAGTAGAGGATCTAATCGTAGATACAAAAACTGGGGTGTTGGAAACGGTACTATCCAAGAACGTAACGGACCCAACAGCTTGGTCAGGGGAGTTATCACCTAGATTAGTCATTTGGAGACCAATACCACAATTATTGATTGTGATTCCTTGGTAAGTCCATCCCCAATCCCAAAGCTGGTAGATTGCGACTGCTGCATTCGAAATTGTGAGGTTGCGCATGGTGAATTGTCTATTTCACATCAGTCTAACGAAAAACCGTACGGAAATTGCAAACTTACTGATTGCCAACAGTAATCCCATGCATGCCGCCAGTGAAGACCAAGTCAGACATGAAACCTCCTGAACCCCCTTCAATGAAGATACCCTCTTGTTGATTGCCATCGGCAGTAGACATTTTGACAAGAATATTTTGGAGTGAGGTGGCTTGTGCGGTTGGCCAATGAATACCTGCGACCGCGAAGCTTGGGTTGATTGCAGTCATGTCGATAACAAGGTTACGGATTTGTCTCCAGAAGATATTGACAGGAACCCAACCCTGGGTGCCATAGTCTTGATACTACAATTAATATTAGCTTTGTAGACTAAATCGTTGAAGAAAGAGCGAACTTGATTTCCATCAATAACCCATCGGCTATTGTAAGCCCAGCTGGCATCGGCCTTGATAATTGGCATACAATTTGGGTTACCGATAATCTCGGTGTAATAGTAATCAATGAGGGGAGCGGTGACTCTGTATGTTCCGGGAGGGAAATAAACCTGTGAGACAATGGCTATTAGTATGAATTAAAAACAAGGAAGGTTTTTATAATGGGTTGGAAAGGCCTGAAGAAATACTTACGACAGCGGGGGTTGTGGTAGTAGAGTTACAGACCCCAGGTTTCGTTGTGAAAACTCCTGGCGCACATCTGTTTCCATTTGTAATTGCATTTTGAATTGCCAGTGTGTCATCAGCTATTCCATCTCCAACGGCGCCAAAGTCTGTCTTAACATTACGGAAAACCTTGTAAGTCGAATCCGAGTTGAAAGCTGCTATTCCCTGGTGCTTAATATCCTCCATCCAGTAAGAGCATACGCCTCGTGTGGGGGTAGGAGTAGGAGTTGGAGTGGTTTTGGAGGTCGAGGACACCTTGCTTGTACTGCTCGAAATCTTACTGGTACTGCTGGAGATCTTGCTAGAACTACTCGAAAGCTGGCTGCTGGAACTTGAAGAGCTGGATTTTGAAGATAGTACGCTACTAGAGGATGAGGAGGAAGGAGTTGGTGTCGGTGTCGGTGTCGGTGTCGGGGTTGGAGTTTGAACACTGCTTGAAGATGCACTGGATGAGCTCAGGACTGAAGACGAGGAGGAAGGCGTTGGTGTTGGTGTCGGGGTTGGAGTTGGAGTTTGAACACTACTTGATGATGCACTGGATGAGCTCAAGACTGAAGACGAGAGGCTACTTGAGCTTGAGAGTGTAGAACTGCTGCTTGAACTCGAAATTGGTGTCGAGGAGATGACGCTGCTCGAAAGTGAACTAGAAGAGCTTGACACGGATGATATGATGCTGCTCGAGCTTGAAAGGATAGAGCTGCTTGTAGGGGTACTAACAGAGCTAGTTGAGCTTGAGACCGATGTTGAGGAGATGCTACTACTTGAAAGTGTAGTCGAAGAGCTTAACACAGAAGATGTGATACTGCTCGAGCTTGAGAGAATAGAGCTGCTTGTGGGAGTGCTAGCAGAGCTTGTTGAGCTCGAGACTGGTGTTGAGGAAATGGCACTGCTTGAAAGTGTACTTGAAGAGCTCAGAACAGACGAGCTGACGGTGCTGGAAGAGCTCGATGATACAAGACTACTGGAAGGAGTTTCCAAAGTGCTGGAAGAGCTTAGAACCGAAGAACTCAAGACTGATGAGCTCAAAGTTGAGGAGCTGGAGAAAACCGAACTGCTTGTAGGTGTCTCAATAACGCTGGTTGAGCTTGATATCGAGGTCGAGGACTCAACAGCACTCGAGGTCGTGCTCGATGAAACAAGAACTGAGGAGCTCGATACCGATGTGCTAGACAATATCGAACTGCTTGTCGGTGTGCTAATGTCGCTGGATGAGCTTGGCAGAGGCGTGGAGGAAGCAACACTGCTTGAGGTCTCGCTTGAAGATACTGAGGACAAGACTGAAGAGGAGGAAACGGGGGTTTCTACTGAGGAGCTACTTTCGATTGTCGACGAAGTCGCACTGCTGGAAATGTCGGTCGACGAGCTTACCAAAGTAGTCGTGGTGGAACTTGACAAGACTGCTGTCGATGTTGCCTTTTTAGTACGCGAGCTACATTTCTTCGTCTTCGTCTTTGTCAAGCTACCACTTGAGAGTGTTCCCGACGAGATTGGGCTTGAAGTCTCACTAGTTGAGCTCAAGACTCCAGAAGAAGTATCCGTCGAGGTTTGGGTTGTTGATGAGGTAGTATTAGCATAGAATTTGCTTGAGCTTGGCGAGATCGTGACGACAATAGAAGAAGTGGAAGTCTCTTGGTAAGAGCTTGGCGAGATCGTAACAACGATAGAAGAAGCTGAAGTCTCTTGGTAGGAAGAGACTGGAGAGACCGAAGACTGGCTACCCCAACCATGACCAGAATGTGTTTCCACGATGCTAACCGGGCCGGACACGGTACCAGTCGACGTAACGCAAGTTGTAGCCACAATCTTCGATACAATTACCGTCACCAACTTGACTTCATCGTGATCATGGCCATGATCCCCACCGCCGCCGTGGTGTTTAGTCGAATTCGAATATGTTCCATTCGAAGGAATGTAATGGGCGAGTGCCGCAGAAACGAGAGTGCAAACTGTAAAGAGTGACTGAAGGGAGGAACCCATCTTGAAAGAGCGTGGGGGGGGGATAGAGGAACGAAATCCAAAAGTTCGACACCTAACTTTCCCAAGAGGGGGGGACCAACCCGTTTTATTGAGTTTGGTCCGTAAACTATCAGCCCCTGCTTACCATCGCGGCTGGGCCTTTTCTTAGCTTCATCGCAAAGTTTGGCGTTGCTTGTGCCTTCCCAAGAGAATCTTAGGGCCGCCCATTCAGGCACCCTGTTGCAGCCCATATCCTCAAGAGGGATAGTGCTCGTAGGGACTGCGGGGAGAGGTGGGAGGCGCTTTCCATCCTACCAATTGTGTTGTTGCGCGTGGTGGGGATGTCAGCTCAACCAGCGGCTGAATGGTGCGGTGCCATATCCTAACCAGTTTTTAAGATTGCAATGCCCCCTACTCTCCATCGGAAGCTCGGATTAGAAATAAGAGAACCGAAAAGCCGTAAGGAGGACAAGTTGCAAAAAGGGAGCAAAGCGCGTGGAGGAAGGCATATACGTTTTCTGGGTGTAACTCGAGCCTGCACAACAACGCCATCAAGCAAATGATCTCTACTCTACCATAAGGCACTCTTGGAGACGCCATGTCGAGAGAAAAGGAAGGGCGAGCATCCGCGAGGAAGGTGGGTGGCCAAGATCGGCGTAGACTCCGAGGCTAGCCCAGAGGACTCAGGGGTCGTCACATTAACCTTAACTCCTGTATTTGTGGTCTCTTGCAGAGTCCAGAGGACCTTGGATGCGGTGCTCAGGGCAGCAGTGCACCAATGCTTTGGGAGCATTGGGTAGTATACGACCCCCAGGAAGAGTCGCAGGGAACTCCGGAGCATCGTGGCAGAACGTCATCACGATACCACGTGCCTGTCAAGCCTACTGTGCCGTCGATTCTCGGATAGTCTTGGCCGAGAAGCCCCAGTGCTTACGGGTGAGAATCAATATCTTATATACCACCGAAATTAGAACAAAGACTCCCGCCTCTGGGTTCTATAGACTCAGGCCACATTTGTTGGTCTTCACTACGAGGCAATTTAGGCAAAGGATACCGCGGATATAGCAATGGTTTGAAATCTTATTTGCGATAACGTTTCAATTGAATCGTACTAACCCAGGTAAATGTTTGCGAGGACGGGTGCGCAGGGCGATTGGTGAGTCTTAGGGATACCTACAGTATGGTCCTTCTGAGAGATGGGCAAGCATAGAGGAGTGATACCATTCGACTGGGAAGACAGCAAGGCCAAGGTTTTTGTCGGTTATGCTGGTGAGGAGTTTGGCACTCTCCAGATACCGTTTTAACGGAATCCCGTACGTCCATCAATGCTTGGACTTCTTTTGTTGTTTCTGCAGCTTTCGTTGAGCGCCTGGTTTGCGCTTCGAAGCGGGGTTCTTTTTGATGCAAATGGTCAGTGGAAGTTCGTTTGGGATAGGGAGGCAAATCTTCACATTCCGAGCGTATTTACGATTTTTTTCAATTGTACGAGTGTCGGTCCCAGTCATATCGACATCGACACTCTGCTTTAGCGAGAGTTTCTACATCTTCTTTTCAAAAGAAGAATAGTGCTCAGCATGAGCGCATTGAATGACCCGTCCGATAAACCACGGGGCAAGGACAATCAGCTTCTTCTTTTCAGCGTCAAAGGAGGGAAAAGCAAGGTTTTCGGCTCCCATGACATCAAGAAGTGATGCATATGTTTTCTCAACGACAGCAGTGAAAGCTGCCGTCGCAGCTGACTGAGAGGAGTATATGTCCCGGTAGAAATCAGCTTCCGATTCTTTGGAAATGATAAGTTGGGCAAGAATGGTTTTTCTGTGCTTGACGGGTGAGAGCGTTAAGCTCAGCCGTTTCCGAGGCGCATTTCGACAAAAGAGAGAATTCTTTCGCGCATTGAAGGGTAGGGGGCCGAATAGAGGCTTACGGCAGATATATCGATGATATTATCTCGATCCATTCTCGATCGAGCATGAGTATTCCACCTCGTCTTCTCCAGAGGGTTAACGCCCCTGGCCTCGAGGTCAATTGGGACATTTCACGAGAGAATTACACCTTTCTTAATCTATTCTTATATCGTATTAACGATACGATTTATAATTCCAAATTTCCTCCCTTGCAAGTCCAACCAGGCCGCTCGAGAACTGAAAGCCGCACAGGCTGCCGAACGGCTATGACACTTTATCATGTATGTTTTCTGAAAATCTAGAACAGACAAAAGACCAAAAAGTGCTTTATGATCTTGCAACTAATTCGCGAAGTGATCCTTTTCTAGCGGGCTTTGCATGTGGTAGGCTCTTCCCTATAAACACGTGGTTGGTGACTAAAAGTTCAAATACAGATGAGCCTGGCTTTCTTCCAACAAGATCTCAACATATAAACCAATTGCAAAACTTCTATTCACGAATACGAGAAACTTTCAAGAAGAAAAGATCTTGATACCAACTCGTATTCAAAGTTGTCCGGATCCTTTTCAGTGGTTCACTGGACTGACCTCATTCTTATATCGAGAACGTGAGCCGGCGGGTTTTACTAAAAATGACCACCACCTACATCTCATATGCGCTCTTTCAGTCCGCGTTTTGAGACAAGAGCTCTGTATTTCTTCTTATTGTATCATATCTCACAGAGTTCACTTCAAGATGTTTAGAATTTACTCTCAAATCTGTCCTGACAGAGCTACAACCTACTTCAAAACGGCAATGCCTTCCAGGAAATATCGGAATTATTGTAGGACTTAGAGAGCCGTCCGCCTGCTAGGAGAGAATTCTGGTAGGACGTGAGGGAGTTGATAACACTTGGCAAAATAGTCACATAAAAGGACCCCCCTTATTAAGAAAGATTCCAGAGATGAACCTAAACACAAATATGTTCTCATTCCTAAGATATACCTCACAAACCCTGACTTGTGAGAATTTGAAAGTACTTGAAAAAGGAGCTGCGGACTTATCTTGCTATGGATAGCGCATATTATGAAAGCGTACAGATGGAAATCGTTTATAGCCTTATAACCCAGATGCCTAGAGTCGTTTCTTTCTCCAACGGAGAATATAGTATTATAGAGCAGGATGCAATCAATAGGAGGTTCTCGATAGCTATTTGCATTGAGTCACGTGTCATCCCGGCAAGTCGCGCTTTTCGCCGGTTCCACTTCCTGACATGGAATTTCCAAGCATCCCTCGATCCAGAGATTTTGTTGACTCTATTCCCAATCAGTCATTGCGCTCTCTGCCCATCGCCAATCTCCAATATCTGCAATGGCGGCACCAGCGACCAGATTCCGATGCTTGAATGCCCCTCCTCTCCGCCAATTCTCTAGATCCCTCCTCTCATCCTCAATCTCCTCCAGATGCTTTGCCACCGAGACGTCTACCCCAGAAGTAACTCCAAAACCACGTCATACATACTTCAAGGATAAGATAAATGCTGTGCCGTCATTCAGTGAGTTTGTAGGACTGAAAGATGAGCCATTGTCCATGGAAGATGCTCTCGAATTACGCACAGCTATGGTGGGACCACCAGGAAAGAAGAAGCAGATCACTCGACTTCCAACATGGTTAAAGACTCCGATACCAGATCAATCGAATTACAAGAAGATCAAGAAAGATCTGCGGGGCCTGAATTTGCATACAGTCTGCGAAGAAGCTCGCTGTCCAAATGTCTCGGATTGTTGGGGGGGCAGTGACAAAGCGGCTGCAACGGCTACAATCATGCTTATGGGAGATACATGTACGAGAGGCTGCAGATTCTGTAGTGTAAAGACGAATAAAGCACCACTACCACTGGACCCCCACGAGCCGGAACATACTGCCGAAGCATTAAAGAGGTGGGGGCTAGGATATGTGGTTTTAACGAGTGTGGATCGTGATGACCTCGCAGATGGAGGGGCAAGGCATTTCGCTGAAACGATTATGAAGATCAAGCAAAAGAAGCCGGACATGTTGGTTGAAGCCTTGACCGGAGACTTTGCAGGAGATTTAGAGATGACTGCTTTGGTTGCACGAAGTGGATTAGATGTTCACGCTCACAATATGGAAACTGTGGAGGAATTAAGTCCGTTCGTTAGAGATAGAAGGGCAAAGTACCGTCAGAGTCTGGCGGTCCTTGAGCATGCAAAGAAGACCGTTCCAACCCTTATTACTAAAACGAGCATAATGTTAGGTTTGGGAGAGACAGAGGAACAGCTCTGGCAAACCCTACGAGGTATGTTTTCCCTCCAAAAAATCCATCTAAGCATACATGTCCTAATATTTTCTAGATTTACGTGCCGTCAATGTTGATGTGGTGACCTTCGGACAATATATGCGCCCTACAAAGCGACATATGAAGGTAGAGGAATATATTACCCCAGAAGCTTTTGAGTTATGGCGTCAGCGAGCACTTGACCTGGGCTTCTTGTACTGTGCTAGTGGACCTCTCGTGAGAAGCTCATATAAAGCTGGCGAAGCTTTTATTGAGAATGTAATCAAGAAAAGGAAGGGCGTTACTATTTTGGCCGATGAAGCCACTGGCATGCAGAAAGCCATTGTATAAAGTATTTGATTCCGCATAATTCAACAAGCGCGGATGGACATTATTTTGGGGCATAAGACTATGCATTACAGGCGTTTTTGAAGAGGGCCCTACTTGAGCGATCGGCCTAGAGAATTCATTTCAACTTTTGGGTCTAGGCTACTCACCGACAACTACCTTATTGTGCCTGTGGAAACTATATGGCCCGATATATCCCATAAGAGCGATGATCCCGCACAAGCCTGACATTCTACAGTTCTATTGCTGACATCAAAATCCTCGACAGAAACAGGAAGCGCATTAATGTCGCGTACTTCTTGGCTTGACATTTGTCTTTGAACGAGTATGCCGAGACTAAGTAGCGCTTTTACGCTTTCTCCTTTTGGAACTTCGGGCTCAGCCCTGCGCGAGGATTTATTTTTAGGAGTTTCACAGCATTTAGCCCCTCTCATAAAGCCTGACTGGAAACATTGTTTCAATCTCCATTAGGGGCCATTTGCTTCGCAGGCGTTCGTGTCCATCGTCATCTCTACTTATGATGGCAGATTGAGATCATGCTACAATAGTTGGACCAATTCAGAGTACAGGTAATAATTTCTGGAGCAAGATGCTTAAAGCTCGTCATCGATGTAACAACCCTCCCTTTGTGAAATTAGTGTCCTTCAGAAATATACTTTCAAACACGTGTATTCTATATACAAGATAAAAACAACTTCTATCACCTATCATCAGTAGATCATCGATTTCTGTGAATGTTATGATAAGAGTCTAAAATTATCCTCCGTCATTATGTTCCGAGTAAGATAAGTGATTAAAACTTAAAACCTCTTAGATGCTCTTTCCTTTGTCACTCAAACAGCTTCTCTGAATTACTCCCCTGATTCACCTAATATTCTCTAATAAATAAACAATATCGTTGTTAAACCCACAATCGTTAGAACACGGCCCAATCCACTTACAAACAACATCATGCGTTTAAAAAACAACCCCAAGTAGACTAGAAAAATCTCAAGATGGACATACCCAGTTAGAGAAACCGAAGCAACCTCCGAACTTTGCAACTAAAAACACCACTCTCCTCAAACCCCGAACCAAACCTTACCTCAAAAACCCTCATCATGACATGTAAACAAAAAATAACCATCTACCAAAAATGTGGCCATGTCTTCGAAAAGATAATCCATAATTACAATTTCAAAAAAGACAACGAAAATGAAAACGAATATAAAACTAGCTTCCTCTTTAACGTAACTAGTAAAGAGCAAGAGAAAATTCTCTCACAAATCGATTTCCCTTGTAAGACACGTTGTTCTAGTGATTATAGGGTACCATGTACTGGTACAAATGCTCAGATTAGTTTTTTGGAGGAGGAATGTTGGGTTTGTAAGAACGGATTTGATGTGGAGAGGGAGGCGATTGCCGAGTCGTGGAGAGGTTTTTGTGTAAATTATAGATGAGGTATTATGAGGTTTGGATTTGTTAGGCTATGTTTTACAAAATCGTTTTTGGAGAAGTGGATTTTTCAAGGGGTTGTGGATTGGAGTGTAGGGCGTTTATTCTTAAGATACATTACGAATGGTTTTCTCTCGAAGTTCTAGAGTTTGTAGCTGAGGATCTTAATAGAATCATTTTGAAGTTTTGGCATAGAAGATTGAATATTCACCATGATATTAATTGACTACATAAAAATCGTAATACAAACGTTACGGATAATAAAAATTATAAAATCTAACCTTTCCCCTCTCATTATTCATCTGTTTTCGCTTCCCGACTTGTCGGAAGGTCGTGATGTCTATTTCTTAATTTCTGAATTCAGGGTAATGATTACAAGGGATATTAGAGTATAGAATGTGTAGACTCCTTGTGGATAGGGAACATATATTTAAGGGCCAGAGCAGAATACCTATACTACTTGCACCAACACCAAGAGACACATGGAAATAGATTCTGACTATTGTGAGGTGTGAATTAGATTTGAAATGGCCATGTGCAGATAAAAATTTCTCAACTCTTAGCTTTAGAACAAGCCCTATTTCAAGGCACTTACTTCTAATCCCAACTAAATTTTTAAAAGGAGTCGGCGATGGGAAAGAAGTGTTGTCATAGGAAACATACTCTAACTGAATCTGGATTATTTGCTAACTTAACGAATTTATATCGAGTAAGACCTTTATTTAATTCTGATCCAATCCGACCGATAAATGTCCCTTGAGCCATCAATGCCCACAATGTACTCCTAACCCCATAATCCGCAGATTCATCAAACAATATTCAACTCTCAACCCACTCCATCACCGGCATAACAGCATATGGCCAAAACATCACCATCGCTACGGCTGGAAAGTACCTATCATCCATCAGCATCATATTTTATTCAAAAGCGAGTGAGAACACTTACATCATTGCTACATCTCCTGTTTTCTTCCAATGACTTCCCCATTGTGCAGGTGCCCTATTTAGAGCTTTTGTATATGAAGATGCCTGTCTGAATTGCGGTTTAATGAATCGATTTCGAAGGATTTGGTTTCGAATCGTGAAGGCTGGAATTGGAGACATTTTCGTAGTGTTGTTTTACTCCTGAGCAATTTAGGGTTTTTTTTTTTTAAAGATTTCTACGCCCGAAGTTATTGATAGTTTTAAAGCGAATAATCAGAGGAGTTGCGATGGATTTCATAACTTGAAGTGAAAGGAGAAACGGACAAGAGATGGTATTTCAAATTCCCATATGGTAATCAGGATATATTTCCCCGCTTGCTCAAACAACAGCTGATTTTTGCATAAATTGACGGGTGTGGCACATCTCATACATGTTGTGCGAGGGGTGCGGTTGGATTTATAGGTTTTGGCTATGGTTGATTGGATGGATTGGGGAGGGATGATATGTTTTGCGGGGGTTTTGGGGTGCGGGGTAGGGCGTTGTGGAGGTGGGATTGTGACCTTGGGATCTGGGAAAGGCGCTGGATGCGAAGATAGGATTGATGGATTAGACATATTTCATAGAGTTTGGAGTTTCTGATTATATGTCTCGTTGTAGTTCTTGACGACGTTCAAGTTCGTTACGATGGGGAAGAAAGAACTAATGCGAATAATAAATTTAGACAGAACCTTCACAACATTGTCCACGTTAGCATTAAATTTTGACAAATGAATGTCTACAATATGTGTCCTCCGACATATACCAACGCTCATCTCAATCTCCCGCCCTCTCTTTTATCTCCCCGGTACCGGAACCCTGATATAACTATCAGGCCTATTCGCCTCACTTGTCAATCTAACAGCATTATATCTTCCCTCAATCGTCTTCACAACCTCCCATACATTAATATCTCTCCCCTCAATTTTCCTACTAACAACCATCTCGACCTCCCTCTCTTGTTCCTCAATAAACTCCTTTAATTCCCTCCACCCATTCCAATCCTGCCTGATCCGATTCGGCAACCCTTGGCTTTTCAACACAGCCAGTAAACTAGCAAGTGCAGTATTTGCTGCTCCAAAAACCGTAATAATAACATGGCTCGCGGATCCGGCTCCGAATGCAGTGACAGCAGCTCCGACGATGATTTGTAAAAACATGGCGAGGGTGATGAGTATAGAGCAGCAATGATATTTCCAGCGCTCCCGGCGTTCATTGGAGAGGACTTCCATGTATACCCCTTTGTTTGCGGGAGTAAGGTTTGGATTTGTTTTTGGAGGGGGCGCATTTTTCTTTTTGGATGGTTTGGGTGGTTTAGGGGGTGGGATACCGAGTGCTGAGTGGAATAGTTGGAGAGAGTTGAGTGGTGGTGCTGGTGGGACCGTAGACTCTACTTCATGGATGTCAACCGTGATATGGTCCACGGCCTTCTCGTCATCGTAAGGGGAATGATGAGAGGATGATTGGCTGGGTTGGTGGGTGATTGGATGGAGACTCGCAGCTTGGGGAGTCTTAAGTGTAGGCGGAGTATTTCCTCGTGTATTGGGCAATGGAGTCGCATTTGGGGTATGCTGGGTATTCGATGGGCTTTTAGCACCACTTCTGGACGACCCCACCGGTGTCGACATTGTGGAATCTGCTCTTCCTAATAGAAGCTGTAAAATAAAGGGGAACACGAGAGCAAGACACGTTGGACATTTATGCAAGATAAATATTTCATTAGCTGTTGATAACTTGTGCTACACTCAGAAACTTGTGACCACTGATCCACACTGATATCAGAAGCTTCATCGTCACTGGATGTTCTGTCAGCCGCCGACCCCCTCCATAACCACTGCCGAGCTTGCTTTTTTATGCACGGGCGAGGGTTTGGCACTTTGTGTAGCACTCAGGTCGCATACTCAGCTTTGGAATGGCAGCCATGAAGTAAGGAAAATATCCAATGGCTTATTCAAGGAGGAAGAGCAGGACGTGATTGCTAAGCACATTACTATTCTCAGATTTCAGCTGAGAAGAATTGATAGACAATGCAAGCCTCAACGGCAAAGAGCCCGATCGGGTAAGCTGAACCGATAATCAGATTGAGAGTCGGGAAAATCTTGGAGTGTAAATGAGAACTGAATCTTCCATTCGAATCGCACGACAAATCGAACAGCTGGTCTGAGATGCATGTCTCATCAATTCGCTGTTAATGGTAAGGTAAAGGTAATAGCCATACCTATTATGCCTGCCAAGGGCATTGTAACTTAATAGCTCCGGTTGCAAGCTTCTCACAGAATCTCAAGCCTTATCGTTATTCGACCCGTACAACCTAAAAATTCACTTTCTGTATAAATAAAGCTCCTTCATACTCCCCCTCATCACTTCTTCCTCAGTACATGCAACCCCAAATACCCTGCAACCGTATAAAGTGTTTGTTGAGTTATACTCGCTCAAATATTCTTTTGGTGGGATCAGACGGACAGCTCCCCCGAATTTAGCATGGCGAAATAGTTGGATAGTCAAATAGATGTGACTCGCTTGACAAGTGTTGATGGAGTAATCTCACTCGTGGGGATTTGGACAAAGCTTGCAATGATTTTTGAATTCCTATCCATTAAATTTTCTTCCATAAAATATTGTTTTTTACTCATATTCAGTTGTATCGAATTCAAAGAGATGGAGCTCACGGAACATTGCTTTTACATTGGAAAGGCATGAAACACCACCCCAGGTAGGCAGATATGTGTACTCTTTAGGATGGAAAGCAATATAGTAGGCGAAGAATTCTCCTAAATGATTTCTAATATATGTTTTAATGCAGACCCATGGAGAAAGTTGAGGATAAAAATGTCCTCTATTGTCTGGTAATATCCGAGGCGCAACAAGCAATTTCCCTCCTTCAGAGGGGAGAGCTGGGCTGGTACTTTGGTCTAATTGGCTGCATCTATTAAATTATGTAATTATCCTATTTTCTCCTTCCTTCCTTCTTCTTTCTTTCTATCTTCCCTTTCTTTTTATAAATCTTGAGTCATAGAAAGTAATCGAAGGACTAGGTTAGGGGGCAGATAGAAAAAAGAATCCACCAATACTTTGAGGCGAAATCCATGGGTTATTTCCTTCAGGCCGTTCTAGTCCAATGGCTAGTATTTTTTAGTTTCTATCTCCTAAGATTAATGAAGAGAAGTAAAAAAGAAAAAGAAAGGAGAAGGAAGAAGGAAGGAGTGCCAGTAAACCAATAAATACTTGGTCTCGCCCGCAACTTAATGTTAAAAAAGCTCGATAGTGAAGTTAGCACTTGCCAATTTTATCGAACAATATTTGACTCATTCTTCTCAAAGACCGGAACCAAAAGTTCTAGTACAGTGTGAGTTAGTAGCAGAGATGGATGAACCAGGAGCGCTTAAGGATTTATCTCTAGCTCTTCCTACCAATATTGGCGAACCCAAGGCACAGGTAGAGATTGATCCTAAATCTCAAGCAGCATTACAGAAAAACCATACTCTCCGTTGTGTTTTCCTCCCAGTGCTCACACTCCCTTCTCGCGAATCTCAACATATCATCACGTAGACTCGCGGCCTCGTTGATACATTCTGCAGTGCGCTACAAAAGCAATTAGGCTCGGAAGTTGGAACTGTCGACGCATCTCTTCTCGAGATTGAGGTAAATAGCGAAGATGTCTTAATAGTGTTTGATCTCTTCCTTCAGAAGTGCGACCCTCGATGGCGAATGCTTAACAACAGCCGACCAATACATAAAATATCCGAAAAGGGTGGTTTCCATCGCGTGCGGAGAAAGGAATCGGTGGATCAGAGGGTGGAAGAAATTCTTGAAGACATCCGAGCTGATGATCATGGGGAGCCGCCATACTTCCGCGACAATCTGAACCCCCCCGTGTACTACGATGGGAAGCGGTTGGATGGTTTCAAATACGGAGATGGAGATGGCTCACCCCATGAATGTCCCGAGGGAGAGCACGATTGTCCCGAGGAAGAGGCCATACGTAACCGGGAAAGAAGGCTCCAATACATGGAATTTCTAGGTTTGGATCCCCTAGACAATAGTGGGTAGGTTTCTTTTTTCAAAGCACATTATTCGCATTAATTTAGCTCTTGTATCGTAATATTCTCGCTCGATCTTATTATAGAGGATCGAGAATAAAGACCTCAATTTCAAAGAAGTGGCTGTTTCATCGTTTTGATATGTGATTACATAGGTACATTGATAAGGAATGAATGCAATAATCTGTTGTACTGGGTGTCGTACATGAAATCCGTGATGGACAAGAGCAAGCACGGCAATGGGAGGAGTGTTTGAATATACAGTAGAAGCTGAGAGGAGAGGATCCGATGAAAGAGTTGTACCCCTTCCGGTGCGTTTACTTTTTGGAACATCCTGCACGGCCACTCTTCTGAGCCAAGCTGGAGCAAGAGTCCAGAAACCTGTCTTGCTCATGAGCCCTAAGAACTGCAAACGACTCTGGATTTGGATGGGTAGGCAAACCATGGCGGAAGCTAAACAAAGCCGCTTTGCTATCGACTTCTTGGATATGATGCTATATAGACGACCGGAAAGGATTTCGCGCATGGGCAGTGCAAGCTCCCGAACCAGCTTCACGCTTCATCGTAGACGTCTCCGGGCTCTTGACGCAGAGCCTTTATTATCCTTGACCCTGGGGTTGGGCGTCAAGAGCCTTGAACTTGGGGTTGGAATAATGCGGCCGCCGAGGCGGGCCAATCGCGCAGTTCAGGTCGAGCTTCATTGCTGCCGCGTCAAATGTCAACCTGGATCCAAGCCCAAAGCCCAAAGCCCCAGCACCCCCCCGTCGTCAACAAGTCCAACACGAACCTCAACACCCACTCGGTCTGTTTTCGACAAGCTTTCCAGGGCATCACAAACATCCACCCTTCCAAGTTCCCTCAATCATCATCGCAATGGCGAGCGAACAGATCCTCAAGCCGGATAAGGATTTCTCCAAGGAGGTTGACAAACAGCTTCCTGAAGCTGAGCAACTGGCTCAGGTATGGACT
Organism: Neobulgaria alba; assembly: GCA_003988965.1. Lineage (NCBI taxonomy): Eukaryota > Fungi > Ascomycota > Leotiomycetes > Helotiales > Gelatinodiscaceae > Neobulgaria > Neobulgaria alba. The sequence continues at coordinate 249,513 of QYAM01000019.1, forward strand.
CAGTAATACTTGCTTGGTGTGCCTATACTGACCATCTTTCCTCTGCAGACGAATGTCCAGGGTGCCATCGAGAAGCTTATAGCATTGGAGAAACAAACAAGACAGGCAAGTTGCCCCCCCCCCACAGCTAATAGCCTGCTAACATGGCATCAAGGCATCGGATCTTGCTTCCACTTCTCGAATTCTCGTTGCGATCGTCACTATTAGTAAGGAATCTGGGGACTGGAGTCTCTTGAACGAGCAGGTGTTGTTATTATCTAAGAAACATGGACAACTCAAACAAGCTACGACGAAGATGGTGCAGGTGGTTATGGGGTTCCTCGATTCGGCGCCAGATCTCGAGACAAAATTGACAGCTATCGAGACGCTGCGGACTGTCACAGAGGGTAAAATCTTTGTGGAAGTAGAGCGGGCTCGTGTTACCAAGATCCTCTCAGACATCAAGAAGGAGCAAGGTGATTTGAAGGCTGCGACGGATATTCTCTGTGAGCTGCAAGTCGAAACATTTGGATCCATGGAACGGAGAGAAAAGACGGAGTTTATTCTGGCACAAGTGGCGCTTTGCATCGAGAATGAGGATTGGACACAAGCTGGGATTCTGAGTCGGAAAATCAGCACCAAATACCTTTCTAGAAAGCCAAAAAAGAGTGAGGAGCAGTTGGCAAAGGAGAAGAAGGATCGTGAGAAGAAGCGAGAGAAGGGTGAAGATATTCCAGAGCCAACCGCGGACGATGTCACCGATCTTAAGTTACGGTACTATGAGCAGCAAATCACATTGGCAAAGCATGAAAACAAGTATCTGGACGCATGCAAGCATTATAGGCAGGTATTGGACACAGAAGCCGTTGAGGAAGACCCCCAAAAGCTCCACTCCGTAAGCCAAATCACGCTTTACAACCCGCATTTACTAACTCGACCAGGTGCTACAAAGAATAATTTACTATGTCATTCTTGCTCCGTACGATAACGAACAAAACGATCTCCTCCACCGCATCCAGCGCGATACGCGAAATACTCAAATACCTCTCGATGCTCAACTCCTCAAACTCTTTACCATCCACGAACTTATGAGATGGCCTGAAGTCTCTAAGCGTTTTGGACCACATCTCTGCCGCACCGATGTCTTCGATGTTGCGCCAAATCAATCTGCAGACAAGATGGCCAATCGACGGTGGGAGGATCTCCGAAAGCGCGTTATTGAGCACAATGTCCGGGTTGTTGCCAAATACTACACCCGAATCCAAGTGCCTCGCTTGACCCAACTCCTTGATCTGACTGAGGACGAGACTGAGAAGTACATCAGCGAATTGGTAACTGCAAAGACAGTTTATGCCAAGATTGATAGGCCAGCTCGTATTGTCAACTTCGCCAAGCCTCGAGACGCAGATGATATATTGAACGAATGGAGTGGAAACATGAAGAGTTTGCTTGGGCTACTTGAGAGAATCGATCATTTGATTACAAAAGAGGAAATGATGGCTCGGATTCAGCCAACCAAGGTTCCAAAGGCATCAAAAGCTAGCAAGGCGCATTAGGAAACCATTCGAGATTTTTAATAGTCCCGCTTTCGACTAGATACCGCTGTACACTATTCTAGATATAGGTATCAAAACGATAGCCTAACATGTCGATTGTTCGCTTTATCGTCGTGATATATGCATCTTTTTTTAAGTCTAAGTCCAAGGTGATGTCTATCTCATGTATCATCTTCCCAAACTCCATCTAAGCAATGCACAATGCTCGCTCTATGAACGCAAAACCCGACCCATTTCTACCAGCCCTTTCTTAAAAGGGAACATCCATATCCTCCACACTCTCCTCCTTCTCCTTCTCCCCACAACACTCCCTAATCCAACCGACCACTAAGCCTGCCATCTCCTTATTAACCGGCACAAAATGCCCTCCTGGATGAACCACCAATCTCCCTTTCCCCATATTACAAGCTTCCACCAACGCCATGCTTCTCGTTTCCTCAACCACAGAATCTAAACTCCCGATCACGTTTAAAAATCTCGTATTAATTTTTGGGTCATAAAAAGGTGTATATGTTGGATGGGGACAGTAAAATCCACTATATGATATCCCGAATTGAATATCACAAATCGGTAATATTTTATCGAAAGATTCCGGCCATTTCATTGCGTCAGCATGGGTTGAGGCGTATTCCTCAAAAGACTTTTTTCGTCCGGGTTCTAATAGGGATGTTATTAATGCGGCTAATGCTCCGCCTTGGGAAAATCCAATTATGGCATCTATTCCTCCTGCTTCCTCGATGGTGGAGGCGATTAGAGAGAGGGTTTGAGGGAGACCGGTGTACAACCCTGATCCTGTTTCTCTTATCCACCATCCGTAGGCGGAGGGTTCGCCGCCTTCGGTTTCGGAAACTTGGAAGCCGGGGATGTCGGCGGGGGCGAGGAGGAGGGGGGCCGTGGGGTAGATGAGAGTGAGGCCGCCGGGGTAGGAGGGGAGGGTGGTGAGGGGTTTGGGGGTTTGGGGTTTGTGGTTTTTGAGGATGGTGGGAGGAGGGCTGGTGGGGAGAGGTGGGAAGGCTTTGTGAAGGATTTTTTCGAGGGCGCGCGTTTTGGCGTGGAAGAGAGGGCCGGATTGGGTGTATCCTGGGGGGAAAGGGTGTTAGTTGTGGTGGAGGGAGAGAGGGAGAGAGGGAGAGAGGATGTACCGTGAAGCATTAGGATCTTTAATTTTCGAGGGCCTTCAGAAGTGGGTGTTTGTTGAGGCGGCGTAGAGCCATTGGTAAGAGTGCTCATGGTTGATATATGTCTTGAAGGAGACAATCGATGTGGTAGAGTGTGTATTGGAAGGTAGTAGGCAAGTCGGATTGTGTTGTTGTGTCGCAAGGCTGAAAATCCCATGGGCATGGCGTTTGGTTGGGTTTGGTGGGGTGGAAGATGCTGACCAGGCCCTGGCCGTGAGACCTATTTCCTCCACCATTAACAACATTGCGATTGATAATTTTATATTTTACCTTGAGATAAATTTCTCGAATTTATAGTCTTTTATCTCCGAAGGTGATGAGGTCAAGCATGAACCGGTAGCTGAAGAACTAAGGAGATCGCTAGACTTGTCCTTCTTATCCTTAATGCCATCTAAGTTGCTCATGATTCGTCAACTGGGATGCTAGTGATGCTTCATCCCGAGGTAGTAGAGGCTGCTGTTGGGCATGCGGCACAGGATTGGGCTACTCATTTCTGCCTTGTTTTGCCCAAAGACAGATAGCTACCTATCCTACAAGAACTGTGGATGTCCTCGCAAGGGAAATTGATTTTAGAATTGCTAAGATTGCTTCTAGGTTGCCGTCCTGTTTGCCTGATGGCCGGTATCTTCTTTCATCGTGTCCGCCTACAGGAGCCTCCATTCTGGAATGGTTTACCACCAGCCTCCTCCTCATAGGAAGTGCTTTCTCCTCCACAGCTTCAAGCTCCTCTCGGCTTCCCCAGATTTCCTAAACTCCCCATCGAGGTTAGACTTATAATCTAGACTTATGCCTCACACTTCCCAAGAGTAATTGAGATCCGTTCTTGGGGGAAAACCGGACCCCATATGCCACCTACTGTACTCCAGATCAACCACGAATCCAGGACCGAGGGGCTTCGGTAGTTCACACTGGTTAAAACCGGGATATCAACTACTGAGTTGAATCCACAACGAGTTTATATTCCTTGGTTTCTTCATCCAGAAAACCCAAATGCACCTCGGGAGACCACTTATCGACACGACCCTCACTCAGGACATCTCCCCTTTCCATATGCCCCTCAGAAAGTCCAGATTAACTTTGCGAACGACGTTATCTATCTTGGACCCGAATTCCGGTTAAAACATCTGGAAAATTTCCTCACTGTGGCAGGTGAATAGCAAGAGCTTACCGGACTACAATATCTGGCAATTGATCGGAAATTATGGGTAGGAGCGGCATGGGGTCGCTGGGACGATCTCCATAACTCACTTTATGGTCTGAGAACTCGACCTGTAAAGCAAATATATATTATTCCAGACGATGAGAAGAATCGCCTCCACAGCGACTATTACTACCATCAACATGAAATTACACTACATAATTCCCCGGCGAATTATCATTTTCAAGGTGAACCTCGAGCTGGGAAGTGGAAAACTGTGGTTGAGACTCTAGATAAGTGGTTTGAGAAGTGGTGGAAGGAGAGTGGAAAGTTAGCTCCGAAGACGAGTATCATGAACTTGAGAAGGAATAGGAGGAGACTGGGTGTCTTCAAGAATGGGGCTTGGGAAATACAACACTTCATTGCACAAGGTGAGAAGTGGAATGATTGGAATCCTAAGTCCGAGTAGTCACGCTTGGGTTCTAGACGGAGACTCTAGGTTACGATTTCCTTTTGGTCACGCGTTGGTGCTCTGTTGTTCTTGTGGATTCTCTTCCTTTGGGTCTTTCAAACTTTGAGTGTGATGTTTATTTTCTATACATTATGTTATCACAAGCTGAGGTGCAATAATGTATGGATACTTCTTTATGAGGCTATTTTTTTTTATTGGTGTTATGTTCAATTACCACGTCTGCATTGCTTTTGTGTTTGCATTTCTCCTGACTTCAGCACATCGCTTCCATTTATCACGAGATCAGCACTGCGCAAGTATTTTGGAATCAGAGTTGGAAACTGGATTTCTAAGCTCTGCTGTTCCTTAGTCGTCCGCCTATTGCCTTCTTGGCGTTGAGTGTTTTGCGTTGGCATGTTTTTACTTTTTGGGCTGCAGTACATCTACCCAATACCCCAAAGTCGAACAGCGTCAACATGATCTGACTCCCATGCAGTTCTAAACACCTACGACTTTTCCTAGAATAATCAATTGCCCTTTTATCCAAGCAAGCCTCTCCATTTCTCTCATGCAACATCGTGCGGGACAAGCTCCGAGCACTCCGGTGTCGTCCTCGTCCTCCTCGTTTCCACCGACTACGGAGTCGTGGCTTACATTATGAGCGATGTCAAGCTATTTTTCGTAACAACTAAAGCAATTAAAGGTGCTATTCTTCTGGTTTATTCGGCAATACCATGATCGAAGCCCCCACGAGTGCTTGGTACTTGCTCTGGTTGTTGTCAAGGTGTGCTTAACAACCCACTCTACCCCTAAAGAATCCAATTACACATACAATCCTGTCACACAAACTCTCGACTAGTAATGGCACCTATGGTTATTTGCAAAACTGCTCTTCTACATGATGTGAGGGGTCGTGCGGACCGTTCGATAATAAGTCGAGCCGACCACCAGCGAGACGAAGGCCAGATTTCAACGAACCAATTGTGGGCATAGTTTCTCTTTGTCAGAATCCAGGAACCGAAGCCCCTGCCCCTCTATAGCACTTTGAGAACCTTCAGAAAAAGATTTTGCATCGCCTCGGGTCGCGTCATCAATCGCAAATGTTGTAGTAAACGTAATGCCGACAATACTCCGGAATATTTTTCGAGCCAGAATTTTGGAGATGAGACAGCATACACCATCCCCAGATCTTATATTGCATCGGCCTCGCAGACCAGCGAGAACCCCGCGCAGCATCTCAAATAAACTCCTTTCGGCTTCCCAGGCAAAATCTCTCCACAACCAAAATAGCCCGACAATCCCACGAAGTGGGCGGATCAGTGGACCTAGCTTGACTCACTTCGATAAATTCCCATCAAAGAGATCGCCGGTCACGGCTACATCCTTGTCACGCCTAAATATATCAAGAGCTCGAGAAAATTCTCCATGGGGGAGTCATCGATCATCTTCTGTATACTTTTCAGAGATTTTGGATCTTGAAATCTTGCCTTCAACTTCCAATGCGAGCACATTATTCTACATTGATCTTTGAAATTATCGAAGATGGGTTCAATTGAAAATACCAGCGAGGCCACTGAATATCTCTCACTCAATGGAGTAAATGGACAGAAGCGTGTAAACGCTTGGTCTACGCCTGGAACCGCAGCATGGGATTTCCGCAGTGAGTAGTTTACCATATCTTATCCTCGCAGGAGGGCGACTGCAATCGGTGGAGAATTGCATTGACGGGATTAAGGCGATACAATTACCACACCCACAGCACCAATGCTGACTGCCATCTGCAACACCACCCTCGGAGACGATGGATACTATGAAGATGCAACAACTACTCAATTCGAGGCAGACATTGCTGCCCTCTTGGGTCACGAAGCTGGGCTCTACGTCCTCTCCGGAACAATGGGAAACCAAGTTGCCCTTCGCTCTCATCTGACCCAACCACCTCATGCCGTGCTCTGTGACCACCGAGGCCACATTACCTACCTCGAAGCCGGTGGACTAGCCATGCTCTCCGGAGCCTTAATCCACGCCGTCGTTCCCTCCAACGGAGTCTACCTCACTCTCGAAGACATCAAAAAGAAGGTTGTAATGGACGACGAAGTCCACTGCTGCCCAACCAAAGTAATCTCTCTCGAAAACACCCTTCGAGGGTGCATCATGCCTCTCGACGAACTCCGACGAATCTCCAAATGGGCCCGAGAAATGGGTATCCTAATGCATCTCGACGGAGCCCGACTCTGGGAAGCCGTTGCCGCCGGCGCAGGCAGCATTACCGAATACGGCGAATGTTTCGATTCCGTAACCGTCTGTTTCTCAAAGGGTCTAGGTGCACCAGTTGGATCTATGCTTGTTGGTTCGAAGAAATTTATTAAACAGGCTAGATGGATGAGACAAGCTATTGGTGGTGGCTTGAGACAAACTGGTATTTTGACCGCGGCTGCGAGAGCGGCTATGGATGTCAATTTTGGGAAGGGACCTAATGGGGAAGGAAACCAGCTGAAGAGGACTCATGAGGTTGCTAAGAGGATTGGAAGGTTTTGGCAGGCTCTTGGAGGGGAGTTGGAATTGCCAGTTCAGACCAATATGGCGATTTTGGAATTGGAGAAGGCGGGGGTGGATTGTGTGCAGTTTAGGGAGATGGGGAAGGAGAGAGGGTTGAGGTTGACGAGAGGGAGGATCGTGGTTCATTTCCAGGTTTGCGAGGAGGCGGTTGTGAGATTGGAGACGCTTTTGAGGGATGTTTGGGAGTTGAGGGATAAGAGTGTTTAGAGATTCAACGTTCCTAAAATCTCTTTACCGTTTCTCGAAAATCAGCCATCTTTATTCTCTATCATAGCCCATCTAAAATCAATCTCCGTTTTCCATCCTATAAAACTTACTTTCTCAAATCCCTTCGAATCTAGACCGCGATCGCTAGCCAAGACCAATAAATTTTCTACCGTTACTAAATAGGCAATCCGAGCTATGCTCCCACCAGCGGGAAGCGAAGGACACCACGACCCCCTTCTTCTCAAATGCGTCATACTCTATCCATCATTTCATACTTTACCGAGCCGGAATCTAGGACCGAAGGGGAGAAAAGCAGGTAGGTACGCAGGTACGGAACTTCCGAGACTGTAGGATTTATTGACCGCTTGAAACTCTCTCAGGTACGAAGAGTTTTGGTTGGAGGGGTTAGAGCTGAGTACCGAGATTATGGTGTGATGTCCCTTTTCGCTTAATGTACCTCACCGTTTGTTGAAGGGTTTTCCCTTTTTTTTGGGGGGACCAGGCCGATTTATTGTCGAGATAGCTCCGGGGATGGGGATGTCTCGTAGTTTTCGGGTTTGGTGGTTGAGGGAGGCGAAAGGTGGATTTTTCCCGGGTGTGGGTGATGTGGAAGGGGGTTTGTCGGGGTTCGGAGAGGCGAGCGGGGATTACTTTTTTTTGAATGGGGGAATGGTATGGAAAGTTCGTCGGATGAGGGGGTTGATGGTATTCTGAGAAGTCAATGGAAGGAAGTGGGATTCTATTCCATGGTTTGGAGGAGCGGATCAGGGATTTTCGGATAGTTCCTGAGATATGAGGTAACTTTGATATTTCATGGGTGCTGCCGACTTCGGGTATGTTCTTAAGAAATTTAGAAGTTTCTAGGTAGGGTCTTAGGGGACATAATAGTTTCCTTCCCGATTAATGGTGTTGTCTTTAGGGGAAAATCTTGATTTTCGATCTAAGGTGTTGAAATACTGAGATGATTTTGAGTGAGTATGGCAGCAGTTCTTCAAGGAGCCTTCAGAGCAACCTGAAGGGGCATGGTTGCCCGGCAGCGGGTATAGGATCCCAAGACTAAAGCACCTTCGCCTTCACACCTAGGTATCGTGCAAAAAAGCTAATTATAACTACCTTAAGCCAACGAACCCTCAGGAAAAAATAGCAAAGCTCCCTCCTCGGATCAGAACTCTGTAAGGCGAAAGAAGCATGTACTCCTCGTCGTAGAAGATTTTTTTTTTGTTTTCAGTATCATTATCGCGACGATAGATGAGTGTTTTAAAGCAACACCAGGATAATAGTCGCTGGTGAGTGAGCTGGGAACATTTGGGATTACATAGTTACTTTGCTATCTGCTTTGTGTTAGTGGTAAGACCATCTTTGAGATTCTCCCTCCTGACGTAGTGGGGTTGAATTTTGTGGAAAGCAAATTGTTGTCGAGCTCACTCTAACGAAAATGCTTCGGTCTGTACTTTAATCACGAACACAAAATTTGTTTGATGTAATGGAGCGCGTGCTAATGGAGCAGCAGATACATTTGTTAATTAACGCAAGGAGTGTCAAAAATATAAGAGTGACAATTATCCATGGCATTTAGAATGAGAGACTGTGTTGTGGCCTTTGAAGATTGATGTGTCAACCACTTCCAAGTTGATGGCTTGGGTTGAGCAACGGGCGCTGCTTCCTCAATTGGTTGGGCCTTGCCTTCGGGGTCTTGTCTTTTCTAGCGACAAAGCTACTGGAAACCGCAATTTTCTTCTTGAATTATTCCTCCAAGGGGTTCTCGGCCGTTTTCTCTTCTTTTAAAAGAAAGCCAGTGTCCAACATCTATCCAGACTTCAACCAATCTTTTCCTCCAAGTGCAGGCGGAATGCAACTCACGGAACTCTCGCGAGCCACTGGGGCAGGAAGAGACAATATTACCACTCAAGGTGTTAAGAACCTCTGTTTCGTTGGTGCTGGCCATGTTGGTAGGTGGAAGGCTACTTCGCTATACAGAGCAGACGAGAACGGGACACCTACATTTTCAAGAATTCCAGACACTCAAACATTTTGCCAAGCCCACTGCCCCCCCCCCCTCGCCCCCCCAAAAGCATCGTTCTTTATATACTAGGCTTATCAAATATCAGGTGGTCCAACAGCTGCCGTTATTGCCTTGCAAAATCCCCATCTTCGGGTTGCAGTCATTGACAAAGACCTATCTCGAATTCAAAGGTGGAACTCGCGGCACCTTCCCATCCATGAGCCTGGTCTTGATGAAGTCCTGCGGATCGGACGAGATGGTACCAAGGCAACTATTCTTCGCCTAGAAGATGCCTTTGATATCAAAATATCAGCTCGCCAACCAAATCTCTTCTTCTCGATTAATGCTACAACCTTCTTATCAGAAGCTGATATTATTTTCCTGTGTGTCAACACACCAACAAAGTTTAATGGAATCGGTGCAGGTGCTGCAACAGATTTGACAGCTTTAGAAAAAGCCGTGCAGGATATTGCTCTTTTTGCTAAAGCAGGTGTGATCATTGTCGAGAAAAGCACTGTTCCATGTCGGACTGCAGATATCATAAGAGATATAGTAAGCTATACATATTGTTTGTCTATGCCCTCAAGCGTTGCTAACTATTTGCCCTCAGCTTCAAGTCCATAGACCCCACGATTCATTTGAGATTCTCTCCAATCCAGAATTCCTGGCGGAGGGCACTGCAATCAGAGACCTTCTTAATCCAGATAGAATTCTGATTGGAAGCTCTCATACAAAATCAGGGCTACATGCAACTAGCGCCCTTGGAGAAATATATGCTGCCTGGGTTGATCGCTCCAAGATCATTTCAGCCAATTTATGGTCTTCAGAACTGGCGAAACTCGTCGCCAATGCCATGCTCGCTCAAAGAATTAGCAGTATCAATACTATCAGTGCAATTTGTGAAAAGACCGGTGCCGATATCAGGGAAATCTCCAAAGCAGTTGGGATGGACTCACGCCTTGGCCCGGAGTTCCTCAAAGCAGGCGTTGGCTTTGGGGGTTCCTGTTTCAAGAAAGATATCCTCTCTCTTATCTACCTTGCCGAAACGCTCAAACTAGAAGAAGTAGCTGAATACTGGCGGCAGGTCATCAAGATCAATACTTACCAAGGAAATAGATTTGTAGAACGTGTAGTGAAGTGTCTCAATGGGACTTTAATTGGCAAGAAGATTACATTGCTTGGATACGCGTTCAAAAAGAATACAAGTGATCTTCGAGAGTCTCCTGTGATTGAGGTTATAAGATCGCTCCTAGCCGAGAACCCCGCTGAAATTGCTATTTTTGACCCTGGATGCATCCAGAAGGAAGTTCAGGATGAACTCGAGAGACTATTCCCGAAAATCAGGTTATCGCCTTTGAGAGATTGTGATAACATCACAGGTAGGTTTTCTATCGATTATTGGTCGACATTGCCGTGCTTTAAGACTAACAAAACCAAAGTTTACAGTGATCCATACAAAGCTTGCCACAATTCAAGTGCAGGCCTCATTCTCACAGATTGGGACCAATTCCGCTATCCCTCTATTCCTCAAAGATATTCTATCTCTACCAACATCATACCTACCTTTCGTCTCCCTCGACCGATTCCTCCTAACTACATTCTCTCAGAAACAGAAATATTCCATCTCGCTTGTTCTCACACTTCTCAGTCTATAGATCCATTTAACAGATACCTTCCAGCACCTAACTGTGAAGAGTTGTGTAAAGAGTGTATTTGTGAAAGTTTAGCATATAAGGTTTCGATGAAGGACGTGAACTGGGAAAGAGTTGCTAGTGAGATGAAGGGGCCAAGATGGGTTTTTGATGGGAGGGGTGTGGTGGATGTTGAGGGGATGGAGAAATTGGGGTTTCGTGTTGAGGCTATCGGGAGGGTTGGAAGTAGTGGCGGGTTGAATGGTAAGTTCGTATTCATTTCTTTGGGTTATTCAAGTCGAGGATTAGGGGACTAATATTTTGAAAAGCTTCGGAAGTTGTGGATTCTGACTTCTTTCATATTTAAATTTCATGCCCGATTATTGTGTAGTTTGTGTGCAGCAGACGGCAATGCTTCTCTTCTCTTCTTTTCTCTCTTATACTTTGGAATCCAGAAGGAGATTTGTCGGGCTCTAGGCTCCTAGCTTGGGAATTCCTCTACTATATGAAATAGGAAACGAAGATGGAGTTTCATAACTAGTTACACATCATAGACAATCCACAACCTAGTGATTACAGTCTCATGTTCAATACCGATATTTTACAATTCCCATTCAAGGACCGAACTTATGAGGTTTCTTTTTCCACGTAGAATGACATAAAAAAACTTCTATTCCCGGTGCTATGTATGTCTTATTATCGTATGAGTCTGGCCTCTTTTGGAAGTGCGGTAAGGATAAGAGATTGACTTGTGCAACCCTATCCCCATCACCGACGGCTTTGACACCAGTTCGAATCTGGCAATTGATAATATGATTGCAAATTTAGAATTAGTTTTTATTCTTTGAAATCGTTTCTAGGCTTCATCAATTTAAGCGTCGTCACTAGGAGGATCACTGTCTATATGTTGGTTGGATGGATTAAATTCACGTTTAATTTCTCATTTATTAACCTATCTTACAAAGTAGAAAGAGGATTGTAGGTATTAAATCCAATCTAAATCCACCACTACCTACCTACCTACCTACTTCCCTACCTCCCTCCCATATACCCCGCCACCAACCTAACCTAGCACCTAACCCCTCACGCTCTCCGTCTCCTAATAGAAATAGCTGCTTTCATAGGCGGCAAAACCGTCTCTGCAAAAATGTCATTTGGCGGCCTCCTCTCAAAAGGTTTGATATCGTAATTCATAAGTATATAAGCGATAAGGAGTTTCATTTCTGTGGCGGCGAAGAAACGACCTGGACAAGCGTGACGGCCGTGGCCGAAAGAACTATTGTGGGTACTGATGTTAGGTTTTCTTTGGTTGTATATCAGGAGAAAGGAAAGGGATATTAGGTATATTTATAGGGGGGAGGAAACATGCTTACAGAAACGTGTCACTAGTAGTAACGGTAGCTAGATTCTTACTTTCCAGAACCTTAGCTAAATGATCTTTATCTTTATCCTTACCAACGCTTTCGGAAGTCTCTATATTTCCATCCTCCTCCTCATCAATAGGAATACCACTTCCCAATACATCCTCTCTCGCATTCGAAAATCTAAAAGCATCGAAGATGCTAGCATCTCCGTAAATAGTATCATCATGATGGATTGCCCAAACGGGAGTTCCGATTCGAGTTCCATATGGGAGATGAAGTCCCTCGTGAAGAGTAATACCGTTTGGATCGGTGACTAGACGATGCATTCCATGACTCATGAATGTGGAAAGACGAAGGGATTCTCGGATTACGCTGTCTGTTTTGACGAGTTTGGCGAGGGTGGTTTTGTTGAATTTTCCGTTGGAGGAGAGGAGAGCCGAGGAGATTTCTTGGCGAAGATCCGCTACGTAGGTTGAGGCTTGGGGGGAGGAGAAGAGATCAAAGAGGACGTTGGTTGCTGCGAAGGTGGAGGTGTGGACTTGGTAAATATTGGTTAGTGGGAAATACGGTGGGTGAATTGCAAATACTCTTGATATAGGCAGGTCCTGACGCATGCGAGAATCCTTCAGAAAAGAGAGTAAAGAAACTTACTAGCAGCAAAATTAATTACCATCAAACGCAAAGCAATTTTAGCAGCCGTTTTCTCAGTCGGATCGGGGTTATTGGCAACTTCGTTAATATGCCAAGTCGTATAGTCGTTTAGCTCATCGTTAAATTTCCCCTTTCTTTCAGCGTCATCCAAATCTCTCATCCTTTGCTGGATAAAAGGTATCAAGTGCTTCGAGCACTTATACACATGCCATCGGTTTGGTAGAAGGCAGATCCATGCTAAGAGCGGTTTAAGCATACTGGGAACAAGCTTAAGTAAGCCCGAGCTTATTGCAATGTCGGTTGCGAATGCGCTCGCATTATCGAGGTAGTCGTCATTTCGACCTTTTTGATATTAGTCGGAAAATCATACAAGATCTGAGAAATAGGACTTACACAATGGTGCGCCAACAAATACCCTATTTGAGGTTCTTGCGATTATTTTACTCATCGAGGTAAATACTCCAACGTCAACCCAGTTTTCGGTGTCGCATCCCCAATACTCATCGATCCCAATCTTTATCTCCTCTTCGATATTCGAAATTAGAGATCCCAGTGATCTCGTCAAATTTCGACGAATTATGGTTTCCTGAATTGGGTTTCTGGCCATCGTTTGATCGAGCAAGGTGTAATCCGCCTGCAAGACTTCTCGTTGCATCGCCGCCGTGTTGAGAACACTGTCTGGTTGATCCACGATCCATTTAACTTGCGATCCTGGAATCATCACCATATGGTGGTCGAAACCTGGTAAGGCAAAGCTGCGACCGGATCTCGAGTACTAGATTGGTGTGGTTAGCTTCCGTAGATGGTGCGAATAGAGATACTTGACTATACCTCTTGATAGCCACTTTCTATCTTCTCTAATAACCCACTTAAGCTAGCAAATCGCGTCCGTAACCCAGACATGAAGCCATGTTGTAGGCCTACCCACGGCACTCCGGGGGGGATGTCTGACGGCGCTGTGAGTTTCGAATATGTTGTATACCCCACCACAACCACAATTGCCACCCCGGCAAGCGGAAAGGATATCTGATTAAATGTCATCGTGTTTTCTTCATTTGGGGATTTTCGAGAGTGGATAGAATCGAAGGGCGGGTCTTTATATTTTTTCTAACAAGCAAGGAGCACGCGGGGAAGTTATTCACGGACGAGGTGCGATCCGTTTCAAGCCTGTTCCAGCTGCTCAGGGCCCCGCTCCAGCTGTGATTGGGCTAGGGATTCTAAAAAAATATCCTGATGGTTTCATTGGCCAATGTTGACAACCTGGAGCGGATAAGGCTGTGGCCGGGACGTGTGAGTGAGCGCCAACTGCTTGCGCAACAACGGCACAGAGGTCAGCTATCCCAGGCCCGGAAAGTGAAAGCCGGTGGATGACGGCCATCCGTCCTTGGCGGTATGAGATTCGAGTCGGTAGTCTTAGGCGCTGGATAGGCGCCTGCCGGTTGTTGATCTATTGAGGAACATATAAAGGCTCTGGTTTTCTTGCAGAAAATAGGATAACGAGTAGGTTTCTTCGTAGGCCTTGATTTGGTTGATACAGTCAGGTTTTCTAAAGTTGTAAACTCTAACTTTCTGGAGACGATGGTAAGAGCAAAAGTCACCACCACTTGGCGACTATGCAAACCTAAAATTTATGAGATGATTAGGCCTTACAAGGAGGTGAAGAACTCCAGTCAGGGGAAGTGGAAAGTGTCGTGCAGTATTAGCTTCTTGGTCAACCCATGCAAGATGCTCCAGGTCGAGTCTATATACTCGTAGAAAACCAACACGAAACCAATTCGAGTGCATGACGGTCTTATGCTGATAGCCCTCTTCAAGCGTTCGATTTACTTTATTATTGTAGACTTGGAAGACAAGTTGCCTTCAGCTTCAGACCAAGTCTATTCTTCCTTAACTGCGATGGAAAGGTTTCTGCAGTCGCACACCTCTAATTGTCACGCCTACCCCCAGCGCCATCTATTTAATTTATATAGTCCGCTTTTAATCGTCAAAATCCCGAGAAAGTTTTAAAATACCCTTATACTAAGTTGACGAACCAAGAAGGGCTTTCGTTAGATAGATATGTTAATAACGATCGTGCCCCCGGAATTTATAGGACAGCCCCTCAATTCACCCCTAAAAAAAAGACATTTTCTCCCCTCCACTATTCCACATCTGTCAATCTAGAGAAAGGAGTGTGAAAGCAAAAATAAAGCAATGAACTAATAGTCCGTTGTCCTACTTGGTGCTGCTAGCACACCTAAAGACATTTCATATCACCCGTTCTAGGGTTACATACAATTCGTTATTTCATAACAATCTGGTCACTGAAGTAGTGTGCGATTTAGTAGATATAGTCACTTTTTCGTGAATCTGTCCGACCTAGCATTTACTAGAAAAAGAGGGCCCTTCGTACTCAACACCTCCAGGATAATATAACTAGTCCATCCTCAAAAGGAACCCATAACCACCCATTATCTTAACACTAAGCTAAGACTACAAATCAAACCCCCATTCAGCATTTCAGTACTAAGAGAGGAAAAAGAAGAAGATTATCACAGCATATTCTAAGGCAAAGCCAAATAGGACCACTAGCACCCAGTCTAGCTTTTCTGCAAATTGAAGTTTCACCGCCTCCGACTCCTCGGCCATCAATGGCTCTCCAGAACCCAATTTCGCCGAATTCACATTTCCAGTTGATAGATTCTCTTCATCTTCATTTCCAATCACTTCAATACTTCGCTCCTTCTCATGGACCAACCCTCCAGCACCCTCGAAATCCATAACTTGATTGAATTTTTTCCTATCCCCCCTAGATATCTTTTCTAGTAATTCACAGATTCTACGACTCTGATTTCTAATGACTGATCTCAAATCCACATTCGCCCGATTCAATTTGGTCACTTCCTCCTGTAATATCAAAGTCTTATCAATGAAGAAACTCATTGTGCGGCTTTTATTTTCGGTTATCGTCTCGACGTTTGCACTTTCCTCAATGGGTGAGCCTCTGGAGATAATACTAGCGTCTTCTCTAGTTCTTGGTTCGACGGAAGTGGAATTGTTAGGCGATGGAGCTGATAGAATTGTGGGTGTATTTGTATCTGTGGATAAGTCGTCGTAACCAGATTAGATATCGTCATCAAATCTGAAGAACTCGTTTGTTTGGGACATGTTGACGATTGGTAATGGTAAATTGGTGGTAAATGGTTTGCGAATTCTGGAATCTTGTGAAGTTCTGATAGTGGAAGGTTGGAAGTTGGTATTGTTTCCGATGCGTTGATAATGGTAACTTGGGAGTTGTTGATGAAGTATAGATTGATTTAAGAACTAGTTGGTAGTTTATATATTACGTCCTTAGCGCTGGCGATACAATGGATTTACAACCACGTTGTTAATTTTTAAAATTCAAAGTCAATCAATGAAACTTGTTCCGTTGATTCCGCGATGTGATGACAGTATGACAGTAAATTCGCACACGTTCACCTGGTGAATTGATGAACTCAGGGGCAACATGCAACTTCTTACTACCCATCCCGAAACTACCCTGATCGACTTGCACGAAAGTTTTTTCTAATGTATTTAGGAAAATGTCTCCCCTATTTCTTTTTCGTATCTTACACATGTTATTTCTTTCATATGTAAAGGCGTGGCATTTTACTTAAGCAACACCAAGAAGAAGGGAGGAGGAATGGAGAAACAACTAAAGAGATATCACAATATGTATTTCATAACTATATCTCCCGCTATACACCAACCAGTACATTTGCGAAATACACAAGCAGGTAAGGGGTGAAGGACAAAAATATCACAATCAGTACTTTCAAATTTCATTCCAAAATCTCAACCTTTTTCTTATCTTCCTTTCCATATTTACAACCTCAGTCCGTCGACTACATGCGGCAAAACCTCAGCCAAAAACAATAGGGTTGAAAAACAAAGAATAAGTAAGCGAGCGTAAGAACGACACTGATATAGACATTTCACCATCCACCAAAGCTATATACAACTTTCCTCCTTCCCCCCTCTTCCCCAATCTCAAACAAGGAAACCAAAACTTCAACTTCTGAACCAAATTATCAAATTTGATTTCGATAACCCTATTAAACCACTTATGAAGCAGTATAAGTAGAGTTAATCGGACCAAACTTGATATTCGAGTACGTCACCGAAGCGCCGGGACTCTGACTCTCAACATCGGCTGGAACCCCTGAGGAAGTGGCACAAGTACCTCTTGGACCTCCGGCAGCAGTGTTGGAGGTAGGGTAAGTCGAATCCAACCAAAGCATATTAGCGTAATGGTCATCCCAAAGACTCATGACCAGAGTCATTCCACTGCCCAAAGCGGAACTAATACTTGAGAATCCACCATGAGTCTTGAATGAGTAGTTATCTCCAAAGGCAGCCTTTTGGGCATCACAGAATGCAGTGGTGACTGAATTACCGGTAACGCCAGAGATCTTGGATTGGGAGTTGGGAATGAGCTTTCCGTTTTGGACGTAGAAACGTCGGATTTCGGTGAGTGGGGATCCGATGAATTGGGTGACGACGGTGAAGACCTTGGAGGTGTCGACGGTGAGGCCCTTGCCGTAGAAGGAGGTGTCTCCCATACGGTAGGAGTTGAAATCACATCCATCTGGATCGCAAGTACCGGCATATCGAGTGGATGAATAGGTACCTCCGCAAGCATCACCGCTACACATGGTTTGGCCGGTGGTATCGCAGGAATGGGGTGTGTAAGCTGCAGCAACGGAGTTGGCTTCCCAAACATCCATTTCAACGCAGCAGGAGCCGTGACCACCGACGCCAGCATTGGCATCGTTGGTGGATGACTTCCAGCCGTCGACGTTACCCTTTTTCACAGTGAGCTTAGAGTATTAAAAGTAGATATGAGGGGACTTACCTGACCGTTGATGAACTTCAAATCGCGTGGGCATTGAGCATCACAGTAGCCCGTTCCGAACTTAGCGCCGGCTTTGTTGGTGGAATACTTGGCAGTTCCACCATCTTTGTCCATAGCAACAAAGTAAAGAGCTCCGTTGAGACCGCAAGGAAGGTTCGAAACATCGACATCAAATGTGAATTCCTGATTGAGGAGACTGAATTGCTGGTATGAAGTATCAGTGTCCATGAGATATAGACGAGAGCCAATGTTGGTAGCATATTGTCCCTTAGTGACAAAGGTGAGCTTGAGAGAGTTTCCGCTTGCAGTAGCTCCGTATGTTGCAGCGTAATCAGCTCCCTCAAGCGCACAGTTGGCAGCGCAGGAAGCGTCATTAGGACAGAGAGTCGTATTCCAGGTATTTCCGGTGTAGCAGTTGGTGTAGCTGCCACTGGTTTTGTCATGGACCCAACGCCAGTTTGAGTCAATAACGACCTTTCCACTGACTGAGGAACAACTGTTCTTGCCGGTACATTTTTGCCATGTTAATGAAGGATGAGTTTCGGTCTGAAGGGTTCCGGCCTGCTGCCCCTGCACAACAGCAGCGGCCAGCGCCAGAGCGAGAGAAAGACTGCGATACATGTTTCCCAGTAAAAGATTTATGAGATTGTTGAGAAGATGGTTCACAGATGAGGTGAATGGGTCACTTTTGGGGCGGCCATCGACGACTTATATACCTTGCCGGAGAATAGCTTTTTGCGGGTACCGAAAGAATATAGTAGCTCACGATGTAGCTTTGAGTTGAGATTAAGGGATGATGCGGAACGGCGGGAGGAATGTCCTCACAGCCGTCAAAATTTTGCTTGAGGTCGGAAGTAAAGTAAACGCGACTGAGCAGCCATATTCTCAATAAGGAAGCGAGGAGCGAGAATTGCGGCTTCACTATGACCGTGTGGAGACATGTGCCACCCGTTTTAACAACGCTGCATATTGCCTGTAAGAGATTGGGAGTAGCATCTCGGTTGCTGATATTCAGCAGCAGTTTCTGACCGAGGTGTGGCCTCGAAGAGCGTGAACCTAGAGTATCAGGGCCTCAGCTTGACCCAGAGGCTGTCGGAACTGGGGGTGATGTTTTAGAAGCGTACAGGGAAATAAAGTTCCACTTAGAATGGAGCAAGCATCTCTATGGGGTTGAGGTTAAATCTTCTAGAACCCACCACTCGTGTTGCCTCCCCCGCAGTCTTTGCCCTCTTGTTGTTTCTGGTGGTGGGGAATCCCTGACCTTCTCCAGATTGACATGATCTAATATCAGGTCATGAATAGGGGCGGCAAAATGATATCTGCGTGCTCCTGGTAGTCAAAAGGTCCGTTATGTTATATCACCCTGGGCTCGAATGGATGGAAGTTCAACCGGGAATCTTCCTCAAATATGTACTGGCACATCTGATCTCCCTCCGTACCCCTGCCTCAATGTAAACCCATCCCGTCAGAAACTCTCCAAAAACAAGCATAAAGAAAACTCTGTTAGAAGTAAAATTGTACCTCCACGAATGGTAGGACAATAATGCAGGTTCAAAACGAAAAACTCTTTATTAGTGTGAGAGAATTTTTGCATCATACTTCGCAATACACGCCACTGAGGATACAAGGTAAGCCCTGATCGTGATATACTGGACGCAATCTGAGGTTTCCAGTGATTAATCGAAGTCAGGCAGCGATTCTGTTACCTAGAAGCCTAATTCTTTAGCCTGTAGGAAAGCAAGCGCCTGCTCCCAAGAACTCGTCGATATGGTTGAAATCTTGAGAAACTCAATACGGTAATATGCCAAGCATAGAAGTGTGATTGGTTAAAACACCAAGAGCGACGTCGCCGACGTGAGTGGTAGCACATGCCTTCTCATCAACCACTCAGTCTAAATATATATATTAGATAATTTATCGCTCCCAAAAGGATGACAGTCTAGGACAAAACGTTTCGTCCTCGTAAAATGGGTCCCCGAGCGAAATCAAGGTTATTCCGCCTCTTTCTGGGTAATCGATTCCAATGTAACGACAGTGGTTGTCAAGTGAAGGATCTCAAGACTCTGCTACCTTAATAACAATCAGGTGAGATATTGCAAGGTTTAAGAACACGGCAAAATCTAGGAACCAATACCTGGGGAATGGCGGGGTACAGCCCCCACTCGTGTCTAGGTTTGAACATCTCTGAAGCTCGATATGTCTGAATACCCGGATCTAGCATGAAAAACACGTCGAACGAACTGCAGCACTCATTGGTGGGTGGCTGAGGAAGACTCGCTTAACTAGGTTGAAGTGTCGTTGGAGTAAAGATTTTGCGGGGTCCGGGGTGTTGTGCATATGGCAGTTCTAGC
Source organism: Neobulgaria alba (assembly GCA_003988965.1). Lineage (NCBI taxonomy): Eukaryota > Fungi > Ascomycota > Leotiomycetes > Helotiales > Gelatinodiscaceae > Neobulgaria > Neobulgaria alba. The sequence continues at coordinate 269,456 of QYAM01000019.1, forward strand.
GCAAAAATTTAACACCTGGTGTTGTTATATTACTATACATGTGGAGAATTAAATGAGTAGAAGCAACTACCGGAAGAGTTGCCCAGAGGAAGGCCGCAGAAAACCCGTCCGTCTTTTCAGCGAGAGGTATATTAGGTGCATAATTTGGCCGGTATCGAAGTTGCGCATGCCATATTGCCTTCCGCTGGGTAGTTTTCTCTCGTTGGGTGAGAGAAAAACTTCCCAGCGGAATATTCCCCAAATAGCCAAGGTCATATCCCGCTCTTGACTCCATGTGGTATTGATTACTCAAAGCTTAATCAAGTATCGCTGGCCTGCAACCCTGATCTTAACCGGGGTGCCGTATGATATCCGTGGCTAGGATGAAATGCGGGGGAGAGTAGATGGCACTGCTAATTAGAAGCTGTCGTAAAAAGTAAAATGGCGAGGAAATAAATGCACAGAGTTCGCAGGATTGGCGCATTATTGATAATATAAAGAAGTAATAATTAGAGGTATTGATGGGGCCTACGACGACTCACAGATTTCCCCTTCCTTCCAATTATGTATTTGAGGAATGAATATTTCCGCACAGCGAAATTTCAGTAAGACGGTATCTCCTGAGCAAGATATTTGCCAAAGTCACACCAGGGTAATATATCCGTTGCAAGCGGGTAAACAATGTACCCCAGATCCAGCGGCTGGGCCTGACACTCGGGAGATAGTAAGCCCCCATCGTAATTGTGGTTTGCTTTTAATACCGGTACGTCTACGGCAGGTGGATCACCTGCGAGCCTTATACTCGGGGAGGATCTGTGAACGTCCCGAACCCCAGGTCTTGGCAAGCGCTGCGTACGCGACATCCTAGCAAGTAGAACTTTATATATTCTGGAACATAGCTTGAAGGACGTTATGGACGGAGGACACCGCTCCGAATTATATTGGCAACAACTGCTCTTTGATGTCCAGCGGGGATGCTCGTAGGACGTATATTTGAATGACGCAGTACTTGCTCATAAACGATTGTGCCGGCAGGAGAATTCTCCGGGAAGTTATGCCGTAGGCAGTGACAACTTATTTACCATCACAACGTGGATGAGAAATTTGAGGGATATAAATTTTGCCACAAAGCAAGGCTTTGAAAGACGATGTATTGGTAGTAGATCATTGACACGAAAGTATGTGAGCACATAAGATCCTGGAAGCGGTTGGGAGGATCAGAGAAATTGGTCCGCTAGAGTCGGTCAGATAAGAGTTGCATTGTAGAGCATACTTTGTAGGGGAAAATGATACTGACTGTTCTAAGTTGTGGGAGTTTCTTGGGAAAGCGTGCGTTATTGGGGCCCCAGGAAGGAACTAATATGGAACTAGTCTGAAGGACGCCATGCTCGCTAGGACCCAATTTCTTCTCAGATATACTGTCATTCACTTAATTCCGGTGAAGCCTGCCAATAAGCACCCTAATTTGAAGTGTTTTTTGATTTGTTACTCATTGCTTTTGTCTAACGTCACCTGTGTTTCATGAAAAAAGGGTTGACACAAAACACTCTATAACCGGCGGTCTATACTTCCCACTCGCCACTCCCCCATATATACGCACTATCCTGAGAACCAAAAAAACAGCTCATGGTGCACTCAAAGTTCCCCGAACACCCCCGTGGCCACCTAGCTCCCTACACGTTACCGTGACATCAAGATCTGCCGAAACGTTGATCATGACTTCAACCTTGCTTCCCTTCTTGACTCCTCTGATAGCGACCTCGGCAAGAGCATTGCCAACCTTCCATACCCTTTCTCTGATATCCTCCAATTCCTCCTCGCTATCATCGCTATCATCTTCGTCGGAGTCGCTGGCTTTGTCTCCGTTCTTCTTTTCTACAGGCTGAGGCTTGGAGACCTTAATGTGTGAGTCGCCCTCGACGATTTTGACGAGAACATCACCCCCTTCCTTTGGTGTTGCAATTTGAACAGTTCGGCGTGCTGGCACAGCTGTTTCGGCGACAATAATAGGTGTGAAAACACCCTTGGTGGCATCTCCAGTGATTGATAGAACGCCAATAGCGTTCGTGAGATGTTTTACAGTTGTAACAGCAGGGTGTGTCGATTGTTCAATATCTTCCTTCTCATACTCTTGGATCAGACTGGCTTGCAATGCTGCACCACGCGCTTGTAATTCGGAGGGGTTGATAGCCGTGGCTGTAGTCGAAGGGGCTAGGATAGTCGAGCCAGGGAAAATATTTGCCATGTTCGATGCAATCTTGGGTGTATGAGAAGTTCCTCCAGACAAGATGACCTCGTCTACATCCAAGACATCAAGACCGGCCTTCTTGACCACGCCCTCAGCAAGACGATTGAAAGCATCGAAGACTTTGCGTCCAATGGTCTCATACCGTAGCCTGTTGATGGTAGAAGAGAAATCGATACCTTCCACCAAACTTTCAACACTGAAACTAGCATTGGTACCAATGCTCAATGCCTTCTTTGTAGCCTCTGCTTCCAACTTCAACTTGGCCAGACCGCGAGCGTCTTCACGGGGGTCAGTTGTATTCCATTTGATGAATTCCTTGGCGAAATGGTCTTGGAGAACTTTATCAAGCTGAACACCAGCAAATTCGTAATCATGGGCCGTTGCCAATATCGTGTACATTCCTCCTCTCGAAGCAATGACAGCCACATCGGATCTCGTTCCACCTAAATCTGCCACCAGCACAATCTTATCGGCCACCGTGCTCTCGGGTCTTGCGTCATACGCAAGAAGAGCTGCGACTGGCTCGTGGATGAGCTGGAGGACCTCGAGACCAGCATCGTTGGCTGCTTTAGTGACGGTGGCCTTTTGCTTCTCGCTGAAATTGGTGGGCACAGTAATAACAGCCGAGTTGACAGTCTTTCCCGTGTAATCGGAGGCAGATTTTACCAGTCGACGAAATTGACGGGACGCGATCTCGGAGATGGTGACTATGGAGTCCTCCTCCCCCTCCTTGTCGCGGATCTTGAATGCGATCGTGGAGTCGTGCTCAAAGGGACGTGCGGAAGCATGGCAGTGGGTGGGGTCTATTGACTTGAAGCTGGCACAAATTCAGTAACTGTCCACCGCCAAGAATAAAACGGAACTCAACCTACTCTTGTCCCAGAAAATCCCTGAAGTATGCAACGGTATTCTTGCTGTTGCGGATGAGTTGTTGCTTGGCTTGCTGTCCGTTGTATTCCTCGCCCTCGACATAGGATAAGATGGAGGGGATTTGACGATCTGTGGATTTTGTCAAACTCCGTTTCCCCCAAAATTTAAAGCCGATAATATCACATACCACCATCCTCGTTAGCAATGACCTCGGCCTTGTCTTCCACCGTCGTATAGGCAATGGAACTGTTCGAGTTACCGAAGGAAATTCCAATGGCATGTCTCTCGGCCGGCGTCTGGCCAGTGGTACCGGTAGAGACTGCTTCTTCTTCGGCCATTCTGTCTATATGAGGGTCTGGAGAATAGAGAGAGAAAGCGAGTGTAGGAAGATATGGCTAGTTTGAGTTCTGATCTCGAACTTTTTTGGGGGCAGATTGAGAAATTTCGCTAGCGTGGGTGGGTTTCCCAGCCCCACCATCGCAAGGCTGAGAAAACCTCCAACTGCCAACCTTCTCTGCACCGCTCTTGTCGAGAACACCATGGCGACCGATATATTCGTCCTCCCAGGACAACGTCTAGACACAGAACTGTTGCCATCCCACCCTACGTTACCTCTCAAGCTGGGCCCAGGGCTTCGTCACATACCCCCCAATACCATCACTCCCACAGTAGCCGGGCAGTTATACACAGACAAAAAGAAAAATGCGGTTTGGGTAGAGTTCAATGGCAGTCGCGTATGTATGGTCCCTTCGACAGTGTAACTAGTCCTGATCTCGGAGCAGTATGTGCCTACAGTTGGCGACCTGGTCATAGCTACCATACAAAAGTCCTCCGTGGATGTCTACTTCGCCAGTCTAAGTGATTACACTCCAAATGCCTCCCTCCCACAGCTATCCTTCGAAGGTGCCTCGAGGAAAACACGACCCCAGCTTTCATACGGAGCATTGGTCTATGCGCGAGTGACACTTGCAAACAAGCATATGGATCCGGAATTGGAGTGTGTTTCTGCATCGACTGGAAAGTCCGAGGGACTAGGACCTCTTACTGGTGGAATGTTATTTCCGATATCTTTAGGAATGGCTAGACGGTTGATGCTGCCCAAACCCGTGGAGCAAGGAGATTTAGTCATTCTCGAAGAGCTTGGCGAAGCTGGTGTGCCATTTGAGATTGCCGTGGGGAGAAATGGGAAGGTATGGGTAGATAGCAAAAGTGTAAAGACAACACTTGCCATCGGGAAATCCATACAGGAGACAGATACCAAAGCATTAACGGTGGACGAGCAGAAGAAGCTCGCCAAGAAGCTGGTAAAAGAAGTGTAAATTTGCTTAAATGTACAATTTCTAGCATATTCGAGGCGTTGGTTGGGAAAATACATTGAAGAGATATCCATAGAATTGGGACAAATGTATAGATCAAGATCAGATAGGCAGCAAGAGAAACCGCAAGTCTAGATATTTCAGGCCTTTATGGGCCTTCACTCCGTTCTTGATTCTGCTTGCCCATGGAAAACCGTTTCAGTTTTCACTTAACTGTTAAATGATACCTTACATCTTAATATCGTAGGTTTGAATCATCGTACGAAAATTTCCAACGTTCCATTGCCAGCTTCTTCGGCGAGAAAGCCTCAACACCGGAGGTCATCATCCGGCACTACTCCACACTATTTTCCACCCGAGGGAAGAGAGTCCAAAGGGTGTTCTTATTTGCAACGCTGACTAAGTCTATGCGACTGGACTTATATTTAAAGATGCCCACCCCTAAACCTTTACAACCAACCACTTAATCCTTTGTTTACAAATATAAATAAAGCCCTTTCATGCTATAATTAGAATAGTATCTACACTATAATTAGCACAAAGGGGCGCTCTATACTTAGACAGTGCGAAAAGGTATATAAGGATATATCTAGCACTACGTAGATAAAAATAGACAATCGATTTATACTATATATACTATGTACCGTGCATTCATGTGCAAAGCATGTGATCATAATATGCGCTTTATACTAACAGAGACTATATGAGAAGGAAAGATTCTACCTCATTGTGTCTCTTAGGGCATTTAGCAAGCTCCTTAAACGTCTCAAAATCATAAACCACAAATTAAGTAAGTATCCGAACATCCTATTCTTAATCAAACCTCTTACAAATTCCTAAATTCCCGTTACAAAAACAGAAAACTCTCCAAGTTCCACCCTTTTGCAACTATTGCTCGGCTGGTATTTTATACAGTCTCTACCAAACTCTGGGCAAACTCGAGCCGCTCTTTAGTAATATTATGCCAATCAGGAGGTTCCTCCTTCAGCCCCAGACCGAGCGTCGGTGAGAGAAAATTGTCAAGGGCGAGTGCTTGACCTTCTAGCTTGACCTTCTAGCTTCTCAAGAACTCGGATAGTCTAACCTTGACAATCCGAGTGCTTGAGAAGCTAGGTCAAGCACTCGGATAGCCCACCCTTGACAGTTTTCTGTCACAGACGCTCGGTCTGGGGCTGATGGAGGAATTTCTTGATTGGCATAATACGCTCCCACTCGGCTTGGACTTCGGTGAGGGTCGCTAGCGTATACGCTATTAAAGCGTATATCTAAACCCCAAATTATCAATCTCAGTCGCATCCAACATCCCTCTCTCAACCGCCTCTCTCTCTTCCTCATCAACCGTCGTCCCTCTTTCAATCTGTACTTTATCCCTCCTAACATTTGATTTCCACATATAAACATACAAAACCACCACCATTGCCAATTTAACACTATAACCAACCAACATAGCTATATAAGCACTATGATAACCCGCTATTCCTATCTATTAGCACTGGCGATTTCTTTATCAAAGAAGTGGAAGAAGGGGGGAGGAGGAATGAGGAGGGGGAGAGGGAGGAAGGAACATACGTTTCTCACTATCCCTAAAACTCTGCGGCCCAACAATATTCCCCACACAATACCCCGTGAAAATCACCGCCCCAGTAACCTGTTTCTTAGTCCACCCGGCCACATTCGAACTCACCATCGTCAAACTCAAACTAAATCCCAATCCTTGAAAATAACACAACCATAATGCTACCAACCTACCCCATTTATTCCCACTTGGCAAGCCAACTAGTAAACCTGATCCGAGAATGCATATCGAGTTTGCGATAATCATGGTGATACAGCGTTTATTAGGGTATTTCGTACAGATAATACCTCCAGCTAGTAAGGCGAGGAATTGAACGGCACCACCGGGGATTTGGAGGTATTGAGTTCCAAGGGTTGAGAAACCGAACGAACCAACTATGATTGATGTGAAAGATGTCAAAGCCGCATTAGGAACCTGTGCACCACAAGCCATAATAAAAAGAATCCAAGTCTTCGGATCTCTCATGGCCTGTAGGAATTGATATTTTTGAAAATGATGATTTTTAACCCCTGATTTGTTTCTCGAAACTCGATTTACGGCGATGATTCGTTCATGTGGTTTTAAGAATTTTGCTGAGGTTGGGAGATCCGGGAGGAAAATTAGGGAAATGATTCCCCAGGCGATGGAGATGGATCCGAAGATTATAAATACGTACATCCATCTTTGGAGATGGGAGTTTATGTGTCCGATTGCGTAGCCGAGGAGACCACCGAACATAGTTGCGAGGCCATTGGTGCAGTAGTAGATTTCGAGGCGGAGGGGTTGTTCGAGGGTAGTGTACCAGATTGACATTAAGAGGACGAAACCGGGGTTGATGGTGGCTTCTATGAAACCGAGGATGAATCGATAGTTTAATGTTAGTTTGATTTGTTAATTTGATAGGTATGGGGAGAGTGTGGGAGGTTGAGGGAAGGGAAAGGTACCGATTTGTTGCAATTCCGGCAAACGATGTGCAGGCTGGGGTTGTAATGAGGACTATTCCCCATCCGATTGTGGTTATAGAGAGAACTTTTCCTATCTTGAGACGTTGGAGGAGGTAACCGGATGGGAACTGTGATGCTAGATAGCCGAAATAGAAAATTGATCCTGAAAAGATTATAAGTTTCTTCTATTTGAAACTGGGACTGTATGAGGAGTACGAAGTCTTACCTAGCCAAGAATAATCCTGTCCTTCCAAATGTGTCCCTTTCTGTAATCCATACACACTTGCGAAATTGATACTATTCTTATCAAGATACTGCAATAGATAAGTCACGAAGAGAATTGGAATGATCCTAAAGTCAATCTTTCGAACAACTCGTTTGACTTCGGCTGGGTCGACTTCGAAATCTTTTCCATCTTTAAATAGGGCATAATTGTCATCTAGCTGTATCGAAGCAGCTGATGCGACAGGGGATATATCATCTACACTATTTTGAGAGTAAGGTGGTAACTTTGATTCATGCTTTTGGGAGTTCTGAAAAGCCATGGCCTAAAAGTAAGAAAGTAGCAACACAGACACAAACAGCCAGGAAGAAAGAACGAGCAACTAGCAGGAACGTATTATTCGGAGAAGTGATAGGAATCGAACCATACTTATACTCACATACATGACCTTCGAATCAAACGTAGTATCCGTGGGTGATAGCGATGCGTCGCTGCTTTCCAAATGCTACTATCCCCATTTTGAAGTGTTTTCCGGTATCTAAGCTCTCTTCTACCAACCACAATCGCTTGGTCCTTCGGAGTTCTCGAAGATCGCCGAGAATGGGTGCTAGGGAGAAGATTTCACTAGAAGGTCTAACAAGGATAGGAGCAAGGCGATTCATGGAGATCGGATGTCGTGCTATTTAGCGAGGTGTCGCAATTACTGCAGGAGGTGGTTTCACGTGATCAGTTGAGTTGAGTTTCTGTACTTAGAGTCTCGGAAGTATATATCCAGAGGGCTAGCAGTACTAGGGGCTCAGTCTCTAGCTGCAGCCAACGAAGACAGTCCAAATTGGCGACTCGTGGATAAAAAAATTGTTATAACTTGGTATAATATTACTGCTACACTGTCTCGACCTGAATCTCCAAGTTCGATAAAGGGATGTAAAAGAGCTAACTTCACCTTGAAACTTCATAAAATCTATATATATATACAGGCAACCCCTATATTTTTAGTATTAATCCTGTTCTATAGCCAATTTTAAACACATTAAGATCTTCCTACTAAGAATTTTTCTTGTAATAATCGTCCCCGAGCTTGATTTGCAGTATGCCTTTATTCATCGCATAATAGAGTTCCTTCGGTATACGTCCACCATAGTACAGTCTTCACTTCTATATTTATAAAAGGGTGTTACCCGAGCTATATACATCCAATACTATGCTAGAAATCATTTTCAAGCTTTGTGGCTGTTATGGCAGCATAATTACTAGTGGATTTGTAATTTTGCTTATGTAATTGCTAACTAAGACTGTGGCTGAATATCTGCCACCAACAGCATGGAAGAAACATGGCAACGTCAGGCCAGAAATCCCACAACCCCCGCTAGGAATCCTCAAAAAAAGCTTCAGAGACTCCCTTGTGGAAGCACGCGTGCATCGCGATCGGGACCGATTTATTGCCTCTATTTGTCACGAAGATGTCTGTTCCCTCGCAGCCTCATATCACAACGGCGATGCCTGTAAATTCTTCAAGCCGCCAGTCCGTGGCAGCTACAATATTTGTTACTTTGTGCAGTTTCACTCTCTAATTGATGGAGCCGGTGACAGATGGGTAGTGCGCGTGCCTCTGGCTCCATGTCTTGCATTTGGTAGTAGGAGCAAGCTTGAGACTGAGGTCGCTACAATGCAGTAACTGTGTTTCTTTATGTGCGATAATCAAGATATTAACAGCTTTTTTAGGCTAATAGCTGAGAAGACGACAATTCCAATCCCTAAGATTCACGCCTACACCCTTAGCGACGACACTAAGCCATTGTCCTCATTCCTCATACTCCAATACATCGATGGCCGGAAGCTTACCCATGACGACCTCCGAAAGCTCTCGGACGAGCAACGGACAAGTTTGAACACCTCCCTCGCTGACGTTTATATTCAGCTTCGACGGCTTGAGTTTCCCTCGATCGGCTGTCTGACCCGAGGGTTGGATGGTTTCCAGGTCTGCAAGAGAACTGTCACTATCGACTTGAATATGCAAGAGCTAGAAGGCCTAGCACCATGCGACATCCAGAGCCAGTACTGTGGGAGCGGTACCACTCTTACTTCGGCCAACGAATATATTACAATGTTACTTGAGGTTGCGGACAATGCTTTTGCTGGGGATCGCAGTCCTATCTCGCAGGAGGAAGGGGAGGATCGCCTCTACCATCTGCACATATTCCGCCAGCATGCCAGTGGGTGGGCTAATAACAACCTTAAGCACGGCCCCTTCATCGTTGTCCATGGGGATCTAGAGTTATTCAACTTGCTCTTCGATGAGAATACGAACATCGTCTCTGTTCTTGATTGGGAGTGGAGTCGAGTGGTTCCTTGCCAGTTCTTCAAGCCGCCCTTGTGGCTCAGTAGTACCACAATCGAAGATCTTTCCTATGGCTATAAATACAAGGAGTTCCTTGCGCATTTCGACCAATTTTTGGCCGTTCTACGTGTCCTCGAACAGGAGAAGTATGGGAACGAGATTTTGGCAAATGAATGGGAGACGGGCAAACAGAAAAGTGGGTTCATGGTTGCTAATGCTTTGGAAAACTGGACCGCGATAGACTGGTTTGCGAACCGATGGATCAACCCGAGAGTTTATGGTGGGAAGGAAGACCTCCAACCGCGAATAAAGGAATTCATGCGAGCTGACCCTACTCGCCAAGCATTCATCGAGAGTAGGGTCTTTGGAGTAGTTCCTTTTAACATCGAAGCACAATCAACCAAACTAATCTTGTAACAATTTGTTAGATCATAGTGTTCCTTCGGCATTTGATTACAAGAGGTGTCTCACAAGACTCTGGAAAACGCTCATTCCATGTTATGCTCGGCCCCTTCCATTAACTATGGTAAGCCTCCTCGTTGCTAGCGTATCACTTCTATTTGGGAGGCGGGCTTTATTTTAGTTCTCGCTTTCCTTCTCGCCATATGCACCTAAGCTGAATCGACAAGATCCTTAAGATTTTTTAGTTCCTCCTCTACTTCCAATTTTTCCTCTTCCAAGCGGTCAATCACGATATCCAAGGCTTCCAGCTCATCCTCGTTGGTGAGAGTAGATGGTTCCTTTCCTCATTTCCTTAATGCGACTATTGATGATGATACCAACCATATCTCCGTCTTCCACCGCGTTACGAATTTCTTTCATCTTGTCCTTCTTTTCCTAGATCCTCTCCTGTAGATTCTCCTTTCGTCTCTAAAGGCTCCCGAGCTCTTCAATACGGGCGCTAGTAATCCTGGTAGATATTTAGGAGAGTGGGACTTGTTTGAATGTAGATAATTGTACATCTATTGTGATGCATACGATATATCTTTCCTTGACGCTCGTATGATGTAAATACAGAATATAAGGGAGATTCGTGTCATTGATTTGCTGGACAATAGCAATGTATTTTAGAACGCAAAGTTTAACACAAAGACAGAGAGACAACGATTGCATCTCTAGCTCGCCTTGTATTGTGATGCGTTGGCACACAACCTTAGCCACACTCAACCACACAAGTTGACAAGCCTGCCCTCATCTCACATTCTCTTTCAAAAAGTTCGATAACTTATTCACAGCAGATAACCAATATCGCCTTCGGCTGGTCAGCTGTGCTAAATTTCCATGAATCCTTTGGAGATCTTGATCCTGTGCGAACAAGTTCTTCCTCCACTCTTCTCTGTTCTCCTTCACATAGAAGTGCATACTAATAGTCGTGAATACAGGCGATAACACTCAATAGCGTGGTCTCTCCTAGCATGGCCTTATCTATCCTCTACTTCATCTCCTCGTTTGGCATATTCACCTTAGAAATCGACCCTGTTAACGGCTATTCGTCTTTCACCCGGCCTGGTGTCCCTTCGACTGGTCCCCCAACTAGCAGAATGTGCGAGAAAGCCTATAGGTTACTATACCAATTCTGATCTGGAGTGCAACTTCACTTCTACCAATTGGGCTGGCTTCTAAAGACATCTCTCCCGGAAAGATACTAGAGATACTGTCATGCGATATGGCTATATAAGGAGGCGATATAGAAATGAATAGATTGTCGAGGAGGGACAGTACATGAGGTTGAAGCAGGAGGAGAAGCTATAGAGGGAGATGATGGAGAAGGAAGAGTCAATAAGACACCACTTAGGACAGACGAAGGGAGGACGCAGATACATCGACATACATGAGTGGGAAGTGGCAATCTGATGAAGGACTGGAAAGTCGAGACATACTAGGAGACAAGAGAAGTGAAGGAGCCCAACCTGCTCTGAGACGCATACAACATTAACAGTTGGTACAAGATGATCCATTACTACTTCTATTGCGCTATGAACGTACCAGGACTAATTCTATTGCATAGTAACGAAGCGCGTACGCGATCTACCTTAAGAAAAATTCGAACCGAATGACAGAGCAATAACTCCCTACTCCTCTTGCACCAGCAAGCTGTCGTCCACAAACAGTAAATTCTACACTCCATATTTTCGTCTCGGCACGGTTGGTTTCTCGTTACGTATGGATAGACGTTACTAAAGATCATCATACAGATTAGGTCCTTGTCCAGGGGTCCAAAGACTTCTCCGTTTCTTATGTCGGGAAAACGCCGCTAACAGAGTTTGTTCGGAAACAGTATTCTCATGGATTGGAGGTCCTTTGCAAAACATCCTCAATTCCCTGAGTGGAAGCCTTCCCGTTGAAATAGCTGTCACATGGTGGTGCCAGGAGGCTATGGTTTGCAACCGCTGGACTCGCCTATTGAAGAGATCTGCAAGCATTTGTTGTGGGTATTCCGCGGCGTTTGTGATTTCTGGCTTGGTAAAGGTAGCCACAATGTATCCTCGTAATTGACTGCCCTCGCATGTATTGTTGTATATCTCGTTGAAGAGATCCGTAGAAAGACCACCTTCCTTGACTCGAGCGAAGTCCAGCTTTTCCAAAGCATGATCTTGGAAGAGCGGGGCTAGAAACCTATCTCCTAATAGCCACAAGGCTGCCCATGTTCCACTGCAGAACTGGACCTCCTTCTTCTCCGGAATGGCTTGAGTATATAACCAGTTCACAAAGATGCCAAAGAGGGTAGGATCTATATCTTCAATGCGTGACTTGTAGCTTTGGCTTTCCAGAAACCTTCCCTCAAATGCGCCTTTGAAGTACCGTGAATAATAGCATATGAAGTTCTTGTGGACTTGGAAGGTTTCTGCTTTCCCATCGGAGGAACTGACATGGATTTCGACGATGGGTTGAGGATCTCTATCATACGTTAGTGAACTACAACACTAAGACCACACCATGCTTACAGCAAATTCGGGGGGTCTAGAGTGGACTCCATAGTACTAATGGGGCCGGCAGCGCGCTATATGGCTAGAGTTCCACTTCTAAAAATTTCAAAACAAATACCAACATCTACCACCAAGTACTAGTAAGTGCTTTGTCTTCCTAGAAAGCCCACGCCTTCATCCGGCTCTGTGTCTCCTGAAGGAAAGGTGGAAATTCACGTCTGGGCTTGGTCCACAGAGTTTTGACTAGAATCAATTGGCGGATGGCCAGATATGTCATTCCTAGCTCATCCACGGCCTAAATATCAGCATTTGATAGACTCAGTGTTGTGGTTCCCTCCTTATGGAGGTTAAGTCTACTGCCGGACGTAAGTCAAGGCGGTATCGCGGTGAATCCTCGGGCGCGGCTTCTCCCCCGGGGCAAGGGCCGAACTCAGCCTTATGCATTGCATCTTCCTTCTCCATGGAATCTTCCCAACACCACGAGCAAAGCCGGCAATATCACCACAGAGATCTTCGCAGCGTTTGAAACCCAGATTGTCGCCCTAAATTACCCCCCTAACCAGTTCCTGCACGGTGATGGCGACTGCATTTACGGTCTTCAACGAACTACCCAAAGAACTAAGACTCCAGATATGGGAGCATTCATTTCAGCATCGAGTCCTCACACTTCAATGCCGTCATGCTAGAAGAGGTCCTGAAATTGTTATCCCTTTATATTTTATGGGATCACCACGAGGGACGTTCAGACAATATGGCGAAACCGAAAACATCGACAATCTTATGCGGTTCTTCCCTCTGAATACGCCTCCTCTTTCGTCGGTCAAGGCTTGCCGCGAATCTTATAACCACGCGCTCAGCTGTGGATACAAGTATTGGACTTTTCGAAGCAGGTCCGGAGATGAAATATATATAATGTGGAACCCGAAGCTGGACATCGTTTCCTGGGGAGGAATACACCCACACATGCTGCCTATTGTCTACGCGGAGGTCTTTGCTGCACAGTTTCCGACTGAAACCCGCGAAGTTAGAGAGATTGCTGTACCTTCTAGCCATTGGACCAATACAGCCTGGGTGGTTGTGAGACAGAAACTCGAGTGGGCAGCTTTTACATCACTTCAGAGTCTTATAATTATTGTCGACGAGGAGTTTGAACAACAATGCATTACTCGAGTCTTGACGCAAGGTGGGCGAGCGATTACTGGTACAAGATGGGCTATACCCAGAGCCGTTGAAGAGGTCCTCGAGGAGACCAATACGTCCTGTCTCTCATGGCCTGGGCGCTGTCCATCTGTACGTGTTGTTATTGATGAGAAGTATATTATGACAAACCAGGAGCTTCGGATGCTTCTCAGATGTTATCCTTGTCGAGATCTAGAGAATGCATTCTCCTTACCTTCGGTTATTTAGCTATACTCAAGGGCTGTGGCTGGAAGGAATGTTCGGCTTGCACACGCTTGCCTGAACGAGATAAGAGGATACTCATGCCTCTTATATTTGCTCCAGAGACAATTCTATATCACCGAGAGATTCCATGAGCTGATATAAAGCAATTTTTGGTTTTCTGCCAGTTGTTTATGATATCAAGTGTTGCTTTTGAAGAAATCAAATAACCAATCGTTATTATTATCCACAACACCAATCTTTCTAAATTCAATGAACCATCTAGTTTCTCATCAGCAGAGTGCTATGCCGAGATGGTGTCTTAAGGTTTCTATAGGAGGTGTTCAGCTTCTACCTATATATTTTGTCATCCAGTAATAGTGACATGTAAGTTTTACATTTCTTTCAAACTATACTAGTATGGGCAGAATGATGGATAATTTTGATAGATGATTTGCTTTCTGCTGGAATGAAATCATTATTGGTTATTAAATTCTGATTAGCCTGAATGGTTCTGCGATATGGGCCTGGAAGAGGTTATTTTTTCTTGCTGACACAAATGATTAGCTTTAAGGTTAAGGTGGCCACGGATGCCCTCCTTGTAACGGTTTACTAGGGATGTTAAGAGGCTCTTTACATTCCCTATTTCCTCGGTGATAGAATAATTGTGTTTCTTCTTCTTTAACATTGACGAAATAACAACCGATCTATCTAACCAGCAACTCTAGTAGAGAATCGTGCATAACATAAAGCATCATCGTTACCGTATATTTGCTAACAATCTATAGATATCGTTTGGTTGGTTCTCCCGAGGCTTAAGATCGCTCTATATATCCAAGTTCTACTAATATCGATACATGATGCCTTTTAGTGTTATATAGATTATGTCCCTTTTCAAGCATCAGTACGTTCCATTTCTTCTCTCCTTCTACTTCTTAAGGGTAAATAATGTGCTTCCGTAGGAATAAACCCACTTCCGTAGGATTAAACCCACGCCTCAGTTATCTGGTTTCCTCCCTTGTTACTAATTCTTTCCATTCCTCGAGGGCTCCTCTCCCGCACTATAGATAACTGAGGCGGAGACATTTAGGGCGCAACCTCTACTCGTCTTCCTTAGCTGAGCTTCGTCGAAGACAAAAAGAGTTGAGACTCCATTCTCTTTTTATCGAATCATTCTTGATATACATGACGTAGACAAATAGAATAATAACTTATGACCAACAGTTTAATTCTCCAAAGTGGCGCGGACTTCGTGTCATAGGTGGTGGATTCACCAGGCTCAATCCTCTAACGTTGCAAGAACTCTGTTTTCGACCTCCAGCGCATCACGATCCAATTGACTCCTTGTATCCTCGCCGTTTCCCCTGTTCATGTGGCGCATAACCACTTGGAATAAATTTAAGGTATGTAATCCCTGCCAAACATACCTTAATCATCCCGTTGATCCTAAAAGGATTAGATAAGCCTCACGAAAGAACCCGCCGTGCTAGAATATAGGAGTCGCAGGATCTACCCAATGATGATCAATCCTCTGGGTACAGTTCACCACATATAAGTGGAAGGCTTACACGGGTGTGAAATTTAAAATTTTAAACGTCAACTTCCAATTCTCACGACTATTTGGCAAGATGAAGGCCCCATTTTCTATATTCTTGTTGTTTCTGACTTCTCTAGCGAGTTTCATTCTCGCATCACCAATTTCTACGACAGAAAAACATGATGTATCCAACCCCCCTCTCAGGATCATTCCCCTACCTCAAATCCCCCCTATAGCAATAGAAAAACGAGGTCTGGTCGACAAAATTAAAAACAAATTAGCAGATAAATCCGATGCCTATACACCAATGTATGCACAGTCTTATTCTCCCATTTACCAGTCTCTCATAACCAACTAATTCAAAGGGGCAAATTCTTTTACAAGATCGCCATAAAACCCTATCCCCAAATAAACTCCGGACCAGGTTCTTACGCCCTCATCCAACGTGATAAAATCACACGTCGCCTTTTAGTAGGGAGATATCTTCAAACTGGGGGAAAATGGGATTGGCAACCCTGGGCTTATGATGGGAAATGTGATACTCAAGTTTCGAGTGTTCCAACCTATAAACTCCAATGGATGGGCAAAGTTGATAGTACTATTCCTCGAGAAACACTTCTTGCAAAAAGTCGGTTTTGCTCTTTATCTTTTAACGTTAAGATCTCTAGAAGGAGTTTGATGCTAATTGTTTTCTTGATGTGTTTTAGGTAAGGAACTTGGTGAGAAGCTTAGTACGTCCGGGAATCACAAAAATACACCCGTTTCGTTTATACCAGAGGACTTTTATAATATGATTAAAGGTGGGAAGTGAAGCGCTCGAAGAGGAGATTGCTGATTTCGTATTCACATATTGATTGACAACACGCGTTCAGAGTTTTGATTGATTGTATTTGAAATAGACTTAGATACCCATTTTGCTCACAAATGTAAACTTTGGAACTCGTAACGTCTTTAAGTTATTTAGAAATACCGTTTTGTGCATATATTTAATCTTCCATTTACTCTTTTCTCCTTAAAAGAGAGTTTACTCCCTGATGTGAAGATATAATTTTAGGACCGCTGAAAGCGTGACGATCTTTATGTTAATCGTGAATCAAAATTGAAGAAATTCCGTTATTTTAGCTTCTCATATAACAATTATGAGTTAAGTGTGAAGTATCCAATTGTTAGACTATTAATCAAGCACCTAACTTACCTTTCGACCCCGAAAGAAACTAATACTACGTCTTCGACATTATACAGACTAATATAGCACAAATGCTCCATCAGCGCCAAGTTTAAGTTCTCCATGCTCTTCTCACATGAAATCCTCACTCATCTCCCCTCAAAATAAACCTTATTTATCTATTCCACTATATTAAAATAGACTCTCAAATCTAAACCTTTATTAACTCAACCCTCTATTATCTTCCCCACCTACAAACCCCAAACCTAGTAATTACACCCCCCCATACTCCCACCAACCCAACTAATGTAACGAAGACGTTTCTATTTTTCTAAAACCCTCTTGTCCGAAACTACTATTCCAGTACGTCTAATTTAATAATCTTCCTTTATCCTTCTCTATTAAAAAAACTTAGATCAACAAATTCGGTACTCTTCTTACCCTAGAAAATAAGATGAATAGATAAATAGGGGACTTAATTTAATATCCTTTATTGTTAGTATAAAGCGCATATCATAATCATATGCTTTTGCACGTAATCATAGATAAAGACCTTTCATACTATGCGGTATAATAAAGACCTTTCATGCTATGATTAGCACAAAGGAGGGAAAAGGTATATAGGGATGTATCTAATACTACGTAGATAGAGAATACGCAAACGATTCATACCACATATACACATAGCACCGACAACTTCTTCCTATGTCATATTAAAGTCTTTATATTTTACAAGGACTCCTCCTCGGAGTAACGCTTCCTGGAGGTTACGTCTACTGGAGCTTATTATTCTAGATAGCAAATCCTTCATTCATTGAACAGGACGAATCTTTATGTTATTATTTTCTAATTCTATTTAATTTTATCTCTTCAAGCTGCTCTAGTACGAGTCTGATTTTTATATTGTGAAATAGAACTACTACTTTACATGGTATAAAAATACGACTTGTACTAGAGCAACTTAAGGAGTTAATTAAATATTAAAATAATAATATCGAGATATAGATCTAGGCGCAGCTCTCCTTAAAATCCTCCTCTTTAAATCTATGTCTATGACTCTAATTTATTCTTTATATTATTATTTTATATTCAATTAATTCCTGAAAGTTGTTCTAGTACGAGTCGGAGTTTTATATGATGAATAGAACTACGGACTTATACTAGAGTATTTAAGGAATTCGTTAAATATAAAAAAAATTAATAATATAGAGAATGAATAGAGTCATAGACATAGATTTAAAGAGGAAGGTTTTAAGGAGAGTTTTGCTTTAATAAATTAATAAAGAAGGATTTATATCTAAGTTATAATAAAATAAAATAAAAAAATTTTTTATCTTAATAACTAATATAATTTAAGATCTTCATTTAATTATATTCTTCTTCTTTAATATGACTTAAGATTGAATCTAAATAGCCTATAAAGCACAGGCATTCAGCTTCAATCTTAACTCATATAGAGGAGGAAGAATAATTAAATAAAAAGACCTTTTTTATACTATAATTAATTAGAACAAGTATCTATCTTTATAATTAGTATAGTAACTACGTAAATAGGAATAGATAATTGATTTTATATTATATATAGGCGAAACCGACCAACTATGTTTTATAAGTTATTAAAACCTGAAAAATTTTTTTTTTCAATTCATTAATCTATACAAAAATCTTGTTCTATAAACTAATAATAATCATCATCCCACCTCCTCCTAATAACCGGTCTCGCCGGATCCCACGGCCCATGAATCTCATTCTTATACTTCTGCAAACCAATCAACCACCAACTACACCCCCCCATCGCCAACCCGGTAATCACCACACCGATGACCATACCCATCAACCCACTCTTATAAGGGAAATCCCAGATGCCCTCTCCATCACCGCCTCTTCCCAGAATCAAGCCTACGCCTCCTCCTGCCCCGAGAACGAGGAGGGTCGTGAGGGTGACGTGACCTCGCCAGGTCTTCTGCTTTGCGTATTGTCTGAAGACGGGGAAGAGACCGAAGACTTCGATGGAGAAGAGTGTTAGGGAGAAGACTTGACCCGTACTGGGTAATCGGGATGCTAAGACGGTACTTGCCATTAAGGCAGCATTGGTGCTTAGGCTAGCGGGGATGTTTTGGCTTCCTGCGTTGGGGTTTGTGGGGGAGATGGTTGGGGAGCCGTAGTTGAAGAAGAATATGTTTATGGCGAAGAGGATGAATGACATGGCCCAAATACTATCGGAGGATGTAGAGCGTGTTAGGGATTTGAGGATTGGAGAGAGGCCGAGAAGGGTGAAGTAGATTAGGAGTGCTGATTTGGCGGTTGAGATACGGAGGGAGGTTCGGTGGGAGAAAGGGGGTGAGGCGCCGGGTGGGGGAAGATTGGGGACTCGGAGGAATTGAGCGTTGGAATAGTTGGAGTGGATTGAGGATACGGAGGCAGAGTGTGAGTGTCGGGTTAATCCGTTGGAGGCTTGAAGATTGGTGACGGAGCTGGCAGCTGAACCATCGCGGGTAGACGTGGTGTATATCGGAGGGGTAGATGAGGCTTGGGAATCTTCTTGTCCTACCCACCAATCCCATAGAAACCAGCCCAGAACAGTTACAAAAGATCCCCAGCCCACTACTGCTACTGGGGAAATTCGTTCTTGAAATATGCCAACGAAGCAAACGACGAATATTATCACGGAGCAGACATGTTGGACTATGACTGTGGAATCCGCGACCAGAGGCCAGAAATCATATGGTTGGAGACGTGGATTTCGCTGTAAATGCTCGAGAAAAGTAGCTTGGTCTGTGTAATTATCTGGATCTAAGCTTTGTTAGTAGAATTTTTCTAGGACGGTAAAAGGCATAATCTACAAGACTGCTTCACCCATAGCAACTTCTTCCACTTCCTCGAGCCTTTCCTCCCCATCCTCCTACTCCCACTCCTACTGATATCCTTCTGTCTACTCCTCTTGGGCAATCCAGAAGCCCCGTCTAACCCATTGGTCATACGCAAACTCCTCGAAATCGCACTCACAGCGGCGGATTGCTTGCGTGGTGGTGACGAACCCTGATAGATGGCATCTTCAGGAGTGAGGAGCGAACGATTTGTCGCAATTGGTTTGGGAGAGTAGGTTGGGACTGTGGAGCTCCGTATCAATTGCGGAGGGACCTCTATTAGGGTTGCAGAGGTGATGGGCGCCTGGCTGGGCACCATAATGCGTTGGGAGCCTTCATAAGAAGGGGCGACTGTGGAACATTGTCAGCCTTGGGGATGGAAATATTTGTGCTGCTGTGGTTGGTTGGGCTGCCGTAAATTCGAGGCTGAATGCCCTCGCTGGAAATTCTTGTGACTTTTACGAAAACAATTTGTCATGCTTTGAGTTGGAAAACTCCTACACGTCAATTTGAGTTTTTCCCTGGCTCTAGATCCCGAGACACTGCGAGGTGGTTTTAGTCGTTCCACGTGATTTGAGCTTTACGCTTGGAAGAGGTCATCTTGCGGCCATCTTGCCGGCGGACAAATTTGTACCAATCCGGCCTTATAGCATTCCAGTGGGGTGCTGGTGTTGGTCACCAGATTGCCGCGGGCGTCCAAAGTTATTCTTATCCTCGTCGGACTTGGTCAAATGGTGGAAAAGTCACCGTTGACAAATTCCTCGCTCGCCGCAACCCTACTCCAACGTCGCGGTCGTGGCTGTTCTCCAACCATCTCGGCTGTGGAGCTCTACGCCACAACTCCCACTCCTCCAAGCCCCGGGCAAGCTCCAGCTCGCATCCAATCCCACATTATCGCCAACACCAGCTGTGCTCAATCGGCAGAATTCCGGCCGCCCAGCCCTGGCCCATCTCTGGTTCTGCGCCTGATTTCACAGCCGTGAAACCGTCTCCTTCCCCTGGCTTGGCCGGCAGCAGATGAAACCTGAGATAGGGATCGCAAGTGTGAAAACGGGCTTGCCAAATGGGATACGGCATGCGGTGTTTTCTCCAGCTGTGGGTGTGAGACGGCGGTGGAGCATATCACCCCATAGCACAGCCTGCCTGGCAATACGAAGAGAAGTGCCGAGGGGGACGGTTGCAGAAGTGAACCTCTCGTGACGAGCGCGTTCTCGGGGGGGTGAAGGCCGGGGAAACGGGGTTTATCCATTTCCACGGACACTGCACCGACCAGACGGGACCCCAGTGCGCCAACCAGCGCGTGTCTCTCCAACAACGGGGTGCAATGCGCCATTCTGCCATGAGAAAGCGCGCTGCCGAGATGACAGGGCCGGCGGGTCCCCGAAAACGCATTTCTCTCCGTTTGCCAGCAGTCCAAAGCGATGCGGATGTCCTTTCTGTTTGGCTTGGCTGTTTCGCCGTGGAAGCGCGGTCGTGGGGTCCAGACTTGGGCGGCCAGATGCGGCGCGGGGTATCGAGGCACAGGGATGACCGGGATGCGTGCGAACGGATCGACAGGAGGAGTGCTTGCAGGCTGAGGTGAGCTCCATCTCGCTCCAGCCTTCGACTCGCCCTCAACCGGGCAGATGCAACCCAAATACATCCCACGCGTGGTCTCCAAGTAACCCCAATGCCATCCCCCTTGGAAGGGGCCCTGCGCAAGCGTACGGCGTGGGTCGAAGGGCACCGCACATATACATTTTCTGTATATTAATATGTATATAAATATAAATTATAATATACAACCAACATCAAGCGCGGTGGCGCATGGGTTCTCCTGCGTCCTGGGCTTATTTTAGTCGGCCGCGCAGTCTTCTGGTCGTGTTCGAGGCAGCAGCAGAAAAATAAAAGAATTACATAATCATAACACATCCACTGAGCCAAACCACCCCCTGTTGCCCTGAAGGACAAGGTGGTTTCCTCCCATTTGTAACTATCTACTCCGTAGAATGCACCTAATACCCGCACTCCACCGCAGCAAAAGGAGTCGGTTGCGGCGGTCGCAATGGCGAAATCGAGGGCTTCTGGCCGTCATGTGGATGACCTCACCTGGAGCCCTCTCCTGCGCGCGCGGGTCTCAGCCGTGCTTCAGGCTATACCCCAATGGCTCGCCTGCTACCCGTTTCGGCCGCCGTGGACGGGCTAGTGGACGTGCCGGGCATGGGTCCGCCAGATGCGCCCTAGCCTGCGAGGATCGGGTTCTTCAGCCATCCAATCCCATCGCGTGGAGAAGTCATCAAGGATGTCACCGCGCGGGCACGTGCTCCAGGGTCTGGCCTCCAGCCAAACGCCAAGAAGTGCCCTGGAACCGTTCTGGTCAATAAAGTCTGCGTGGTCCCCCTCTCCCCTCGGGAGGGACCTCTGGCTCCCCGCTTGACTTGCTACCCTACAAACTGCCAGCATATATTTTTTCAAGGACCAGCGCTGTTCGGAGCCGAGAAGGAAGCAGACAATCAAGAGAGAGGAAGGCTAGTTTCTCGAAAACATCTGGGAGAAGGGCCAGCACCAGAACATCCAGAACCACGAATTGCCAACTACCTACCTACCTAACTACCTACAAAACATCACCAACCGCAGCCATGAAGACACCGTCGACACTATCTCTACTTCTTTTCCTCCAATTCACCTCCGCGGCACCAATCCTCTCCAACGACCCAAGGTATCCCGCAGACTGCCACCACGCATCCTGCTCCTCCCAACAAACGGTCCGTCCTCTGCCAGCATCTCGGCCAACAATCCCTCAAACAAAACACACCGACCCCCACTTCCCATCCCATCAACTATCCTCCCCCATTGGCCCTACAGAATTCAACAACGAGCCACTCTCCCCACCCCGCCATGTCTTAGCAACAGTGGCCCTCGACGCGCCCCGACCCTTGTCCTCCATCTTCCTCCTCTCCCTCTCCGCACCCCAAACAGTAAACCAAGATCAAAAACCAGACCCCCTCCCAATTGAAACCTCAACATCCACTCTCAATTTCCTTCCTTCCAAACCAACCAGCGACCTCGCCCAACTCCGCCTAGAAGACGCACAGAGATACTGGGCCGATCGTCATACCGCCGACTTGGAAGCCGCCTCACCACCCTCTCCAGAATCCGATACCCCACGCACCTCCGTATTTCTCCCCGAGGAAGAACAAACTAGAAAAATCCAGTTATGCGGAGGAGTGGTACGAACGGACGTTACATATAGTGATTTCCTCGTGGTGGGAATTGTGATCTTGTTCTTGGTGATTGTGGTTGCAGTGGAGGCTTTGGAGAGATTTGGAGATTTGTACGTTCATCACTATTACACATCCTCAAAACCCCCCTTGTATCTTGAACCACAAAATTGACTAAACATTAGATCGAATTTCC
This sequence comes from Neobulgaria alba, assembly GCA_003988965.1. NCBI lineage: Eukaryota > Fungi > Ascomycota > Leotiomycetes > Helotiales > Gelatinodiscaceae > Neobulgaria > Neobulgaria alba. The sequence goes on from QYAM01000019.1 coordinate 292,201, forward strand.
TTTCCTGGCGACGTATCACCGACCGAGGTGGAGAAATCTACCTAGAAGACGACGAAGAAGCTTCATTCATCGTCAAGAAACCATTTAAATTACAGCCTGCTCCAGAAGGTCGAAAAATAATGCTTTCTATTTCCGCCGAGGACTTCTTTCCTGAGGATGAGGAAACGGATGTAGAGGAGGGAGAATGTTATGATTATGATAGTGATGCTTGCGAAAAGGTCTAAATCAAATCAAATCAACCTTTCTCTCTCCTCTTTCCTATCTCAAAAGAATGAAAGGGAAAGAGTGTATAAATTTTTCAAACGGGAGTTTTTTAGGGCTGGGTGGGGTGGATTGGAGTTTTTAGGAGTTAGCATATATATATGGATTGGCATTGGGTCTAGCATGGAGCATTTGGCTGGTAAGCAAACAAGCAAGCAAGCATGGAGTTTTAGGGGATGGGATGGGGGTGGAAAGTATTTTCGTTTGTTTGTTCATAAAGAAGAAGAAGAAGAAGAAGATGCATGGAAGGAAGAGTTTGGTTGGTTGAGTCGATAAGACAATTGCCGAGTCAATAGAATGAGAATGAGAATAGATGAAAAAGTCAATCTTCCTCTCTCTCGCTGATTGAGGATGAGATTGATGGATGCATTGATAGATAGATAGATAGATACCCTTTGGTTTGAGGTTTGAGGTTTGAGGTTTGAGGTTTGAGGTTTGAGGTTTGAGGTTTGAGGTTTGAATTGTATCGATATTGAGAATTAAGAATTAGCAAGGAAATTATAAAAAAATTGAAAAAAAAAACGTGAACTCCTTTTTTTTAGTGAAGATGAAGATGAATAGTTAGTTGGTTGGTTGGTAGGAAGGTAGGTGGGAATAAGTTAGTTAGTTAGTTAAAGAATAAAAATAAAAATAATTCTCACGCCTTACACCGATAAGCTATTAAAGAGGCTTAGGGAATATTTATTAGATTAAGAATTAATTTAATTTAATTTAAATATTTTAATTGTTGATTTTTTTTTTAGGGCGAGGGGTGGTAAGGAGGGGGGGTTAGGGAGGGAGGAAGTCAGGGATAGAGGAGATTAGGAATAGAGGAATGGAGGAGATTTTTTAGGGTATTTATAGAAAGGGGGAGAGAGGATCATACCGTGGCATATACTCTATTTTCATTTTATTAATTATAATTCGAGTAACGTGGTTTATCAGGACCCTGATCATATCAGTACCCGGATCAATTTCCCTTGGCATTAAACTTTAAACATTAATAAATCAACCACAATATATTAAATTACTTAGAACTAAGTAGAATCT
>QYAM01000181.1:0-27455 GCA_003988965.1 Neobulgaria alba
TTTTTTTTTTTTTTTTTTTTTTTTTTGAATAATCTTTTTGTTGTTATTGCCTCATTTTGGGGGGTGGGGGGGGTTTCTGAAAAAAAGATTGGTGGATGGGTGGGGGGGGGAGAGATACCCGTTCTTGTTAGTTAGTTGGTAGTGCCTATATTATGTTGAAACGAGAGAGAGAAGAGGTAGGTTGAATTTAAGGGGATAGTTCCTAGTTGGGGGGGTAAAATTGAAAAATTGAAAAGTTAATTAAATGAAAAGAAGAGGAAGAGGAAGATGGGGGGAGGGTATTTATAGATTGATAAAGAAAATGGGATGGAGAGGGGTTAAGGGAGGGAGGGAGGAAGGGAGGGAGGAAGTGTGTTGTATTATATATGAGGATGAGGTTATGAAAGTAGAGATAATATAATATAATATATATGGATAGAAGGTAAATTTCCTGGGAAATCTTTTGACACATGAATGTTAGGCTCAGCGTCCTAATTACGACACATGCACCTTATACACGCATTAATTGATAAAGTACGCAAGACACTTTAAATATTAAAGGTGGCTTTTATTCGTTCCCTACTGGCAACACCATTTCCTCTTGAATGACGAATAATTAGTTCATAGGCTCGTTTCTTATAGTTGTGAGATTAAGAGTGACGTAACATAACACTTGTATTCGGGTAGGGGGTACCTTTAAAACTGCTTCATTTGGAGTATATTAACTTTCACAACACCTCGAGAAACCCGGTGCCAAGCATGCTCAACGCATACTCAATCCTAAGCACAATATGAGTTCCAAATTCACGCCAGATCTTGGACAGCATTTTTACTATATAAAGCCCAACAATCTTTACTAACTTCTTGCCCTGCTAATCGTTGCGATTAAGGATCTTCTAAAACAGTTCTATCGTAGAGTGGCTAAAATTCCAACCTAGAAGTTAAGGAGTAGGCGAAAAGACGAAACATGATATACGGTCGCTCGAGCTTCCTATAATGTATAGTTGTCGTATTGCGTTTTTGATAGCTCTTTCCAGAGCCTGGGTATTGTAAAGTAGCTGGACCAGAAATCTTCTCTCTACGTATGTAGATGAGGCCTTTTGTTATTCGTAATTGCACACAGGTGAGTTTGTCCTTTTATCTCGACTAGCCATATTTCGACTTTTCAAACATTATTTCCAGCGAGTTACCACGGCTCGTAGGGGAAAGAAGATGTAACCAATTTTAGTATGTGTATGTAAGAGAATTGAAATAATAAATTTATTATCAAACCAGTATTTTAGGGGATTTGAAAGAGTGAGAGCTCTGCCCGAAAGTTCGTATGGGAAATCGAAAATCGAGTATCTATTTCTCATCAAAGATCGTGGATATAATATTATGCCGTACTATTGCAGAGATCTGTAGCGAAAGCGCCATCTGCTTTGCTCGCTCGTATCGAAACTTCTGATCTTGAACTAACCTACGTATACGGGAACAGAAATACTTTACCATAACCACTTTTGCCCTCTTTTGAAAGTCTCTATGAATTATCTTGATGCCGTAACACCGTTAGTGCATCTTGTGTTATCTTCCCTAACCAATGTTTTTCTCGGTTGCTATCAGAGAAGACTAGGGGGAAGGGCTTTCTTGAAAACTATGGGCCGAGCACGACTATTCAGGGCCTATTAAGGCGAGCTAAAATCTACTTATGTTTCTTTGTAAAAGACTTACATCCTTCTTGAAGATATGCTAAAGGCTTACATATAGGCTTTAGCGAAAAGCTTAAAAAAATAGGGTGTTTCAAGTCCTTAAAACAATTAGGAGATATTTTATGTTCTTGAAGCTTTGCTTGACAAGCTCTTGGGTTTCGTCTAAATTTTGTTTAAAATACCTTGAAAGAAATAATTATAATTATATTAGAAGAGATAAACGAACAAGTTGTATTGCTTTCCTCTACTAGATATAACATTATATAAGATTAAATGACAATCGTTTGAGCAATTTATACGTAAATCCTGAAATACTTGAGTCTATAAAGACTTTAAATCCTTAAAAATGGTTGCAGGCAACAATTTTAATTATAAGCCTAACACTCTACCAAGCTTCGTCTTGAAGACCAAATAGATATGAAGAAGTGACGTTGTTCCTTAGAGCGAGACAGACCTCGAAACTACTCTATTGTCGAGCTATCTACATCCTTTCGGCTTCGTTGTTTTCTCCACTGAGGATAGCACGCTCTGTTTCAATGGTAAGTATCTCACTACTTCAAGATCAAGAGGGAACCCTTACTTTCGACTGCCTGGCCTCCATAACCACCAAAACCGGACATGCTCTATGCCCCTAAGCCTTCGAATTAGCTTCTTTTCTATCAATTTAGAAAGTTAGGAAGAATTGAAATAATTATATAGCATACCGTCTTCGCTTCCTTCACCACGTCGAACAATACGCCCTGTTTATATGGTAAGTGTTCCTTCACACTACGAGGGGGAAATGCATTTTTACTTTTGGCGGCTGCCGGCCCTTCATAATCGTTGAATGAGACGATGATAATATATGCCTCTATATATCTTGGTCAGCTTTTTGATAAGATACAAAGAGAGTCTATCAAGTATCTAGAAAGCCGAGCATACCGTCAGCTTCGGAGTCTTCAGCACGTCGAACAACACCCTCTGAGTCTCTGATCAGTATTCTCCTATATCATGAAAGATAGGTGTTAATCTTTTACTTTCCACTCCAGAATTTTTGGCAATGATATATGGTTCTGAATCTTTACATTAGCTTCCTGATAAGAATCTAAGGAAGTCGACGTTTAACACGGATAAAATATAGCATACTATTAGCTTCACTACCACTATCTCTGCGAAGGACTATTCCTGTTTCAAAGGTCATCATGAGCCCTGAAATTCTTGATAGACGAGAATACTTTTCCCTGATAGAGGAGCAGCAAAGATTCGATCGAGGAAAGCTGGAAGCAAGACTAAAAGGAGCTGGAAACGCATTTTGCTCTATTTCTTGATTTATTTTGTTGTGAAAATTGTGTTTCTGTTGCTTTGGAGGAGAGCTTAGATCGATTCTGGTGCCCAAATTGGAGAGTCTCTCATATCTACTTATATCTAGGCCCTTTAGCTTCTATTGGAATTTACTCTACTATCTTAGTATAATCCATACTCGAAGCATCCCCCAAGTCGGTCCTTTTACACCCATTTCTTGCACGATTTAGGAAATGAATCGCATCGACAAGCACTTTGGTTCGTTGGATTAACCGCCAAGCCCTGCAATGAAAGCAGCAGAAGCAGCTCTCCGTCCTCCTTGCAAGAAAGCCAATGAAACAATAACACTTTCCACCTTTATGGTAAGGCTAGAGGAAGCCCATCAACTCTGGCAATGCAACGGAATACAAAATGGATGTAGATGTGGACGTTGAAGTGGCAATACTTTGTAACGACCCAAGGCTACTTCTCGGCGTTTTGGCATGGCAAAATTGTGATTGTGCTCTCAATGATGTATCATAATTACACAAGGTTCAAGCAAGACCTCCCCGGGGGTCAGGTGAGGTTGAAGTACCCGAGAATCCTCTTTCTCAAAGGATCCTGTATCCGATTCCGAAACTTTCTTGCCCTGCTAACTTGAATATACCTATGATGTTGAGATGACTCCCTTTAAATTTCCATCACATCAATACTCACCGTTTCCATCTCGCCCATCAGAAGAAGAGCCCGAGGACGTAGCAAATTTGCTCGAAGAAGAAAAGGGCGGTAGTCGGCACTTCGAAGCAGAGCTAAAATCTTATGGCTTTATCATCTTACACGGGGTGTTGTTTTGTCTTTATACCACTACATTTTTTCTCTCACTCTGGTGGATCAAGCACGATAGAATACATGGCACCGGGGTAGCTCATAGTAAGTTACATATACCATTTTTAATCATGATTGGGGAACTGACACACGCCAGCACCCGCGCGATCTGCTCTAATATACGAGCCTGTGGTGTTCGATGTCCCTGTTGAAATCACCAGCCCTTATGTCGGCGAACCTCGACCAGAGCTTGAGCAAGCCTGGCATGAGCTTCTCAGATGTAAGAATATGACTTCACACATTTACTAGTCAAAGTATTGAGCAAGACCTAGATACGAATATTCGCATACCAGCAAAGGAAATGAAGCGACTGGGTCGTCTGGACCAAGGTGTTGAGCTTCCTGATGGAGAGTATTTTGCGTCTTTAATGGTTTATCACCAACTCCACTGCGTAGTAAGTGTTTCTCACGATAAATCCAATGAAGAGTGCCAATTGGTTCGTCATCAGAAACGTATACATCACTTCATATATCAGGATTACTACCTCCCAAATGCTACACAGCGTGAAATAGATTTCAACCTCTATCATGTTTGTCCGTAATATCCCCACCTCAAAACTCTCTTTACCACTTACCATCTCTCGCAGCTCACTGCCTCGACATACTTCGTCAGGCAATACAATGTCAAGGAGATGCTTCGCTTCTCACCATGCGATGGGGGAAACATCAAGCTATCCCTCTTGGAAACTTCTCAATGCCTCATGAATGCGTAAATTGGGATTCATTGAACAATTGGTCAAAGGACCGTTCTTTCGATCCCTTTGTCCCCGGAGTCGTTGTGCATCCTACACTAGGTGAATTCCTAAGTTTTCTCTTGCTGTAGGGGCTAATATTTAGGAAACAGGAGCGGCTTATCCAGATGAGAAGGGAGAGCCAATTGGTGTTGGAGAGGACGAATAAGGATGTTTCCGTTGCCGTAAAGAATTATTTGTAGGCATTCGTCGGCGATTAGTAAAGGTAAATAGAACCAAGCCTTTGAAACAAACAAGACGATCTTGAAACATGTTGCACGTGAAAGATCTCAACTGACTCCCATCTTTCCCCTTAACATAATCCTCTCAAAAGTCAAAGCTCTTTCTCTGTCTACCTCCGTACCCCGTCACTAGAGGAAAGCCCACACCCCAACATTGATGAAATACAGACACGATCTTGATCTACTTGATCCCACTTCTTCCTTGCAATCACATTCTCACCGAAACATTCCCGCCTCGTACAAGTACCTTTTGCTATTATTTTCATCGACGTGACTAGTATGATAGCAATAGTTTCTGCATGTAATGAATGCCTTTTCCCGAAGATCGTAGCACAGCAGGTAAGCTATGCACTATTCAAATTGGGAGACTCCAGAAAAGTCGATCCCACGTTACGAGATTACGAGGTGGGGTAGACTCGGTCACACCCAACTCTTACCATTTATCGCTGCTGCGGATTACTTGAAGACATCTTGCTTCTTGGCGACCTTTATACAAGCGAACAAGATGTAACAACAGCTGATTCTAGTCATACCTCGGAACCAGAACGTTCTGATGTCTGCAAAGACTCCTCGCATTTGAATTCCTAGGGGGGTGAGAAAGTGCACATTTATTCTGGACATTCACTCAGACATCTTTTAGATTTCAAGATAAATAATATAATAGTTCATTCAAAAACGAACTCCAAAATTTAATTTATCAAGATACCTACTCACACAACTCCTTTTGGCCCACCCTGCAATATTCATGCAGCAAGTATGATACAACAAACGCCGAAAGAGATATGCAAGAAAGCAAAGTCTACCCAGATATAACAGCACAGAGATATTACGGTGAGATTAGTCGCTCTCATCGCTATCCACGACCTTCTTACCTTCCTTCTTGGCTTTCTTCTCTTTCTTCTCCTTCTTCTTGCGTTTTCTCTCAGCCTTCTCTTCTGCCGTTTCACCCTCGTGACGCTTCCGCTTCTTGCCACTTTCCGCATCATTGTCGGCCGTTATCTCCGTCTTAGCATCCGGAGATGCTTTCAGATTGATTGTTGGGGCAGGTGTCTTTGGGGTAGGTATAGATTCCTCTTTGGGAGGAGCAGCAATTGCAGCCGCTGGGGCAGGCGCGCTTCCGTCTGCAGGGGCATTAAAGTCCTTGTACTCGCTGTTCCATTTGGCAGGCGTGGCCTCGTTGGGTCGGCCGTATTTGTCAAGCTTGCCGTCGGACTTCATCTTCTTTTTCTCGACAGCTACTGGACCTAATCCCCATCTTCTTGGGTATAAATCACGCTCCATGATACAACGCTTGACCTTCGCCACGACTCCGTGGTCGCAGGTCGATAATTCTACAGTTGACATTTGTGCAATACCAAGAGCAATGGCTTCACCCTTAGTGGTCATTAAAACAACTTCCTCGTGGACCTCAATACCGGCCTCTGTTCTCGTGTTAGCACCAAACAATACATTCAAGGATCTGAAGTCGACCTACCATATCGGAGCAAGCCAGGGATCATGAGCTTAGCACCATAGCAGACGGCATTTACGGCACTATCCTTGACTACAATTCGCTTGTATGTGACGAGTAGTGTCTCCAGTGGTGCAATCACTCTTCTTAGGTATGACTCGTCGCGTGTGTTGTCTTGCATCCATTGTGCATCCAGCACGTCGTGGAGAGTGACCATATTTTGTTGTTCATCCATAGCTCCACTTCGCACACGTCGAAGCTCTTGCATGTGAGCGCCAACACCCAACAGAAGTCCTAAATGTACACAGAGTGTTCGAATATATGTCCCTGCTTCACAGCTAACCCAGAATACACCCAGATGCCTCTCATTGTCGAATTCATACAATTTGCTCTCATGGATGGTTCGGATACGCAATTGACGCTTTACCGCAGAGATCAAAGGTGGCCGCTGGAAGAGAGCTCCAGTCAACGTCTCGAGTGCTCGCGCGAATTGTGCCTCGCCGCCGGGGAGTGTATCGTGTAACCTGATCACGCAAACATACTCTTTTCCTGCTCCTTGTTGCGACTTGACAAGTCTAGTTGCGCGGTCAATGCAGACGATCAAGCATCCCGTTACTTTGGGATCAAGGGTACCACTGTGGCCCGTCTTCTCAACTCTTTTCCAAAAGTTAGCAAGCTCCAAACTATTTCGACCGGAGTTAGTACCTCAGCATTCGTTTCACCCACGCGACGACTTCATGGCTGGAGGGATTCGAAGGCTTGTCGAGGTTGATCACGCCAGAGCTAATGTAGGACTTCAAGTCTCTTTTCAATGGTGTGCAGCCATTGGGAATGGGAGTGAAATGTCCAGTGCGAACAAGTACTAGACCAAGTTGTCAGTATTCCCTTCCCAAAGCTGAACGTTGCGCACGCGTACAGTTATTGTAGTTCTTGAGCAGTAGAGGCCAAGAGCTTGTATCGACAGCTGGAGTTATAGCTTCAGGCTTGATGGTATAGTCTACCTCTTTGCTCGAAGGTACCAAAGCCATTGCTAGTATAGTCGACTGGTGGATTTGCTAAGATCCGCGTTCCTTGATAGTGGTGTAGAACTGGCAAATTCTGCATCGACTGGAAATTTCTCAAGCTTCGACTTCAAATTTTAGCGATCCAAAAATTTGGTGGAGTTAATCAGGCTAGTCCACTTGTGGCTAGACATTTTAATCACATGACCATTTTCTTTGAAACGAAGTAGGGGGATACGAAGTAGATGACCATCCTTTCTCAACTACAGCCTAAGGAGCTAGAGCTTCATGCTGTAGCAAAATCTCTCTTCAAATAAGGACAAAATCGAAATTCCAATGGAAGGCTAAGTGTAACTTAACCCCGAAATCTACTACATGCTTATTTAGGAAGCGTATGGCAAAATATCTAATTATTCCAAACTTCAGGTGCGCATTCAATTCTTCCACAAGAGTGAGGAATGGCTGTTAGGTGAAGTATTGAAATTTCAGACTACTTTCCCCTCATTTATTTGGTGAAATTCTCTCCCTAGTACTTCAATTTCCTTCATTTCTGAAACTCGATAAAAAAGCAGTTTAAAGCATGTAAATTAATGCTAGGGAACCTCAATTTGTCTTGAATGCTTGCTTGCGTGAAGGCCACTGGCAAGTATTTGCAGTCAGAATCCTCCTTACGGAAGAAAAATCTCATTTCTATTACCCAACAGGGGTATCTTATATTCCATATACGACCCAGTACGCCTTGAAATGCCTCGCTCCAATGCCCACATAACTATTTACCAAACCTCCCAATACTTGTCCAAAACGCCGTTGGTGTACAGCTCCACACTTAAAATAGTATATTATGACATACTCCTCATACTTTCATTTCTAAACCATTCGGCGCCTTCGTCCATCTGTTCCCTTATCCTTTTCGCTCTAGCAAATAGCTCCTCATCATCTTCTGTAATAGATTGGTCCCGTAATGGCTGACCTTGCTCCACCAATTCTCTCGCTTTAATCTTCAAAACCTGTATCTCTGCATCCCTCCCATGGCTACTTGCTGGTTGCCCTTTCGGTGGTGGTGTAATTGAAGGTACACTCCTAGCAGGAGACCAAAATCGACTTGATTGAGGTGTTTGCTTCCGAATGCCGTCGAGAGAGCGTTTGTGGTGTAGGATACTTTTCGCAGCTGAAGTCGCAAGTGCTGTGCCGTTGGGAAGTGTTGTAATTCCTCGCGCCTTCAGGCGGAAGTAATCTGTCTGTACTCCACTTTTCTGGTGTCGATTTTCACCCAGAGAAGCATAATCTAACATATGATGAATTCGAGATTCGCCACTAAGGTAGGATGGATCTGAGAGGATCGATCGATGGAAGGACGTTTCTGATCTCTCTCGCTTGTGGCTACTTGACGTGGAGGCATGACTAGCCGTTGAAGGCTGTGTCCGATGTTTTTTGTGAGCACGTTCAAGGTGGTCTTCCTGTATAATTGCCCGAATTTCGCGATGAGGATTATGAAATCCATCGAGGAGACCTGTAGCCTGAAGCGCATTTCCTATTTCAGCGCTATTTCTCCGTTTACGCCTTGTTGATGCACGAAAGTCTTCGACTATATTGGCGGCCCGCTTGGCTTTTGATGCCTGCATGCTTTCTGCCATTTCTTGTCTTGCCTTACGAGCCTCTCGGCCTCTGCGCCGGGTTCGCAAAAGGTCCGCCAGCTTTCGCCATCTTAAACTATATTTCCTTGCCAACCTTAAACATTCCTCCTCTTCTTTCCTGGCCCTTTCTTCCTCCTCGGCAATACGTGCAGCATCCTCCCTCTTCTCGGCTTCAAAAATTTCCATTGCTTCTCTTAAAATCTCTTCAACTTTGAATTTTATGAATTCGTCCATTAGCCCGTCCTCGCCCAGCGTGTACCAATTAGCAAACCTACTGAGCTGCACAGAATGATCCACTGCAGTGGGCGTTACTGCAAACGAGTTGGAGGTTGTAAGAACGCCCGGGGCTTTCGGAGGTAAAGATATTGCGGGGACTAACAGGTCCACCGCTGATGTTGGAACCTGGAGCACGTTGGACAAGCCTGGAGAAGATGGGACGTTTAATTTTGGAGTGGCATCAATAGTAGATAGTGTGCTGCCACATTCAGTGCCGCCCAAAGAGAACAGCGCGGGTAGCGGCGTCACGCTAGGTGCTGATAACTGGGTATTCTGAGAGGGATGCGGATTCGAATTTGGCGAGAAATAGTTGGGAGTTGCCGACTCGATTTCCAGAACTGATGAGGAGGGTCCCTTCGGTGAGCTAGCGAAGAATGTAGGGTTTGCAGTGGTCGGTAGCTTCATGCTTCCAGTTTCACCTGTCTCGAATGAGGTTGTCCCGATTGGTTTCGGGGCATCATGAGTAAAGGGTAAAAAGGTAGACAATGAGGCCTGGGAGGATTCGGAGGTTGAGGGGGCGAAGACGGAAGGGGAGCCATTGGATAAATTACTCAAAGAAAACGCAGGAAAACTGGTCTCTTGTGTGCCTGGTGCTGCCTTGGAAATGACTGCATCACCAGGGGGAAAGAAGCTGATGCTAGACGCTGGCGTGGTACTGATTCGATCGAAGACCGATGCAGGCTTCGAGGATGTTCCTTGTCCTAAGGTGGAGGCAGATTCTATGATCGAGTTCGGTCTCTCTTTACTCGACTCTTTAATGATAGTCTGGCTGGCATTAGGGGTGAAATTGGAGGCGAACACTGATCCATTGACATTGTCCTTGACAAAAAGGTTGTTGTCCTCTTCCTCCTCGAGACTGGTAATGTGTGTCTCATTTCCTACTTCCTCATACACGGTAGATCTAATGACTTCCGACAAAGTGTATTGGCCACGCTTTCGCTCCACCAAAGCATAGGAAAATTTCTGCCTGGGTGCCTTCTTGGGAGCTGTCATACGAGAACTAAAGGACAAATACTGTCCGCCGTTGGCATCTTCCTCGATGGCTAGACCACGATCAGTACAGAACGGCACTACCTCACTCTCGTTATCGAATTGAAGATAGAGATTAAGCTTTGACAGGGTCCAGTCCTTGGTCTGGTCTTTCTGTCTTCGATACGAGGTAAGAATGGTGTTGAGGATTGATTCTCGTACTTTGTTGAATTTGAGCTCTGCGAAACAAGCCATAGTATAGGACACATTTTTATCTTTGATGACGGAGAAGAATCGTGAAAAAGCGTTTTGAGCAATGTCAGTCTCTGCAAATGGTGGAAGTGGCCCACGCAGGTGCCAAATAGTTTGAAGCATTTCAGCAAGGCTGACAGCAAGTTGCAGCTCCTCAGACTCATTCCAGAGTTGCGATCCCCAAGTTTGCACTTCATCTAAGATGCCTGGCCTATTATCTGAGAACAAAACGAAGTAGGCTCTGAACTCGGCTTCGTTCTCACATTCGACTCCCTGTGTCTTGCAGTCTTGGTAGGCATATCCGAGGGATGTAAGCGTGTTCCCAAGCTGTTCAAGTTCCTGATGTTCAGAATAGCCATCATCAACTTCATTAGCCATGAGGTGAAGAGTTGTGACATGGTATCGAGCTATTAGCTCAAGGCAGTAGACTTGATCAAGAAGCTCAGATGGAGACATAACCGAGTGAAAGACGAAATCTCGCCGCACTGCACGTGTACGATCCCAAATAAAATTATGCACCGACTTCAATTCATGTTCGACAAGGAGTGTTTGAACTAGATACTCGGTTGTCATTTTCAGAGCTGCAACTGTTCGTACGTCACTTGGTAGAGGAGCGTCCTGTCCGGCGGAAGATCGTGCTAGAATCTTGACCATTCGCTCGGGAGATGGGAATTTCGCCTTAGGGAAAGGCTTTTCGAAGCTGTCAAATCTGCCTTCATTGATTCGTTCTGCTCTTTCGAATTCTGGGCACATGTCCTCGCAAGTCCCCTTGAAGGGAATTGCTTTGTCAAGCTTTTTCGGCACATCTGGATTATCAAATAGGTTTGCTGCCATGAGGGCTTCGCGCACTTTCTCGCGGTAGCTCATCAAGGCTAATCGGTGCAACTTAATCGGAAAGTCTGCTTTCGTTCTTTCAAAAGCTTCCAAATCAATGGTTGGCCATTCTGGTTTCTTGATATGGCGCCTCTTCAGCTCTGCATTGATTTTATTCACGGCAGTGTTTCGTGGATCATCAGATGCCTCGTTTTTGGTGGTAGAAGTGCTTGAGTAAGCTCCACTGGATTGTCGCAGTTGTCCATTTCTAAAAGTCTTTACTGAAAATGTTGAATGAGATTGCGCCCACGCAGATTCACCTGCTTTCGAGGATGGGCTAGGGAGCTTCGCGCTAGATCCAAAAGCTGACACGGGATTACTTGAGCGGAAGGTGGAGGACACGCTTCTAGAGGGTGCTTTAGAAGCGTCTGTTGTGATCGATCTTGAAAAGGAACTAATCTCATTTTTCTTGCTCCCAGTAGCTACGAAGGGATTCGGGCCTGGAATTATTGGTCCCCCGAAAGGGCTGCCAGCACGCTTCTCGCCAGAAGGTGTTGCTCCGAAGTTATTTACACTTGCTGAAGTCGTTGTGGAAGCATTCCAAGAAGATGGGGCGCCGAATTTAGTCGAGGTCGAACCTAAGTTTGCTGGAGTAGTTGAAATCCCATTACTTTTGGGGGCAAAAGGGTTTGATTGAACTGTTGATGGGGCACCGAATACTGTGGTGGATGTTCCATGGGTAGTATCTGAGGTATGGCTATTGGTCTTGGATAGGAAAGGATTGGTAACTGTATTGGAGGGTTTGCCAAAGACATTAAAAGGAGGTGCAGCCGGGCTTTGCGAAGCACCACTGAAAAAATTCGAGGAGGTTGGGACTGATGGCGCGCCAAAACCAGTTCCAATAGGCTGAGTAGAATGGATTTGTGACGAGCTTGAGGATGGAATCGCAAAAGGATTCGGTGTTAAGGTGGCCCTGGGTGGATTGCTTGTTTGCGCAAAAGGATTGCGAGCGAAGGGTTTCGAAGATCCAACGGTCGAAGAGGCTGCCATGGTACTTGAGGGAGTGGGAGTATTGGAGGATGTTGTAAAAGATGATGGTCGATTGGGCGCGCCCAAGTTTTCGTCGCCTGGGGAATCAGCGAAATGGACCTGTTTGATGGAATTGTTTCCCCGTCCTCGGCCTGCATAACCATTCACTGTAGTGGCATTCGATCCGCGTTGTGCACGTTTTGCAGCATTCTGGTTTCGTTCTAGTTCGTAGGGATTGGAAGGATTTGGAGAATTGGTTCGCGCAGAAGGACCTATATTATTCGTTGAGTTATCTTCTCCCACTGAATTGTGGCGGTTGTCCGGCTTGGAAAGCTTTCTAGGTCTGCGAAAGCTGTTGAAGTCGGCCCGCAATGCCTTTAGTGGAAGAAAATCATGCTGTGACTTACTGGAGGAGCTGGAAGCTCCTCGACCCGTCAAACCTGAACCTCTCGAAGAATGATTCTGCGCTGATCCTCGCCTGGGACGATCGCTACCGCCTCTCCCCAACATTGTTCTTGGTGCTGATCATTAGGAAAGGTTATGACGGGTAGAGGAGGGGATAAAGAGGTCAGGTTGCTCGAAGGTGAATAGCATTCGTGCCAGTGTTTGTCTTTATCAGCTTTCCAAGGTTCATTCTATTGTCCTGGCTAGAGCAACATGGGGCTGAACGTGACAAGCCTAACCACTTTAGGACTATGCAGGTATTCTGCCACTATACACCACATCAACAATAATGGAGTCTTCGATACAAAGTGATTGTCGTTTATTGGTTCGCATATCTGTATTCAAAGCCCTGTTTGCTTTGTGAGCAATAGCTTAAGGTATAGAAATACTAAGGTACTTAAAGTTAGTGTGATTGCAATACCGGAATTGTAATTATGTGAATTGCAATACTGGTAAATTAAATACCGTAGCAGAAATACACTAGCTCTCTTACTAAGTACCCTTCAAACGAAGAATGCAATACTACTAAGTTTTGTCTACAAATATGCTCGACTCTGCAATATCGGTATAGCATCCTGCCTAGCATGGATAGGGAGCGTGTTACAAACGAGGCAAGCACGCAATAGATGCGGTTCAATACCACAATTGATTACGGAGTAACAAACTGAAAGATGACGTATCTTTATTCACATGAATATATTTTAAACCAAGGTACGGTACCTGAATTATGCGCCAGGTGATATCCCCTTCCCAATTCGTAACGACATTTTATGAAAATTTCCCACCACAAACGCCATTATGTTCTGCCAGCTTCTAGGTTCTTTGCTGGGGGCGAAGCCTGGCCGGTCCCAGGCCCCGGCGGACTTCATCGAGTTGTTCCATACCTGTCTGATATTTACCCCTTTTAATATGCTTCTTTCCGCTCATGGAATAGTTTCCCAAAAAGTCATCCATGATGCTATCAAAATCACCCCTGACAGGTCCCTGGACACTTGATGCCGAAGACGAAGCAACAGAAACTGAAGCCTCATCATCCATATCCTCATTGTATTGTTCCTCAAGCTTCTCAAATCGTGCGTCAAGCGTAGTGAGACCCTCGGTTCGAAACATTGAAGAAGATGTCATAGAATATGTTGATGGATTCGTCAGCGCCCCCTTCCTCTTCTTGCGTCTGCCGCCATTGGTAGTGGTTGTCATGAGTGAGGACTGCATATCTGACGGTGTTGCTGCCATGGGCCTGCCTGACTTCAAATCTTTCTTAAATTTACTGAAATCTTCCATCCAAGCACCGTCACCATGATCTTCTTGGTCATCACTCTCCAAGTCAGCCGGGGGTATAGGCGCATCTTTGAATTCTCTAGTCGGCTTCGCCGTAGCATCCGATTCCCACCCATCGTCTTCATCCCATGCCTCGTGTTCGAATTCTTCCTCATCCAGCTCCCGTCCATCCTTTGCCAATTCACCGAATATGTCGTCGTCGTCGTCGTCAACATAAGCTTCGTCGTCAAGGGCTTCAAGCACCTCTCGCAATCGTGGGTCCATATCTGGCTGGAAGCCAGCCAGTGCATCAGGAATGTCTTGCTGTGCCTGGTACGTTGCCTTTCTTAAATTTTTCGAAGGTAATATCTCTTCTCCCAGCAGTGCCTCGGCTCGCTCTTCCAGACTGGCATCTCTCAGAGCATCTTCCAACGTTTGCTTCCCTTTGCCCTTGTTCTTGGCTGCAGGTGCCTCGATGAAATAAGTATCCCCAGAACCGCTACCAAGTTCGCGCATGTGCTGCATGTAATCGTATTCGGTGTCATCGTAGTATATGCCATAGTTCGCAGCTTCGCCTTCATTTCCCCGAATCTGCTCTACATCTGAGCCAAGCTCAGAGGCCAAGTCGTCGAGTTTCTTGATCTTTTTCGCATTGGGTAGTGGGGTAGGATTGAGGACCATAGACGATGCGGAGGCATCGTGAATAAGGGGATCATTCTGTGGGCGATGCACGAGGGTGAAGTGCGTCGCCGTCTCCTTGTCAATCCATTTGGCTCGAGGCATTTTGAGTATTGGCCGGTGTTGGTGGTTGATGCGTAGCTGAGAAAAAGATCTGGATGCCAAACACTTTTTTTTAGTGCGGCTGCGGGTGAGGACGAGGGGTCCGGAGAATTTCGTCACTCGGGTTTGCCCCTCACCAGTGAATAATCAAATTTATCAGCACCCAGGAATTTTTCGAACCCAGATTCCACGACGGCGAGCAGCCCTTATACCACACGCCTCGCGCTGATCTCGCCAACAATACCGCCAGTCTTTAAATTACATCGCCCACCATGGTTTTAGCAAAATCCAAAAAGGCGGTTGGGCTGGGAAATAGGTATTTCAACTGCTCAAGGAAATGAGTGCGTGCTAACTATCGACAGCCTGATGAACGATAGATTCGGAAAGGGGAAAGGAGCAGATAGGAAGAAGATCACCTCGGCGGGAATTCACAGAATCAATCATGCTACAGGAGAGACGGTAGGTGCGCTCAAAGACTGCTTATTCCAGAGCTGATCTGTGCCAGTATGTCACCAATGACAAGAAGGAGGCCAGCTGGGTCAAGATGCGCTCAGTCACTGAGCAAGCTGCTCTTGACGAATTCTTGTCCACGGCAGAGTTAGCAGGCACCGACTTCACAGCAGAGAAAATGAATAACGTCAAGATCATTCATACAGACCAGAAGAATCCATACCTCCTATCTGCTGCAGAAGAGCGGGCTGCTGTTGGAAAGCAAAAGGCACATGTAAATATGCTCACTGTACCACGAAGGCCCCATTGGGATGCATCCACCACTCCCGAACAACTGGACCGTATGGAGAGAGATAGTCTGCTCCAATGGCGACGCGGTTTGGCAGAGCTGCAGGAAAACAACGATTTGCTTATGACTCCGTTCGAGCGCAACATGGAGGTGTGGAGGCAGCTCTGGAGAGTTATTGAACGATCTGACCTAGTTGTTCAGATCGTGGATGCTCGTAATCCACTGTTATTCCGCTCGGAAGATTTGGAGAGATACGTCAAGGATGTTGACCCCAGGAAAGAGAATCTACTACTTGTCAACAAGGCAGACATGTTAACTCTAGAGCAACGCCGAGTTTGGGCGGAATATTTCAAGACTACCGGCATATCCTACAAGTTCTTTTCTGCTAGTTTAGCCAAGGAAATGAACGACAATCGTGAGGATTCGGGGGATGACGAACAAGAGGAAAGTGAGAGCTCAGAACCAAAACTCGAGAGAGAAGTCGAGGCTCTTAAAATCGATAGCCAAGAACCAAAAGTCGAAGTCGAAGATGAAGAGGAAGAAGAAAACGAGGATACCCGGATTTTGACAGTCGATGAATTGGAAGCTCTTTTCCTGTTACATGCACCAGACAACCTAGGTAAATTCGTCAAAACTAAAACCCACTACCTCTATACTAACATACCTTAGAAACCAGAGGAGAACTAAGAAAGACACAAATCGGCTTAGTTGGATATCCTAACGTCGGAAAATCCTCTACTATTAATGCTCTGATCGGAGCAAAGAAGGTCTCTGTTTCCTCCACTCCTGGAAAAACGAAGCATTTTCAAACAATTCACCTGAGCGACAAAGTTTTGTTGTGTGATTGCCCGGGTTTGGTCTTCCCAAACTTTGCAACTACAAAGGCTGAGTTAGTGTGTTGCGGTATTCTTCCAATCGACCAGCTCAGGGAGTTCACCGGTCCTGCAGGTTTAGTTGCCAAAAGGATACCCCAAGAATTTCTAGAGGCTCTTTATGGAATCCAGATTATCACCCGGCCTTTAGAAGAGGGTGGAACTGGAATACCAACAGCAGAAGAATTATTGTCCGCCTACGCAAGGGCTAGAGGTTTTACAAGAACCGGTCAAGGACAACCTGACGAATCTCGAGCAGCCAGATATGTTTTGAAAGATTATGTTAATGGAAAACTTCTCTTTTGTCAACCTCCTCCTATTGATATCGATCCAATTGAATTCAACCGGGAGCTTTATGACGAGGGACATTTGCCTGAGAAGAGGCGTCTGGGACTAGCATTGATGGACTCTTTTACAGAGGACCAGATGTCAGTCGCCGACTTAGATATGGTTCCTTTGGAACAAGGGTCTAAATCTAAGAAACTCGATAGTGCATTCTTCGCCCAGGGGCAAGGCAACTCAGCACATTTGCGGATGCCCTTCAGTCACAAGTACACCGAACAAGGAACTGCCAGCGGCAAGCAATTGTCAGGGCGAAAACAAAAGACTTTGATTGCTCTAGAAAAGGATCTGGATCCAAACGATGCCAAAATGCTGACGAGTAAGAAGCATTTCAAGAATGGGGTGAAGGGCAACGGAAAACGCAGAGCGGATTACTTCGCGGATTGAAGAATTGTGATGGTTTTGCTGGCGGTTAGAGTTCGCGTTTGCTGCATGTTTGATTCCTATGATTGGGCGCTTCTGGATGTGACGGAACCAGACTAGTGCATAAGACAGGAGTCTGGCTTTCAATGTCAACCATGTCAAAAAGATCTCAGTGCGGGAGCGGAAGAAGTTGTTCACGTTAGAGGAAGTGCTTGCATATGTGTGAAGAGTTGAAGTCTAGCTATGGCCCCTTTCCGGCGCCGTCTGACCAGTAAGTGTCGTTGTTCAGCCCCAGTCGATCTAGATCCATGCAGTACCTACATTTACGACTCGATGCATGACCTCAGAGTCTCGAATCAACGCCCCTGGCTCGTTTTTGGCTGGTGCTATCATGTTGTTGGCTCTGGTTGAAATGTTCGTCACATACCTTTGGCCGTTCGTCTCCGACTTCATGGGTATGGGGGCTGAACTTACAGTGTAAATGATAGAGAATGGTCTAGCTGCGTCTGATACCTTGTAATCACCATTCACGCCATTGAATATTGGCTCCTCATTGGTGAATTTGGAAGGTGAACTGGAAACCTGAGGTGGTGTTGGGCAATTGGCACATTCATAGCTGTATGTTATATAGGAAATAAAGACAGTTGAAAATAAGGTACCGTTCAGCTTCCCCTCTATCAAGTCCCTCCAACCAGGTGACGCGATGCAATTGAGGGAAAGATTTTCATAAATAGCAAGCTGCTCCCCACTTAGAATTTAGAAATTGCAACTAACTAGTTTCCCAAAGATCGATCATACCTCGTACTGTCTCTCGTCTTTCTTCGCCTGCTTCTATCGTTTTGATTCTGTCACGATGTTGAAAATCAACATGCTCTTCACTGTGATGATCGCTGTCCTCCTTCAGTTTGGATTTTCGGGAGCAAGCCCAATTGACGCTGGCCTTGAGCACCGAAGCTCTCATCCTTGTGCTGTTTTGTGAGTCCCTCTTCTGTTTGTAGGGATCAATGGGAAGAAGAGGTAAGCTGACAAGGCACAGGGTCCAACGTTGGTACGATAATTCCTTTGATGTCTATGACTATGGCTACGCAGTAAGTAAAAAAGGTTGCACTGTTGACATCGAACAAACTTCATGAATCTAATTCAATCCAAGCACACAATCCAACCACAAGTAGCGAGAATGACCCACACTGACACCGAGAAATCTAGTGGTCTCCAACAAACCAACTCTACAACAATATTGGCTGGGTTGAAACAGCAAATGGTCTTCTCCAAGGACAAACTGCAATTTCAACCATTGGATCTCACAGCCTTATCGTCACCAATGTTGCAAACCCGGCTATTGTAAATGGCACCGTCGATGTAAGCTGCGCTCAGAACCTCTAGTCAAAAGCTGCAAGTGCTAATAACCCAATCTAGTGGAATGATCCGGGAAAATTAAGCTTTTCTTGGGGAAGAGAAACTTGGGATTCGTACAGTACTGGAAATCCATGTACAGTGAAGGCAACGGGATCTGCTGGTGCTCTTCAAGGATTGCCCACAGAAACCACCTGCTATTTTACTTGTAATTCGATTGGTCCTGGCTCTCCTGGCAGTTAGGGGAGTGTAGAGTTTTTTGTGTATATTAGGGGATGATGATGGATTAACTCTCTACTAGTAAACAAACAATGAAGGAGGATGTAAATTTAGCAAGAAGGTCAAACCATTAAAGGGAATGAATAAAATGGGTAATAGAACCTATATTGACAACACTTGTTTTCTGAAGATCTCCAACAGATTCCCTATTCGGGAGAGAACAACAATTATGACTAGAGATAAACTTTTGATTTGTAGACTCAAAGTGACCAAAAAGAAAGGTCATCTCCCCAATGAAGATATATGCCACTAGAAGAATCCAAAGGGTGGGTATTCGCAGTAAACCTATAGTTTCTGTTGGTTCTCATCCGTTACATTTGTCAGCAGAATTGAAACCTAACAATCCCATAAAAATGGCAGCATAGCCGGAAGCTGCAGCCTCGGTGGCCGAGGGACGTTATTCTTTTTATTATTAGAAATCGCAAAGCACCAATGGCAAACGCTTCAAACGAAGGATGATACGAGGAGTCGTATCATTGTTTGCGAAAAGCCCAAGGCCTTACATGGAAATGCCATTGCTGTGCTGGTCGGGATGTTGAACCTCGGCTTGTTGGCAGCTGCCGAGCCCGTCTGAATCGTGGAGAAGTTGGGGTAACAGAGGACAAGCTAAGCTGAACCACCTCTTCTTATTCCATCAAGATTATTTGACTTCTCCTAGATTACTATTTAGCCATCGATCTTCTCTTTCTTCCTATTTCTAAAAGTAATTCTGTACAAGGAACCAGAAGCAATTATGTCTTCCCAAATACCTCTTATTGTAAGCTCCTGGAATCGCCCCTCGCGATGTATTGTATCACTAATCAATCTTGTAGGCAATCAACAGAGTGAGCGACAAGGCGAAGAAAACCCTCGATATAGTTCAGAAGTTTGTCGAGGAAAGATGTATTCCGTAAGCACTGGCCTCGCAAATTTAGTTGCATTGGGCTCTGCCCATAGGAAATTAACCCGATACCTTCAAAGCCAATGCTAATACTCTGTAGAGCCGACCCTATATTCGCCGGACAAATCGACCAAGGTGGTAACAGTCGTTGGGACCATCACCCATTTGTCATCGATGATCTAAAGAAGGAGGCACAGGCCCTTGGGTTGTGGAATATGTTTTTACCAAAAGGTCACTATAAGGAGTCTCCCGGATTCACGAATTTGGAATATGGATTGATGGCAGAGATACTTGGAAAGTCTAGAGTTGCATCGGAGGCATGCAATTGCGCTGCTCCAGATACCGGGAACATGGAAGTGTTGGCAAAGTACGGAAATGATGCACAAAAGAAGCAGTGGCTGAAGCCATTGATGGATGGAGAGATTCGGTCTGCTTTCTTAATGACTGAGCCAGATGTTGCATCTTCTGACGCAACTAATATCACATTAAGCATGAAGCAAGAGGGTAACGAGTGGGTCTTGAATGGATCTGTAAGTGGATTGTATGTTTGTGCAAATATCATCGCTAATGTATGTAGAAATGGTGGTCAAGCGGCGCTGGTGATCCACGGTGCAAGATTTACGTTGTCATGGGCAAGAGTGATCCAAACAATAAGGACATATACAAGCAGCAATCCGTCATCCTTGTTCCATCAGACACCTCAGGTATCACTATTAACAGAATGTTATCTGTGTATGGCTTCGATGATGCTCCCCACGGTCATGGCCACCTAACATTCAAGAATGTTCGTGTACCTGTTACCAACATTGTTTTGGGACCTGGCAGAGGATTCGAGATCATTCAAGGTCGTCTTGGTCCCGGACGTATCCACCACGCTATGCGTGCCATTGGTGCTGTAAGTACTTTTGTTGCTATTTGTTAGTATATAACTAATCTATTTAGGCCGAGAAAGCTCTTGAGTGGATGCTCATGAGAATCAATGACCCAAAGAAGACTCCATTCGGCAAGCAATTGAAAGAACATGGCGTCATTCTGGAATGGGTTGCAAAATCAAGAATCGAGATTGATGCCGCTCGTCTTGTTGTTCTTAATGCTGCTATTAAGATTGACGAACTGGGAGCCAAGGGGGCCCTGAAAGAAATCGCCGAGGCTAAGGTTTTGGTCCCATCAATGGCTTTGACTGTCATTGACCGTGCCGTTCAATCGTTTGGTGGTGCTGGTGTTTGCCAAGATACCCCTCTTGCAAATATGTGGGCAAACATCCGGACATTGAGACTTGCTGATGGACCTGACGAGGTTCACTTGCAGCAAATGGGAAAGAATGAAAACAAAAGAGGGAAGGGGGTTACAGCAAAGATCCTCAAACAGGCAGAAATCACAAAGCAAATGCTGGCTCAGTACAATGTAACGATTAGTGAGCCAGGGCCTCAAGCAAAATCGAGGTTGTAAATGTTTCATAACAACCTTTTTGTAAATTACGCCCTTTCTTTAAAATAATGATTGGGCATCATTACAAAAAAGTAAACACAACAAATTGTGACTCCTAATATCAAACATTATAAGTCTAAGCCTAGCGGGAGTGGGGCAGAAGTCACGTTTTGCTAGTAAGAAATGTGGGTTGCTGGGCGGTTGCTACGTAGACTTTTCTGATGTCAACAGACCTGAGTTGCCAACAGACAGCAACATAAAGACAGGGAAATCTCCAAACCATCCAACCACTGCACACCTCAAGATCACCTCTCAAACTCCACTTCCAAACGCATACGATACTGCACCTCCCAATACACAAAACCATACACCCATAAATCAAACCAAAATGTCTTCCAACGTTCTTGCTGACAGAGATGTCAACGTCTCGATGCAGGACAACAAGGTCACAGATTCGAAGGCCGATGTCAAAAGTATGGATTACCACCGCCAAATGCTCAAGTCGAAGCTTGACGAGCAAAAGTGAGAGCCCTTCTCGCCCAGAATTGAAGCAATAGCTAATTTCACGGTAGGGACCAACAAACTTATATCTCTCCCTCCGACAACATTATGAGCCCTTGCACCGCCAAGCTCAGCGCATACAGGAACAAGCAAGTCGGAAAGTAAGTACAAAATCTATTAAATTGTTGTGTTGTTACACTCTTAACATTCATCCCAGGGCCAAGCCAAAGTCTCTCTTCTCCAAAACTTCAGCAAAGAACCTCGCGTCGTCGGGAGGACCTATGTTTGGTGCCCAAATTCCCCAAAATACGAAATCCGAGGACACCGTCATGGGTGGGCAATGACCACAACTTTCTCTCTCTTAGTTCTGTCTGTACCACTTTCTTGTATAATTATGTGGATTGATTGGTGATGGACCTCTTTACGAATTTTCTTCTCTTTCACCGGCACGGTTTTTCGTACGGATACACAATAAGGTCACTTGCATATTCTCTTAGGGGTGGTGAATACATCTTGACGGTGATGATGGGTGGGTGGTGGGGTGGGTGGGTATGGTATTGCCTGACCACGGAATGGGCTTGGACATGAATGCTTGTGGGACGTGGGGTGGCATTGGGTACTGGAGTTGCGGCAAGCATGAGATTTTCCAGGTCCAGCATAATGAAATGACCTTTTATGACACTTGAATTCTTTTCTATACTATGCACCGTCTGGCTTTCTCCATCTCATCTCAAAACCGACGCCGGGACTCCTGCTAGTAAATACAACTTATGCACGCCAATTACTAACAATAGAGACCACATCCTGATCCGCAACTACATGCCCTAACCCCACTCTCTGAGGAATATGTCTAGCGCTTGCTCCCCACACTAAAGCATACTTGAAAGTATCCTTTAAGGTTCTATGAACCTGATCACAAACATCCTCAATCGTACTATTATTCCTAACAATCAACGCCTCCCCGAAATTTGGATCGACTCCCTTCCGCTTCGTATAAATCCTAATCAACTTCAGTTCCTCCCAACACCTTTCAACCACATCTTGAATTCCCAAATCTAGTTCACAACTCATAACTGCAGTATGTGGTTCTCGAGCTAATTTATCTAGGAAGTCGAGAGAGACAGAATCGATTTTGTTGTAAACATAGAGACATTTAATATATTTCCGGTGATCTTTCATAATAACATCAATGAAATCATCGACGGTTACGTTTTCATCTCGGACGAGAACTTCGCAGTTTAGGATTTTGTAGTCCCGAAGGATGTTATATACCATTTTTTGATCAAGGTATTTCGGGGGTGCTTGGAAGGTAATTTTCATGCCACCTGCGGTTTTGGGTTTGAGGTAGACGTTACTGCAAGTTTTTATCAGTGACTAGAACTTGAGTTTTGGTTCATGAGAGAAAAACTTACGGTGGTTCTCTATTTAATCTGATTCCAACAGCTTCCAATTCAGCCTCTAGAAGAGTTCTTTGTTCAGCTTTCTTCGTGGCATCTAGGATCATCATGATCATGTCACTCGTCTTAGCAGCCGAGATGACCTGCCTTCCTCTTCCCTTTCCCTCGGCAGCACCTTCAATAATACCTGGCAAGTCCAGGATCTGAATCTCAGCACCTCCATACTCAAGAACACCAGGAATAGCCGTCAAAGTGGTGAAAGAATAAGCAGCTACTTCTGACTTGGTCTTGGTAATTTTGGATAAGAAGGTTGATTTTCCGACTGATGGAAAGCCAACAAGTGCTATTCGTGCATCTCCGCTCTTGCTCACGTCGAAACCAGCTCCAGGACCGCCACTAGATCCGGTGGGTTCTAGAAGTTGAGCTCGGAGACGAGCAAGCTTTCTGGAATATGAATAAATATATTGGTCTTTTGGATTGGAGTGGTTACCTACCCTTTAAGAAGACCAAGATGATATTCTAAGATCCTTGGTATCAGTATTTGTCATGTGCTTAAGAGACTCCTTGGAAATTCGCTCACCGGTTGCCTTGTTTTCTAATTTCTAGTCAGATTTCGTACAATATTAGGGTAGATGGTAAATGTATTGAAATTGATGAGGGTAACTCACTTTGTGTCTTGCGCATCTCCTCCTCGATACTGTGGCTTACTTAGTGATGGCTATTCGAGCGCTGCGAAGAGTACTTACTCCTTAATCTTATCCGTGATGTTAACCATCTTGGCGGTATTTAATCTTTACAGGTAAAGTGTTCACTTACAAGCCGTCGGCAGCGTAACGTGGTTTACAGCGCTATGCATACAGCGCTATGCATAACCTCTGCGAATCCGGATTTTTGACCGCCATTTTCGCGACCCCCCAAAATCACCGAAAATCACCACCACCACTAGCGTAGATTTTGCAATTGCTCCACCACCACTTGTTATACCCTTATACAAATTGGAGTATATCTTCATTAACATGGTTACTAAACGTTCGCCAACGCGCACATCGCGCAAATCCGAAACGGCCTCGAAAAAGGTAGCGGGGCGCACCAAAAGAGCCACAAAACCGTCTGCTCGTGTGCTTGCGAATACTACTCCTGCAAAACCGCAAAATACCAGGAAAACAAGCAGTAAAATGGGAGCCAAGGAAGTCAAATTTGCTACTGGGAAAGATCTCATAAAGGATAATGAGCCTGCTACGCCTCCACCAGACCCAAATCTCAGGGCTAAGCGTGCAGCCCGCCATGCGAAGACTTCAACGAATAAAGCAAAATCGACTACTACCACCACTACTACCACCGACCTGATGCAAAATGCGATTCAAATAACCTCTAGCCCCCCGCAGGCTTCAGATTCAGCAATTTTTTCAAGCCCAATCCCTAGTAGAGCGAAGCCCCAGCCCCCTCCATTCGATCCTTACTCTACTGCCAACAAGCCCCCACACCACCTTAGTCTGACGATTACCCCGATTATTGATGGTATACGCAAACCTTCAAGACTAATTACTATTCAAATCAATAATATCTTCGGCACCAACTTCAAGGAGATTAAAGAAAAGATCTATACAATGGATGTGAAGCCTTGGGAGGAGCGGAGGGGTCTGGATGGGGGCAATCGTGCTATTCATATGCCCTGGATTGTATATATTGGCTATGCAAAAAATGCTCATCCATTGCAGGTGGAATCTGATGATGAATGGGAATCGATTCTGGCTACTATGCGTCGAAAGCTTCATCAGGGTGAAAAAAGGTGGGCTTTTGAGCTTACAGTTAAGGCTATATATGATACCCTAGACCGATCAAGGAGCCCGGTTTTGCAGGCTTCAAAATCATCCAATGATACCAGCGCCAAAAGGGCCAAATCAGTCAAATCAGTGCGCTTAACTCCAGCACTTTCGGAGTCTTATGATACCTCAGATAGTGAAGTTGGCGATAATGAAGATAATGAGATCCCACTTCCTAAGCATGTTGCTAAGAAGGTTCGGAACACTGCAACTAATCGACTGCTAGCTGAGAAGAGGGTTCGGGATAAGGCAGATAATGATGTTGAGGCTATTTAGAAAAGGATTTTTGCAATTAATCTCTGCATAGAAGAGAGATGCCCAAATTTTCGGGGGGCATGCTATAAGCTCAGAAGCCGAAATAGCCATCATAAGCTAAATCTTGGTGAGCAGAAGAGCTGGGCTCAGTATATGACTGCAGGCATTGAGGGGGTCTCGCATAAGACCCCTCCAAGGGATTGGATTGCACGCTACGAAAGTGGTTAGATGGAGCAGCAGCTAAAGAAGTCTGGTATTCGAAAAAATGAGGCTATTCAGCAGCCAGCAGCACCAAATAGCATGCCTGAGATTCATTATCATATGCCTCCAGCGCCAGCTCCACCAGCTCCACTAGCACCATCTCATCATCCATTTTCAATGCCTCCAATGATTGCAGCTCCTCTATTCAGCTACTTTGCTAGGCAGTACCAATACCCCCCTCTTCATACACTTCCACATAGAAAAAGCAGTATAAGACCCTCCCGTGTCGAGAATCCACCGCCATCATCCCTAATCCAGGATTCAACTAATGATACTGACTTGATTACCCTTTTTGGCCATTTTCTTCTTAAAAATGAGACTCATCCAGGCAAAATAGCAGCTATTGAGAAGGCAATAGGGTTGATCAAAGATGAATTCATTGAGCTTAAGCAGCTTAAGGATAAGGGGGTTATTAATAGACTTATTTTTTTAGGTGTAAAGCAAGGGGTTGCAGACCAAATTAGCAAAAAGGTCTCAGTATTCAAGGTTGAATTTAAGGGCCAAAAAGCTGCAGGTGAAGGGCTATTAGCATTAAAGCAATCTGCAATACGCCGGCTAGCCTCCTAGGGCACTGCTTCATCTATGGCTTCAAATACTAATGGGGAAAATGGGGGGGGAAATGGGGGGGAAAATGATGATATAGATCCAAATTAGGACTTAAGAACTCACTATTTCGTAGATTATTAAATAAAACAGGGGTTAGGGCTTAATTTAGTATATGTTCAATTGATTAAGGTAGAAAATCAGTAAAATAGACAGATCTCAAAAGGTCATATGACTACTACTTTTTAATACTTTTATATAAGGCTAAATTTAGCTGTAAGACAAAGTTCTAAAAAGAAGATAAAGGCATTTTCTGCCTTAAAACTTAGGAATTGACATAAAATAGCTTTCTAAGTCCTGATTTTCGTCTAAATTTATATAAAGAGAAAATGCCCTAAACCGTCACTTTACTATTAATCTACCACCACTACTTATTCATCTAAAGTCTCCTTAATTCCTGCATTTTTAAAGTGTGCCCTAGCCCTCCTTGCTGCTCCTTCTCCGGTGCCAACTTCAGCAATAGCCCAAATTAAGAAGTCCTGGTAAGTATAAAAATTTTGCCTCTCTCGCCGATAATAGCGTCGAATAAAAGACTTCAAATCCCCAAATGATTCTTCAATTGGATTAAAATCAGGTGAATAAGGAGGTAACCAGCGAAGCCATACACCTCTTCGCAGGAAGGCTGATTCAATTGATTCCCTCTCAGCATGATGTACTGAGGCATTGTCAAGAAATACAACCGATCGAGGGCCTGGATAAGCATTGCAAAGGGGAAGTAGGTGATCAATCATAAAGGATTCAAAGAATAAGGCTGTACATGTGCCTAAGAATGTATCAGCAGCGGTGTAGCCATCGATCGAATAAGCTGCTAGTACTGAGACTCGGTCTGAATCTTGTAGCCACCGATTTACTGTAGCCCTAGCACCCTTTTCAGACCATCCAAATGATCGATCACCAGTACGCTCATCACTACCGCTTTCATCTACACATACAATTTGGTGGGCGACAAAGAATTGAAGATCATACTGCCATTGGATTCGAAGTTCCTGGTTGCGTTGAGCAGCAATAACCTTTAATTTTTTGCGTGTAATCGCTATAGATTTGAGGACTCGAGATATCGTAGATTGGGCAACTTGAATGTCGAATGCATCATGAAGGAATTCGCAGATTTCGGACTGGTAGTACCAAGGCATTTGGTCTAAAAGAAGCTTAATCGCAACTTGCATCTCCCATGTAATCACCCGACGAGGACCACCAGACCTCTTTAGCACTGGTAGACCAGCTGCAATTCGATTTTTATGTCGATATACAGTAGATACTGAAGTATTAAAATTAGCTGCTAGCTGGGCGATCTCTGCGAAGGTAAAATGGTCTTGTTCGGTGAGCGCGTCTTCGAGGCGTGCAATTACAGCTGGTGCAACATGATGAGGCATCGGAACCCTATAAAATCACATTAGATGAAAGATCTCAATAATATAACCCTTCCTACATACGATTTATATGGGTCTGATGTTTGGTGGTGGAGTTATTCACGATTTGGTCGATTTTTGGGTGCGCGTTTTTCACGATTTGGGGGGGTTGGTTTTCGTGGGGTTAAAAATCCGGATTCGCAGAGGTTATGCATAGCGCTGTATCACCGAGTCGCCCACTTTTCCTTGGCAGAACACCTCAAATGTTTATAAATCAACCACAACATACTAAATTAACTAAAACTACTCAGAATCTAATGA
>QYAM01000182.1:0-26089 GCA_003988965.1 Neobulgaria alba
CCCCCCCCCCCCCCCCCGGCCACAGAGACTTAATTCCGCGATACTATAAAACTAAAAACTCGGCAAACATTATATCACCGCACTTTCCCATTCATATGTAAGTGATCTTTGGTCGATTCTCACCCG
The DNA here is from genome assembly GCA_003988965.1 of Neobulgaria alba. Lineage (NCBI taxonomy): Eukaryota > Fungi > Ascomycota > Leotiomycetes > Helotiales > Gelatinodiscaceae > Neobulgaria > Neobulgaria alba. The sequence goes on from QYAM01000182.1 coordinate 127, forward strand.
CCGCAAGCCAATCAATCGCCCGATCCTTCCATCCTTCCTCCCCAGTCGATCTAACTAATTCCATGTCTTTGTCTATCAGTGTTTTAGTGAGCGTAGTTGTTGCTGCTGGGTTTGGTCGGGGAACGATATTTTGGATTGCTGGCGTGGCTATTTATGTTTGGGCAGGGGCACCCGTGTTTGGCTTCTTCTTGTCCTTTGCCATCTCCCTTTCTAAGGCCGCAACCTTTTTCTTGCAACGTGTCGATAACTTCATTGGCGTCTTTGAGTTGTTTAATTTTGGTGTTGAAACCAGCAGCTTTCATCTCTAGGACTGTTTGAACGTAATTCCCCTTCATCGATTTTCCAACTGCCATTTCGGCGTTTCTAACTAGCTCGTCAATGTCGTCGGGGCATTCATTGTTTTTTTGAGCTTCTAAAATGGCCCTCCAGTCTTTTGTCTCGGCCCATCGACGGCCGCGGGGGCCAATATTGGGAGTTGATACTTTTCGCCGGGATTTCTTCTTCGGACGTTCGGCCGTATCGTTATCCTCGTTCTCTGCGTTCTCCGCGTCTTCGAGCTGGCGTTTAGAGCTGAGATCGGTCATATGTCCCTGTGAAGCGGTCGGGGTGTCGTATTTAGATGATGGTGAGACTAGGTCAAGGAATGAATGTTTGTCGTCGTCGTATTCATCACCAAAGGCCCACATTCTATCACAAAAGCTCCCCGTTTCATCATCATTGTTGTCGGGGATGGCCGGTTCTGGGTCCTGTATTTCGGGGTCTACGATTGTCACACGTCGTCCAAACACGTCCTCGTAATAGTAGTCGCCATTCCCTGGGTAGACTCCGGCACGTGGTATGTTCTGTGGATTGGGCTCGAATAGAATATTCATGAGCTCGTCCGGGTGTTGCTCTACGGGCTGGTTTGGTGGATCGGCTAGCATTTTCTGATAATTATCGTTTTCAGGAACCTCTGGAGCCGGTGCTTCCAGGGCCAGTCTCAGAGGGTTTTGCGACATGGTAGGAGGTGGTGGCATATAATAAGCTTGCTAAGGAAGGGGAATTCGCTAGCGTGGGGATATATTGGAGTGAATGCCAGTAGGCGAAGGGAGGAAGGGGGACACGTTTGTTGGAGTCAAAGGTGAGCTTATCACGGATTTCAGGGCGACGGTTAGGATACAGTCACTTTCTGGGTATTATTTCTGTATTACAAAGGGAAAGGTGAAGAGGGAAAACCGTCACAATGTTAATATTACCGTCAAGTTCTTATATCCAGCTGCATTTAAGAAAGAGAAACAAAGTTTATATATATTCGGAAAGAACTATCTATTGATTAAACCTATATATTTATTAAAAACATATTATATGGCTTTCACGTATCTAGTCACTCTTTTATATACTATTAGACTTAATTGCTATAGGCATATGACAGGCGACGTGATTTGCCGTCTTGTATGTGAACTCAAGGTTAGTGGTTGTTATATAAGGTGTAGTATATAGGAGTGGTTAGAGCGAACAGGTTCGAAGGCAACTAGTGTGAAAGGTCTTATATTAAAGCTTTCCTCCTCAAGCTAGAATAAGCGTACTATCGATTCAATAGCCGTCTAGGCATATAAAGACAGAAAGGAAAAAACTAGCGCGATTTAAAATCACGGACGTCGCTGCGTTTAAGCGTAGGTAAGTAGCCTGTGCCTGTGTTATAAATGCAATGGGACACTGCAATGGATATTAGCAATAACACTAGACGCTTCGAGAGCCGGCGAGCTTAACTTACTCTATTTCGGCTTAGACGAGTGTCTATAGTCTGTGGTACACCTGCCGTGCACCCTGAACTTAGGCTTCTTCTCGTCGAACGCGAATATAGCGGGGATGAACTTGTTCTAGTCGTAACCGTCGTTATTGTTACTAGGCACTATAACGCTCGCATTACTAATACTCATCTTAGTCCAAGCACCCTTAGCAATAGTATCGATGCCGAATAGACCATCGCACCCGTTTAAGGCGATAACGGAGAGGAAGTCCGAGAGGAAAGCAGGCGTAGGGGCGGGCGTGGTGGCCCTAGTTAGGGGAGTCAATAGGGGTCAGGTGTAAGGACGAAATGCTAAAAAAACACGACATACGCGGCAGGGACGATAGCGATACAAGTGTTCGAGCAGTTAGCGTCGTAGATAGGGTAAATATAAACAAGTGCAGACCTGGCGGGAGATACTCGCCTCCCCAAGAGAGGGGAGATCGTTATAACGGACGTGGTCGAAGAGGGGGTCATGTTGAGACGTGCAAAAGTGGCTTAGAAGAATTTGGGATCTTAAAGCAGACGGAAGTCTATGGCTTGGATTTGTACTTCAGCCAGGTGGAGAATTGACATTGCCGACGGTTCTTATAGATATTCTACTACATGATGAGGCTGAGAATACGGCTTAGTCTGGGAGCAGGCCATGGTCGAGACACGTCACGATTGCACAGACTGTATGACAAGGAGTCTTTGCGTTGGTTTATTCACCCCAGTAGAGGGCGCTTCCTTTCTTACCAGTGCATATTGTTGAATCCAGTCACTAGTATAATACGAATGGTGATGCCTCGAACTCAGCCCTGAGGGCGTAGCTTACAGCTAACCAACCCGCTAGAAACAGTGTCACAGAAGGCTATGAAGGTAGTGAACGCCGGGGAAGTGAAACCCTTGCATCCATTCCCAAATAGTGCGTGATATAACTAACGAGCATAACATGGACCAATCTAGGACGATTTTCTACCTTGTCCTTAATAAGAACAACAAATATACTACAAAGATCGTCGACAATCCCGCTAACCGCGACCGAAGATGTGTAGATCTAAATATTGCATCTGTGCCATTCTTAAGAATCGGACTAGATCAATTGCTCAAAACTCCTCCGCACCTCGCACGATTCGGCCGGCGTAAGTGCAACGATGTGATTCTCAATAACTGCTTCTCGAGAAATGATCAATGCTATTTCGATTTCAACAAAGACACTAGGGAGCTTCTCCTCCACGACATATCCGAGAGGAATAATACGGAACTCTACGACATCGACGAAGAAGGGAACCCCGACCATCGTCAGATATAGAAGACCCCTCGGCAATGCGTCGTGGTACTTAGCCCTAACTCCTACTGCCACCCCTCCAAACCCCACCGCGTTTGGATCTTCCGAATCGGTGATGTTGAGTTTCACCTAATCCCACGAAGAACGCCGGGCGATCAAGGTGAGGAAGCATTCCGAGGCATTGACAACTACCTACAAGCCTTTATTAATAGCTACTTACAATCCCTATCTATGTCGTCTTAAGCGCTCAAAAGGCGGCGTCCCCCACCTAGGGAAGCAAGTTGAAGACGACAAAACAGTCGAGCTGTTGGCAAACGAATTTGCTGCAAAGGTGCCGAAGCTGGAATCCAGCCCGGCTGAAAGTTTGTCATTTATATTAGCAAATAAGCAATCGGCTGGACAGGTAGTTGATAATGTAGAGGTATGGATGACGAGGATCAGGGAGGAAAGGAAGGAGGCGAAGAATGAAGTTTGAGGTTCTTGGATTGAATACGTGAATGCGTAATGTTTGTGCTTTGTTAATACGAGAGCAAGATTCAGATCTAATTCACTATCTGGGACGTATCTTCTTCAATGTGATCTTAATCACCTATAATGCTTCGCCAAGGGTGGCCGTCGTTCGATAGCACACATCCTTCATGACAAGTTGTGCTTTCTTTTACGCTACAATTGATGGCGCTTAGTTCGCTTAGAAGCTATGGTTTAAGGGAAAGTTGAGGGGGGGCTTATGAGAGTTCCTCTATAGTTCGAGTCCTAATAATACTAAATCCAAACCCGGATATCGTAAGGAGGTTCCTAAGGAGCTCCAAATATAGAATTGTTGGATGCTAGAGAATGCTCAGCAGCCCTTGGAGTTGCTAAAAGCGGTATATGACTACCTATAGAATTGATTGGCAGCGATGCAATATCATCTCTTTATTCACATTAGTTCCACGCTGAGTACAAGGCGAATGTATCACTAGTCTTAGCTAAGACAAAGTTCAAAGTTTTCATTTGATGCCGGCGCGATTCGCCGCATCGATATCCCTAAAGTAGGTGGGCCAATGAAATCCCAGTGGTTGGGGTTGGCTATCGACACGGCTGACAGTAGACATGCTATCATAGAGAAGATTGCGAATTAACAACCAAAGTATTAGCACAAGAGTCAACTATTCGGAATCTCGTAGGCGTCGTTAAAGATCTATAGATTCTTAGGTGCTTTAAGAAGGCGGTGACATTCTTAATTGATTTGGCGTTACGCGTTTGGAATGTTTAATGTTCTTGAATGGAATAAGTCAGCCAAGGGCCAATACTTGCGGAAAATCGACTCGACAATCCCAGGACCACATGCACGGAAGCTATATGATCACCTCCCACCGAGCAGGACTCCTTGCTCAATTTAGAATCAGTCACAGCTGGCAAACGTATGAAGCACTTGGGCAGTGACAGACGCGAAAGCAGAGCAGTAGAAACAGTGGTTCATGTTTTCATCGACTGCCTGAAGCTACGGGAACTTAGATGCCAATTGCGCAAGGTGATTGGAGATCGCTTCAATAACCTTGCAAAAATGCTAGGAGGTAAAAGAGAAACACAGTAGAGAAGTAAGATCAATGCTAAAGAACTCAATGCAGTATTAGAATTTACATAGCAATCTGGGAGATTCAAGGACAGAACTAGACAGCTCGAATACCGGATAAATGAGGACCGCTCTCGTATGATCTTAGAATAACGAATTGTATATTAGACTTAGAATTGACTAGTATGTAGTCTGCATATCCTGAGAAGGGATGGGTCAGAGTAAATGATATCCAAATCCAAATCCAAATAGGCTAGATGGGAGTCAACAGCGAACTCTCGTATGACCTATGTAGAGAAGACAAGCATATCACCACCAACGAGCATACATATATCTGACATACAGAGAACTAGGTATTATACACCGTAGTAAAACATGTACCCCTCGGCCTAGTCAACCGACAATAACATCGATCAATTAACACCAAGCTCCTTCATCTTCCTTTCAGCCCAAGCTCCTAGATCACCGAAATATCCCTCCGGGTCGTCACCTCGCCACTCTCGTAATGCAAACCAAATGTGGCGTGCGTCTTTTCCTGCCTTAATTGCACGTTCGTAATTAGGCGCTTTATCGAAGAGAACCTGGGTAGAGAATAATAGTTACTTTATATACCGAGAAAGACGATGCTTAAACGAAATACATACCCTGAAATATTGCCTCGCCTATGTCATATACTGCGCGCGGCCATCCGGAGTCATATTATTAGGCACTCGAGTAAATGAAGGGGCGGAATTCTTCTTGTCTATTACTAGATCAACAACTACTACTATTAATAGATCGGATAAGATAGCCGACACAATGCACCCAGTCTCCTAGTTATATAGGGACGTTATAAGGGGTTGGCCGTTTATATCCATTGTAATTGATATATTATAAATGCCGAAATCGCCGTGCTTAAAAACGAGACGATAGAGGGAGGTCTGGTCGGTATCTATAGGTATAATATATGTAGGTATAATATGTAGGATAAGACGCAAGAGAATCTGCTTAGCCGCCGTAGTAATAGGACCGACGGTATTATTATTAGACTCCCACCCTATTATATCGCCTATATTCCTAATTATTGCTTCGATCTTAGATATAAAAAGAGCAATGTAGAACTCGCGCGTAGGAGCAATAGGAATAGGGAGAGATTTAGGCTTTTGTTTAAAGAGATGTTCGCAGAGCCAGATAGCGGCAAAGTCGAGCAGGAGATTAAAGTTAAATAGTAATACGCGGATATAGGCTGACTAAGTAAGGAGACAGGCCTAGAGAGGAGATTAGTATAACGAAATTAAATTAAGGAAAATAAGTTTATTAGCAAAGGCACGTACCCTCTCTTCTAGGCTAAGATCCTGCTATAAATTTTTCTCTCCCTCTGCTTTTTTAAATAAAAATAGGCGACGACCTATAATATCTTAAAGGAGATTAAGTCTAGGACTAACATATTATACTAGAATACGGTAGTAAAGTAGGCAGGAGACTAAGATATTAGGCTCTAAGCGCAAGAGTTCGTATACTACTACTTCGAACTTAACTTTAGGAACTTGCTTATAAAATAAGAAGCCGTTATAGTTAGGCATATTAACATCGCTACGAGCTAAACGTGCTATAATATCCGGTCGATTTAATAGCTTTAAATAAAAACCCTACCAACCTTAATATTAGTATAGAATTAAGTAATAAAGATTATAAATAAAAACTTACGTAGTTATTAGAGCCGTAATAAATGGCCGGGATATTAATTACCTAGGTGCCGAGATTCTCCTCGATCTCTCGAATAAGTAGGTTAACATCCCAGACTCCGTGGAAGGGGCTATTATTACTACGGACTAGAGCGAGCAGCTGCTTGCCGTCGAAGTCGCTGCCATCCGGTATCTTGGGCCAATCGTCCCCGACGTATGTATCGTTTTCGACGGACATGACGGAGTGATTAGGAGTAAGAGTTCTAGGAAATACGATGTTGATAGAGGACGACGCGAGCGGCGATGGTACGAACAAGTCGCGCTAAGCGCCGCAGTTAGGAGACCGCTAAATATTATAACCTTTACACTTTTCTTTGATGCCTAGAGCCGCATTTAGCCCCCAATGTCAGCTCTGCTACAAATTTTACCGTATGGGCGGGCAAGAAATACGGAGACACGGGACGAGACAAAGATGGTTTTAACCGGATTGTTACAGAGAGTGGTGATATAGCAACAGCATGGTTGTAGTTAAATACTGTTAGAATTACAACGGCTGAGGAACAATGCCGGGCACACGGCCTTTACGTCGCGCGAAATTGTTTTATGTATATTTGCATTAGTATAGAATGTTAGATATCAATCGATAAAATAATAAAAATTCAAAGCACTTATATGTCGGTCACATGATCTTCCGAATTTCCAGCTCTTGGTGTCCTGTTCTGACTGGGAATTTGTGGAAGATCCAGCTCCAAAACTTGCCCTCTTTCATCTATGCCAGCAAGCGCTGCTGCTCACCGTCGCTGTTGGGATCACCATCGCTGTCGCTCAAACTACCGTCGTCATCGCCCCCCGACCGCTCCATCTTATGCGATGCAATAGCCTCAACGTCGACGGCGTTGCTATTCCGAGCCCGGATAATCGTCACATCACCATGGAGTCCTCATGGTCCTTCCACTGTGCGGGAGAAGGGATGAAGTATGCAGGCTAAAGTCAGTCAACAGGAACAAATGATGTGGCAGAAGCTTGACCATGAAGTCGTCAATCTTCCCAACGTGGCCGACGTCCTCGATGAGTCTGGCAAAGTAGCCGGAAGAGAACTGTGACCTGTTATGATCGGCCTGGGTCACCGCTGTAAAAGAGCGGTAGTGTGAGGAGAGGGGACGAAACGTAACCTCAATCAGCATCGATAGGTTGTCTCTGGACCGTCAAGATTAAAGCAATCAGATGGTATCTCTGTATCCATGGCTTGTTGCGTAGAAGAGGCCGGAGAGGGTAATCGACCCTCGGCACACTGCGGCTGGGGCTTACAGCGTGGTTTAGGGCGGGTAGATCTCTGCTGATGATCGTTCTTGCGCTTCTTCTGCATCAGATCATTGTGAGATGAGGACGGCCGTTTCCGCTTGGCAGTATGTGGCCTCCTCTGTGAACTCGCACGCTATAACCCTAGTACGTGTACGTGGTTTCTGTCAGCCCTTGGCCTCGCTATTAGAAAAAGCCTTGACTGGCCTTTCAGGGGAACTGGGCTGAGCAGTGACTGGTATGGCCTTGTCTTCCTTTGTAAGCTTAGGACGTTTGATTGGTTGGGTGGTGGAATCTGAGATCTCTATTTCATTTTCACCATCAGAATTTAAGGATAACCACTCAATTGAATTCCAATTAGCTGATTGTATCTCGTGTATAAGAAGCGGTTGCAACTCGCCGATTGTCTTACGTACTTTACTAGAAACTCGTTTCGGGGCACTTCACGTCTTGGCTTGTATTTGCCTCTTCTAGTCATTGGAGCGGGCGATATTGATATTATCGACAGCTGTAATTTGCGGGTTGTGATCCAAATATGAATGGCATTGTATCTAAATTACATTTGTCGCCAGAAAAAAATCAATAAATATCAACCTAGTCTACTCCTCAAAACGCTGATAATAATCTCCCGGTCGCGGTATGAGGCTTTATGTACAATTGACTGTCGATCACTCTTCAAAGCCCGTCGTCGTCGTTCTAACTTCTTTTTATATATAAACAAGGAGCTATCCTCACTTTCTTTTAAGACTAGTAATAGCTGACTCGCATATCTCTATTATATTTTTCAAGGAACCTCTGGGCCTCTAATACGATCGGTTTTGTGCTTGTTGACACAGTGCTGTTTAGGAGGTCTCGCTTTTCGATAAGAGTAAGGGGTTTTTCAGTTAAAATTATTTCTTCAACCAGAGGAAAATCATATAAGCAAGGTATCAAATAGTTTTTCACCCCATACTTGTTCTCGTTTTCAGCAAACCCAGAAAACACAAATCGATTTATAGGTGATCTATGTTTAAAAAATGGTATTTCTAATTCCTTATCGTACCATTCCTGAGCGCCGTTTTTTCTAGCATAGAAAAAGTCGCATGCTGGGTTAAAGTAGAGTGATTTACACCCGAGACGTCTAGTATTCATCCTTATCGTAGTATACTTCAGGATCTTTAGGGCTAATGAACGGGAGTTGTGACACACGTGTAAAGCCACTGGTATTAAGAAACGTTCAAGCCTGCCATGGGATAACTCGTTAAGGCAATAATCTTTATCAAAAATGCGCGGGTCTGATAAAGTAATATGCCATATAATATTCTGGAGGTTGAGAGGTAATTTCGGAAATAGAGCAAACATAACTAGTAGAAGATATAGTCGTTAATAAGTAAAGGTTATTAGAACTACTTAATATTTAGAGGAACTGACTTCTTTTATAAGCAAATAAGGAGCTATTATTAGTTTCTATTAGAGATAGCTAACTTGGATATCCCTCCTCATTTCTTTAATTAACCCCTGGAATTTTAAAACAACCAGTGGTAATATACTTGTTAACGGAGTGTTGTTCCGGAGGTCTCGCTGTTGGATAAGAGTATAGGGTTTTCTATCCGTTAGAATTATTTCTTCAAGCAGGGGAAAATCATTTATATAATTTCGTATGTCTAAATCTTTTAAGGACGAGTCGCCGTTTCTAGTTAACCCAGAAAATATAAATCGATTTATAAGTGATCTATTTTTACATGGGAAATCCGATAAAATTAATCCTGAACTTTCCGGTTCCTTAGCGTGGAAAAGGTCGCATGCTGGGTTAAAGTAGAGTGTTCTCCATCCGAAAGAATAAGTAATCCTTATTTTAGTACGCTTTAGGATCGTTAAGGCAAATGAACGGGAGTTATAACACACGTGCAAAGCCACTGGTATTAAGAAACGTTCAAACCTGCCGCGGGCTAATTCGTCAATACAATAACCTTTATCAATAATGCGCGGGTCTGATGATAAAGTAATATGCCATATAGTATTCTGGAGCTCGATAGGCAATTTCGGGAATAGAACAAATCTGCGAGGCATAACTAGTAGAAGACGTAGTCGTTAAGAAGTAAAGGTTCTTTAATATACTATAAAGAAATTACTTAATATTTAGAAGAACTGACTTCGTTTTATAGGCAAATAGGGAGCTATTATTAGTTTCTATTAGACTGGAGATATCTGTTGGTCTTGAAGGCCTCAGAATTGGACTAATAATGACTGAATGAATGAGACTTGAGTGAGGAGCTCATAAGGAGCAAACCTCACTAGGAATCTACTCTACATCCGATGGTGGTGGCAAGAGCCTACATCCACCAGGTACCGGGCTGAAGCATGAAGCCATATGGTTTCAAGATGTAAGAGATTTGTATGAAAGAATGAATCAGAATGCTTGCTAATCATTAGAATCATCGGATCGCAACACCATGGTCAACAATATCCCTCCTCCTTTCTTTAAGGAGCCCCTTTATACGACGGGTTGTGGCGTGCTTATTAATAGAGTGTGCTAATTAAAGTAATCTATCATGCCTTCCTTAAACCGGCCTTTGTCTCTAGTCCACCCAAATACTACAAGTCGATTGTTATCAATTGCGTTGTGGCTACCGTGTGGCGCAAATTCAAGGAAGGATGTCGGTACCTCTAAGCCCCACATAGCCAAGCCTGTAGCGGTGAAAACTGTGGCTATGAGTAATGCAGCCCATAATCTTTTGCTCATTGAATAGAACTCTCAGAACGCCTACGAAACACCACTCCCTCCACCACCGCAGTCTATTACACAATACGGGGAACTATCCAGAATCCGCCTGCGACTCCTGCATACGCACGACGTATTACAATCCGCAAGCAACATGCGCGTTGCGTCCTCACATTACACCTTCGCTATCACGCCCGCCCGACATCCTCTCCGTTGACATGGCTAGGACTGAACGCCGTCACCTCGAATCGTATTGGAGAACGCAAGTGCTACACCTTTTCACATTATTCGTTACAAAGCTGGTAACTCAGAGACACCTTAGTAAAGCTTTTGAACACCCTAGCGGCGCCATATCCTTTCTCAACTTCTGCATCAAATTTGGAGACTCCGTGACCCTCGCGGAGGCACATACACTTCGATTCATTGCAGAGCACACCTCTATTCCCGTACCCAAAGTACACCATGCTTTTACACACCGCGGCAAAACCTACATACTCATGGAAAGGATTCGTGGCGAGACCATGGCAAAGAGATGGCGTTCGCTTTCGGACACGTCGAAGGCATCAATCTTCAACCAACTGGAAGAAACGATTGAGGAACTCCGGTCTATACCTTCCGAGACCGCTGCTATATCCAATATAGAGGGTGGTCCGATCTACGATTGTAGATTACCCCAAACGTCGTGTTGGGGACCTTTCAAGTCTGTATACGACTTCCAGTCGGCACTGAGGAATGATGTGACGGCTCATTCTCTTGAAGCACAAACCCACAGCTCGCCAGGTCCTGCTGCTATTCGGATATGCAAAAATTAATCGCGTTCCATGAGTCTGTGTTACGACCACCAGTCCTCACGCACGGCGATTTGAGCAGCTTCAACATACTTCTCCGCAATGACAAAGTAGTGGGTATCATTGACTGGGAAACCGCTGGGTGGTTGCCTTATTATTGGGAGTACACAATGGCATAGCATGCGAACCCCCAGAACCTTTTCTGGCAGAAAGAAGTTCACAACTTTTTGGATCCGTATGAGGAAGAATTGAGGATGGAAAAGCTGCGGCGTACGTACTTTGGGGAAATCTAGGTGGTATTGTCATTTCCTTTCAAGCAATCACCTCCTTCCCCTCTAGTGCGTCCCATGTTGGCACCTTGCTTTGATCATACTCCCCGCCCCATCAAACCGATGTTCATCTGCCTTCTTCTTAACATACCACATGGCGGTATCCTTCACAAATGTCCAATCAGTATGGCAGCTCCCCCCCCCCCATGCCTTGCCGTCATGACCAGCCCAGCTCAGTGCCTCTTCAGCCCAAAAAACGCAATTCCAATCCTCGTATCCTTGAAGCCCTGCACGAATGGGAGTTTTGGCAAAAGCCTCCTGGAGTTGTGCTTTATCAGCAACCTTGCCGATCATTATCCGGACAAGAATCGCTGATTTTGGATGGAGAGATATTTGGCGGTCCTCGAACGCCCAAACATTCTTAACGACTCCATCTACATTCTGCATTGTCTCTTTCGCGTGGTATCGTCTTCCAGTCGCATTCGGAGATTCGTTCTTTGGGGCGACAATAAGTGACCAGTGATACCTGATAAACTTTAGCTAGGGGCTATGCCTAGATTCGGGGGATAATATCCACTTGTCTTCCCCGCCTGGCATTTTTGGGGCCCCGCTACGAGCGTAGAGGGCGATGTACAATCGATCCTTACCGGATGGCATCTCTGATATTGCATCACGTTTATATCAAAGAGGCTTTAGAAAGAGCAATCGACGTCAATGCACCCCAGATGATTAGGTTAGAACCCTCGATGAATTTGATCAACCGCCACAGTCGTTATCTTGTATTGCGTCAATGAATTAAGTTAGCGTTGAGATGTGGAGCGGTAGCAGCGGGACCGCAGTGTAAAGCGTTCTTCTGGTGAACCAAGGCCAGAGCTAGAGGCTCATATTACGAAAACGGTCACAAGGGGCAATGACAACCGTGGTCGAAAGCGTAAACGTGCTGCAGTTGCGGCAGAAGCGCCAGAACTAGAACTAGAACTAGAACCAGAACCAGAACCAGAACCAGAACCATGGCCATGGCCATGGAGGGCACCAGTGGCGCGGATGTTCTAGGCGCAGGCGCCTTCATCTGCGACCCAATACCATTCTGTCCAAAGCAGGTTTAGACCCCTTCAGATCTTGCAAGGTCATAACCTTCTACCCGTGTGTGTGTGTCCTTACATCCACGCTTCGCACCGAGGTCTCGTATTGTTGTAGGAAGAATTTGGGGAACGTCGATAAAGTTGGTGGTACTGTATGTTTCTGCTGTCAGCATTGCTTGGTGGTTTGGGGTCAACGTGCTTGGTACAACGTTCGATAAAATTGTTATCGTAAATTCTGGAGTTCTGCAAACAGATAAGAAATAAGTGCAATATCAACTAATATTGGCCTGTAATCTAGTTTGACAGAGCCATATCCCTGTAACGTTGAGAAGACTATCTAACAATCCTTTCTTCAATGATTGAGGAGCATTGGAACATCGACATGCAAGCATGAAAGAGGCACAAATCATTTTCTTGGACTATCACACACGCTCATGGCCACTATCATCACCTCTCAGGTTTGAGATAAATGCAATATCTTCCATGTTGAGAAATGAATGAGCAACCGCTACACAATGAGGATCAGTCAGCGACGCTCTTACCTCAGGGTTCAGGCATGACCTTTGACTATGAGGCGAAAGGACAACAACATCATACTGAACAACAGCAACCTGGCCGAAGACAACAAAATCCTCGACAGCAAGAGATTGGTAGGGAACAATAAGGTGTCCACGACAAGCAATAGTCCATCTTTGCAATCGAAATTATTCACAATGAACTTTGTTATCAAATGTGGACATGTCCGCGGTATGAAATCATATATGAACGAGCCATTCTGAATACAACAACCAGCTATTCGAAAGCAAACACAGCAACTGACCATCCTGAATCCTGAGGCAGACCCTTCTGATGGCTGATAGTTCCTATCACTTTGTATGAAGTGTCACGTTAGGTACGCAGTTAATTGATTGAGAATGAGTTGTTAGATTTTCTATGGAGTACAAACCCAATATTAAACATATGGTTCTTTGTGGGCGCATGGACCTTAGACCCTTTGGTCTAAATCGTCAGCACTTTTCTGTCTCCCATACGTTTCACCCACTGACCACTCCCATACATCTACTAGCAGCCAACTCCTGTATGTCCTCTTTTAAGTAGTAATGGAACTCATCCAACTCCAAAGTAATCGTCTGAGGATAACCAGGAGGCAAGATATTCCCAAAGGATAGTTGAAGTTGACCAGCTTGTAAGAGGTCTTCCCGATTGCCTTGTCGTACTGCCCTTCCATCTGCATCCTGAACCCATGTCTCTAGAAAGGCTTCAGAGATCTCCCCTACCCACTGAAGTCCTTTGTATGTAGCAGGCCCAAATTGTCCTTCGATAATCACCTCTTCTTCGTTAATCTTATGTACCTCCAAAGGAATCCCTAGCTCTTCTGGATCTTGAATATTCGGGACTGGAGAGCGATATGGTGGGGCTTCGCAGAGCTTGACAAGTATAACCATAGCAACTTCAGGATGGCCTTCCAACCAAAGTCGCGCATTCTGCACTAATTGTTTGTATGTCTCTTTTAGGCCATATTCAACAACACATTTCAGCTCTTCCTCTTCATTTGCATTACCTATTTCAAGGCAAAGATTAGGTCGTTTATAAGATCCTGCCCACTTACCACCAAATCCGTTCTCGGTTACTTCCCATGTAAAATGTGTCAGCATTTCAAGATCTTCTGAAAGTTTTGACCTGGCTCTTATGAATTCATTCATTATGATTGAAAGGATTGGCTGACGAAGAGGGCTCGACATGCATTGGACGATTAAGGTTGATGTGGCGGCATTATATGACAGACGAGGATATCTAAAGCGATTAGTAAGAACTCTGGTCACAGAAAGAGAAGTCTTACAGATCATCGGTTTCTTCTGGGTTCAGCTCCCGGTTCAACTTGATCCAATCACTTCTTGACATCTTGATGCGCAGGGGAGTCTCGTAATATTCCTGAGGACGGGGTGGATACTGTGCTGGACCACATTTCATCCAAGCTCTGCACTCTTCAGTGTATCTCTTTGCTTGTTCGTATGGACCCACTGCTGCTGTAAGCTTCTCATCAGTATGGATCTTGTGTTCTTCTGGCGGTGTGATCTTTCGCACGAGGTCGATAGGTTAGCCAGGGCCAGGAATAGAAGCGCCGGACAAGACTGGCAAACCTCGAGAAGAAGAGGAATCCATAGTGTCTGAAGAGCCTGAATTAAAAGGAGTTCGTTGAATGGAGATGCTGTGTTGTGGTTTGTTGGACAGGAAGAGAAGGACAGGAAGAGAAGGGATATATATATTAATGGAGGATGTATAAATGGACCATACACGTGACTCCCCTCATGACGCTATCTACCAGTAGTCTCGGTTCCAGTGGCCGGGTACTCTAGCCTCGCTTCCCACAATTCGATCAATATACAGTGTATACCCTTGCAATTAAGACCATGTCAAGCACGAGCCATGGGAGGTGCTTTTACACTAAAATTTACACCTGAGGTACCAAGGCCAGCTTTCTTAGGTTGGCATGCCAGTTGTTGGTTTTCTCATATGATAATCTACGCCAAAAGGTTAATGAAGCCTAGGAGGCTACTGATAAAGACTTCCTCTTACGTCTAATTGAGAGTATGCCAGAAAGGATTTAGCATATAATTGAAGCAAATAGAGGACATACAAGGTACTAAGCTTGGTGGTTTTAGGAGTATTTCTGCTGGCAGAAATACTATTACTGTCTTTTCCTCTTTTATGTGCTTTTTTGCGTGCTTTTTGTCATTTTTGCTGCTTAGAATAGCCTTAAAAGTCCATCTAGTTCATAACTTTCTTACTATATTGTTAAAAACATGCCCTTGCTTATGCTCAGTAGCGAATTGGCTATAATTGGCTGCAAAAAAGCACCACCAAATGTTCTAAATGTGGCTAGCTAAAAGCAGGTTTCAGAATCTAACTTTAGACATTCAGGGGTGTACACTGTAAAAATCTCGCGACCCTATCGCTCGCTCCTTTTCCCTTCTTCCTTTTTAATATCTTCCTTTTTAATAACCTAACAACCTCTGCCTCGCAACGCTCGGTGCTCGCTCCTTATACGCATTCGGCCCCTCTGCCTAGAATCCTACCCCTTCCCGCCAGGACCTTCTTTGATCTCCATGCGTTGTGGATATGTTCCTGTAGCAGCAAGAGCGCTTGTTCAGCGGAACGCTTGTTCCTAGCCCCAAAGTGGTTTGTGAGGAGTAAACCGAAAGTCTCTACTGCGTGCGAAATTCTCTTAGCAACCACTGCCTCTAATGCCTTTCTAAGTGTAGAGAGCAGCGAGATCGGCCGCTATAACTTTGCGACCGTGTAATCTCCTTGGTTTGGCTTCTTTAATAGTATGATCTTGGCATTTCCGTCGGGGTCCAAATACTTGGCCGCTTGCCATATATGTGTCACCCGCAAGGAAGTCCTCCCAGTGCGCCTTTTTCTGTCTCCGGACAGCATCGTGGTATTCCTTAGCAGCCTCATTCACTTGCTGTTCTAGGTCAGAAACGTGTGACCCATTCGCCGTTGGGTTCTTGCTTGGTTCCTCCAGTAAGTGTAGACTCTCCGGAGCTGTGTGAAGTCTCTTGTCCACCATCTCTTCGCGTACAGTGAAGGCTTGGCCTTTAGGGTGAGTGCCTGGACTGCCTCCAGCACCGCTGTTATCAGCCAATCTGTCTGCTGCTGTAGACTGCCGCCAACTGGAACGAAGCGGAGAGCGGTGTCAATCCTGGCCTTTATGTCGGTCCATCAATTTTTTATAAGAACGTCTCTTTGGTATGATAGATTCTGGCGGCAGTGATGGCAGGCTGTCTAGAACTCTCTTCGAGAGCCTATAATCGCGAAGGCTCGATTGTATTCTTCCTTGGTGCGGCGATGACTACAATAGAGATAATTCTTCTTGACACCTCACTTATTTGTATAAGAGGTTCATTAATAGAGTGTGCACATTGGCTTGAGGAAGCGAAAGAATGCGGGTGATCAGTTTCCATTGTCTACTTAAGAGTGACTTGGAAAGCCGGCTAGATAGGCTCTCAACGTCGGGTGCTGTAGACCAGGACAAGCTCGACAGCGCCACTAGGATAATTGCGACAAGATCCATCTACCTTGATTGCACGCCGCTACCGCCACACCATTCTCTAGCCATTCTGTTGCCACAGCAGTAATAGTTCTCTTTGCCATTACGGAAGAGTAACAAACTTTTCGACGAAGAACAGATCTCTCTCCTTGATGAAATCCCCCAACTGTGAAGTCGGCTGGGCATTTTTCATGGCCTCAATAGCCTCATCAACAGAAACCCAGCGGTGCGACAGGCCCTCGGATGCCTCCAGTTCCGTCAGCTCTGGTTTGCCCGTGTCCTCAACCAATTGAGCGATATAGCAGAAGGAGACTTGATGAGGGTCGTTACGCCACTCCTCGCTCTTCGCAAAACACTGTTCGATGTCCATGGCGACCTTGCAGCCGGTCTCTTCGAGAATCTCGCGCGCAATAGCGACGGCATGATCCTCACCAGCGTCGACACCGCCACCAGGGAGCTTGAAATAATTGCCTTTGGCGACGTAGATGAGCGCAATCTGACGGGTGAGAGGGTTATAAAGGATGGCGCGCACGGCAGTGCGGTCGACGTACGCCATGCCTGTGTCCTTACTGCCTATGTGTCGAAGGGGGATGGCGGCGTCCTTTTGCTGGAGAGACATGGTGATGACGATGGCAATCCCCTATGTTAGGTCAGCGCTGCATCAGCTTTGGGGACCTCAAGACTTGTCTCCGGTGGCAAGCTTGGAGCGAGTAGGCGTACCTATGGTGTTCCTCTTGATACTTGATACGTTGGTACGGTGTTTGTTGCTTGAGTGTGGGTGTCGGTGCGGTACTAAAGAACCAGACCTACCTACGAACCACGACGAAAAACACCGCAAAATTTTAACCCCTTAAAATTATTTAAAACTTAGGATTTAGACTAAACAAGCTCTTGGGATTCTTTTTTTGTATATAAAGTATATCGTAAAAACGATGTTTAAGTATAATATAAAAACTTATTATTATTTTACGTTATTATTTTATATTTAAAATATCTTATTTATATATATAATTAAAGCTAATATTAAGGGCTTTCCATTACAAAAAACTAGAGCTAAGAATGCTTTGTAGTTAATTTCTAATTATTTAAAGAGTTAAAGTATCGTGGTTCATAAGAGGGTCTGGTTCGTTGCTCGGTGAGCCCTTCTAGTAGGTGGGAGCAACACCTCGACTATGACAAGGCCTTTCCCCCACCCGTCTGCCATATTTTCCAGTCGATATCAGCTCGGCCTTCTAAGAGCAATACCACTCGTCACTCAGGCTCTTCTCGGTGCGGTGGTCCAAACACTTGTCCTTCCGATGTCTCTCTATGATGATATCCTCGGTGTTTTTATCAACATAAGTCCTCTTCTAGTCTCCAGTCGAGCTCTGAAAGCCGCAAGAGATATCGACGCAGAATATCGACTCGAGTGGGATGTGAACGGCTTCATCTGTGGCATCCCGCATGACTCCGCCATGAAGCTCACCGCCAGGCTGGGCATGAGAATGCTCAGCGTCCAAGAGTACATGCAGCTTGCCTGTCGCCATCCCAAGGTGAGGTCCGAAGAGTTCTCAGAGTGGCTTTCCGACACCTACGTAGTTTGTACAGACGACGAGACAAGCATTCAACCTAATGGGGCGCTTGTATTGAGACGAGATTGTTCCCATTCACCTTCACCTCTGATCTCCGAAAATCAAGGTATCAAAATCCCGATTGCTCGCCCTGGGTGGTTCGATCTCGGTGATACTGGCGAGAGTGGCTTGCCCACCACTTTGTGCTCCATCCATCAGCCGGGGCAATGGAAATTCTGGAGTCCCGAGTCGACCGAGTTCATCTGCGGTGCAATGAGAAGCTTTGTCACGTCCTCGGGAACATGCTCACTGGATCTTGGAATTCCTGTCTTTGCAAAACACCCCAAGATCATGATTAGAGAATGTTACGACCGACTCAATATCGTCGTCCCTTCCCCACTTGACTCGATATGGGCCAAGTATGAACTATTAACCCATTCAAGGAACGACACTGCTATTGCGGAATACATTAATGGGCTCGATCTTGGCCAAATCACTGTCAGTGACTGTCAAGACGAGTTTTGTTACTACAAGGACAAAGAGAGATTGATAGATCTAATTGGGAAGCAAAAGCTCTTGAAGAATGAACAGACGACTCAAGTAATTATCGACGAAGGATTCATGCTGGACACCCTTCGTGTAACACCGAATAACGAAACTGTCGTTGTGATGGGTCATACCCGACCAGATGCCGATTCAATCGTCAGTTCTGTTTTTGAAGCCGTTCGGCGGCGTCTTGTATACCCGGATCAAGTGTCTATTCCCTGGTGCGAGAGTGTTCCACGCGAAGTGAGACATATCCTTGGCCCTGAAGCTACAGAGCTTTTGTTGAAGATTGAAACACCAAAGCGCCACTACAGCATCGTCCTCGTGGATTGCCACCAAGTCGAGTCCAAGTACCAAATGGGTGTGAGAGCCATAATTGATCATCACATCATTATCAAGAAATTCCCTTACTATGTGGCATTGAGTCATGAAGTCTCGTGGTCCTCGACTGTTCAGGTGTATGTGAAGATTTTAGGGTCGGGGTTGGAGCTGAGTCCAGAAATGGCCAGAAAACTTCTTGAGGCAAGTAGGCTGGAGGCCGAACCAATTCTACTCTACAGCATGAGCGAACTTGACCGATTGGCTATGCGGAGGTTAGAGTCAATTGCCAGCTGCGCGGCTACATATTATGACCTCATGGATTTAATGCTCAACGCTACAGAAGCTGAGGAGTTGTTTTACCGAGATTATAGACAGACTCAATACGGATTCTCTGTTGTCAAATGTAAGGAGTCGCAAGATTGTACAGCTGTTGCTCGGTCAAACAACTCGAAGGGGCATCTGCCCCTCACCATGATTAAGGAGGTTGTTTATGCTGAAAGATTCGCAAAGATTCGATCAGAGACAATTCTTTTCATTGTAAACCCTCAGTTTCATGATAGAGGGTTCAAGAATGCAGTTATAGAGATAGTGGCTGCAGCATGTCGGCGATTCCACGGGGACAGTTCTGTTACGGTGAGCCGAGATAGAATCACGCTGCAGGGTATTGAGTCCCAGACCCCAAGGTTGCTGCTTATGCCATTAATAGAGGACATCGTCAAAGAACATATCAGATTCACGTATGCTTCATGCATAGATCGATATGTCTCTTTAGGCTTTTTTAGTGGAGGCCGGGATGTCTATGGGAACCCGGGTGATGGGAGAAACGTTCAGACTGGATTATCCTATCTGGATGTCAAATCCCTGCTACCGAAAAACAAGCACATCTACTTCCTCACCCTACCAGAGTACTGGCAAGTTTACCACGAGATGGAGCGTCATGGGAATCTCCATGCACTGCGCAGTCTGCAGCATGACGGCTATGTAGAGCTCCTAGACACAACCATCACAAATACAAGAAAAATAAAAAACGGCTCAAACGCCATTGTTGAGGTCGACTTTAATGATGCAAGACCAGCCCTCATCCGTGCAGAAGAAGGAGATGAAACAACAGGCATTCCCAAAATCCTCCACAGTCCTGATATCTATGGAGATAAAACGCTCTGGAGGTATTGGTCCCCTGACTCAACGGAAAATGTTGCAACTCGAGGCCACATATTCGTCATGAATCAGACTAGTATTGACCTTAAAGTAAGACCACAAGATAGAACTCAGCAGTTGACATTTAGGCCGGTTTATCGAGACATTCCAGACATTCGTTTTAAGATCGAACCTGATTCCGGGAGGTGGATCAAGGTCATTATTTTTCCTCGACTTTTCTCTATATACAATGCCACAAGTTTTGGGGGTTACGAAGACTCTTGTAGAGCAGGAAAGCAAGTAGAGCAGGAAAGCAAGTTTAGCAGGAGGGAATATTATAAGGACGTACATACATAGGACCTTAGTATTACAACCACTATAGTAGCCTAAAAAATAAAAAGAAAAGAAAAGAAATAAGTCTCCTATAGTAATATAGATACAAATAAAAATCTCTATCCTACCTATCCTTCGCCCGCCTGTATTATATTATATCTCTTCCTTCCTCCTATCCTTAATAATAGTAGCGAAAAAGCTATAAGAGGGGAATGTAAAATTAGAAAGGTTTTTGGAAAGAGGATATTAAGATATATATATATATTGATATAGTGTTAGTATTATAACTAATTCTTTTTTGACAAAGTCCTATTAATTAATTAGTAGAGATTTCGACGTTTTGCTTATTCTTATCGCTTTAGATCCTTACATTTAATAGCCTTACGAAGATTTTATATAGCGCTACGTAAAACATCTTGATCTTGGGGAAGGGCTTGCAATGCGGCTGCAAAAGTGCTTTGACTTGGAGAGGTTAGCTTTCATTGGATCTAGGCCTTGAAACAAATTACGATCTTAGGTAAATTGAGCCCTGAGGTTAATAAGTATGCTGGAAGGAAAGGAGAGGAAAGTAGATGATACTTACCTTACTCATAGGATCTAGTCTATTTTCTCCCGGGCTTGAGTGTGGAGGAGGGGTCCTGGACATCGATGGCAAGCCAGATTGTATTGGTGGCTGAAGGTTTGAGTGGGAAGAGGTTGAAGAGCCAGGAGAGTAGTTAGCACTGGAACCTGCAGTATTAGGCGTAGCTGGAGGGAGACGATGGGTCGTCTTCCGCAGTCTGGCACCGACCCGAACTGTCAGCACGAGAATATGGTGGTTGGTTCGCGGGCATAGGTGGTGGGAGAATTGACAGTAATGCACGGGAGAATAAATTTCGCCGCTTCAGTTCCCTAGATCCAAACAATGCTTTTGGGGTGTCGAAATAGGGCATTATTGATAATATGCAACGTGGTCAAGTATCAAGGCCATTGCGGAAGTTTCTTTCTAGAGGGGTTGGGTAGCGTAATCTGCGTCCTGGGAACGAATCGCGCCGGCATCGAATGAAAACTTTGGGACAGGTTGATTTGACCAGATCGTTCGTCTCGTACTCGGCGTGGAATGTGAATGCAGAGATGGTCATACACCGTTTTTAAGCAAAGCCAAGTTGTTGCCGAGCATTCTTTAGTGAGGCGAGATTGAAACTATCCAACAATTTCAAAAGTTGGAACCTTCTTGGGAACCTCCTCACGATATCCAGGTTTGGATTTCACGGACCGGAAACTGCAGAGGAACTCTCATAAGATCCCCCACGCAAAAACTATGATGGATGGTTGGATGGCAGGGAGAGGCATTGGGGCATTAGGAAAGGAGGAAAAGGGTGCTTGGAAGTTGCATTTATAAAGTTTGAGGGAAGGGGAAGTGGAAGGGAAAGTGGTGGTTGTTGTGTATTGTTTGAGAGTGTACATTGGTTTTCACGGTCTGTATTGAATATTGGAACTGAGGTGATAATGTAGCAACAAAACCGAATGTTCTAGTATCTTGGATTGAAATGATCTACGCCCCTTAAGCCGACAACCGTGTCAGCGGGAGACGGATATTTGACGAAGGCGATCAAAGAGGGGGTGTCATTTCAGGCGATGAAAACGCAAAGAAAAGGGCACCGGGACTAGTGGATGACGACGGTGTTGAGAGGTGGCGGACGAACGATGCAGAGCAGGAATTACAAGGCAGGAATGGGCGGTGGCAAGCTGATGCTCCGCAAATTTCTCTAACCGTAAACGGCGGCAAAGAGTTAACTACGAAAGTTTTTCTCTGAGCGCGATGTGAAGTCTATCCATATCGAAAGTTGCGACAAAGCAGGCCATCGGAGTTGAAGCGCATCAACATTAACTTCTTTTAAATACTTGGGTCTTTTTTTTAAAAAAAAAGACAATTTCAATAACAACTCAAGTCCGGTGAGCCCTCTTACGACTCGCCCCGTACTCCGCTAGTAGTTGATTGTTTGGGTCCTCATCGTCGTAATCTGTGGGGTCGGCAGTCTCGGCTGATACGCTTGAAGCAACAGAAGAACAATTATTTGCAGACCACTTCTCGATTAGCTCGTCCCTCAACTTCTCCGACGCTTCTTTGGCATCATCCTGTAGATTCCTTAATCGTCGTCTGCTTTTCTTGAAATCCTCGTAGGTTGATATAAGGAAAGAGCTAGAGGTAGGATATTGATGATATTCGACTTGGCCTTGGGATCCAGATGAATAGTGGTCGAACGTGTGTAGGGTGGTGCCGTCGGTGGTGAAAGTCGAAACAAATGCATAACCGGCAGGATCAGGACTATCAAGGAATGAACGTGCTTCATTTCTGCCATAAACCATGCAAGCACCATCGTATCCTGCTTGAGTTTGTGCTAAGATCTGGGCCTTTCCACTCTCCAGCGAGATGTGGCAAAGTTATGGCATCCGGACCCGAATAGACTGCAGCCGCTCCACCAAGTTGTTTGCGAACTGGAAACGGCTTAAATGCTATCACATCGAGGCCTTCAACCATATCTGGTTTCGCAGTTGAAAGGTCGTTATTAAACCCGACATTCTTTGGGAAGTCGGTGAAGGCTTGCTTGTACGACTTCTGATACCCCGGGTCATCATAACATTTGAGTAAGCGATTGGCTGTCTTAAGTAGTACCGTCATTTTGTTAGGTGCTCTTCGGATGGTGGAGGCAAAGCGTCGATAATCAGACTCGCTTGACGAGGGTGTCGATCGGCTTCTGTCGATTCGCTCTTGACGGGATTTAAGATTTATAGGAGGCTCTGAGAGGTTTGGAATTAGAATTCCATTTCGATAAGCGATGTCTGGAAAGGCTGGGTCGGTCGTTGAAGTAGTTTGTTTTGATCGTGTTGACTTGGTATCGGAGTATGATGACTTTGACTTCGGAGTATAGCGTTGTGGACCCAAATCCTCGTCGGTAGTTGTAGTCGTGGAAGACGAGCGCTCAGTAGACTTTTCCCCAGCAGGCCTTCTTCCTTGTCCTCCCATTTTTTCGAACGCTTCCAAATTTTCTGTAGTCAAGCGGGCACGTTTTGGAGGTCTTTCGGCACCGGTCTCGACAGACCTGTCAGCTCTCTGGTTATGGGTTTGTGATGGACTGGGATATTCTAGCGTATCATACATATATTAGCATACTAGTCGCCGAAAACAATAACCACAACTAACCTTGAACTTGTTCCCTTGAAGGTACCGGCGGCGATACCTCGCCAGCACCTGAAGTTGGCAGTCGCGGAGGAGCCCGACGTCTACGAATCCGTATAGATGGTGGATACATAGGGGACGTAGGTAACTGTGAGGCACAGAAAAAAGATTCCCGCAGGAGGGGATTGTATTATTTTAAGCTATTCTAAGGATAAAGGAACCAAGAACCCCTTTGACTTCCCAACACGCTACGCAGCTGACTAAAATAGGGGTCTAAGGCACCCCATTTTCACTAGCACCAATTCTCAAACGACAAAGAAATTCTATTGCGGGAAACTTCTAAAAAGTCTAACCCCCTACTAATAAACTTCTTGCACCTGCTACTCAGCAAAACGGAGCCGCATTCCAAAGCCTCACATTTTTTTGGCTAGGGATGATCCAACAAACATGTGGCATGATGCATTTAGATGCACGTTAGGTATATTATATACTATTTAATAGAAGGGTTTCACTGCGGATATAACTGGTGATACGGTTCCTGGTTGGTGGCAAGCTAAGCCCTACCGGGCTGAGTTCGGCTGAGAATGTGCGGCGTATCCCCTCGTTTGGTAGGGGGGGGGGCCTGAGAAAGACAGCCTCGTATAATATTATATATTTTTATATATAAATTTATTAGTAATCTATATAATTTAAATAGGATTTATCCGAGCATTCCCCTACTTTATAGAGTAGTATATTATAGAAAACACACCCTCTAACTGACCGTTTTAGGACATTTTTTGCCTCTATTCCTAGTACCCTTTGACGCTTCACTTAATAAAAGCACTATATATAAACTTCCTGCTTTATAAGGTTTTACTAGTAGTAGATATACTTAATATCTAGACTAAATGCCCTTTTCCTACCTAGCTTCAAATATAGCTTATATAACTCTGCCTTTTAGGCGTATATAAAAAGCCTATAGTAGAGCTATATCTTAAATTATAAATAAAATATAGGCCGTTTATTTAAAGTATAACGTGGTTTATCACCGAGTCGCCTATATCACCGAGTCGCCCACTTTTCTTTACATTCTACCCTACCAACTTTAACACGCGTTTTCTTAACCACCACAAATGGAAATTCAAACCGAAGAAGCTCGAATTATTTTAGCTATTGAGGCTATTCGTTTATCTAAGACAATTAATACTCGAACGGCAGCAAAACTATATAAAGTCCCTAGAACTACACTTTAAGACAGAATGGCCGGCCGAACCCCTCGCAACGAAACACGACCTAATAGTCATAAATTAAGTACCTTAGAGGAGGAAGTACTTGTTTAATATATACTTGATCTAGATTCGAGAGGATTTGCACCCTAGTTAGCTGGTGTAGAAGATATAGCAAATTATATCCTCGAATCGAGAGGAGGGGAACACGTTGGCAAGCTCTAGGCGCATCGATTCGTACAACGACAACTAGCCCTTAAGACGCGTTTTAATCGCGTTTATGATTTTTAAAGGGCCTTATACGAAGATCCTAAACTAATTAGCGCGTGGTTTCGACTAATAGAAAATATAAGGGCAAAGTACGGGATTTTAAATTACGACTTCTATAACTTCGATAAGACCGGGTTTATAATAAGTATAATCTACGTTATAATAGTCGTTACTTATATAGATCGACGCGGCAGAGATAAGGCAGTTTAGCTAAGGAATTAGAAATAGGCTATAGTAATTATTTATATTAATAGTAAAGGCTAGAATATTCCTTTATTTTTAGTGTTTTAAAAGAAGAATCATCTTATGAATTAATATACTAAGAGCGGCCTTCCACCCGACTAGGTTATTAAAACGATAAGTAATAAGTAGACAAATAATAAGACAGGTTTAGAATAGTTAAAACACTTTAATAAACATACTACTAGTCGTATAAAGGGTCTATATCGAATGCTAATATTAAATAGGTATAAAAGTTATAAATCGGCCGAATTCTTAAAGCATTATAAGGTATATAATATTATAACTTTTAGACTACCTTCTTACTCGTCTTATCTAACCTAACCACTTAATATTAAGTGCTTTAGTATATTAAAGCAGGCGTACGGTCGATAAATCGAGACGTTTATTAAGGCCTATATTAACTATATTACGAAGGTGGAGTTCTTTCTAGCCTTTGTAGCAGTATATAAGGAATTAATAATAGCCTAGAACGCTTAGACTAGGTTCCGTGGAGCTGGCTTAGTGCCATTTGACCTATAGGCTGTGATTTCAAAGCTTGATATCAAGTTACGGACTCCTACACCAACTGGCTCTTCTAAAGGCGCTGACCCTTGGGTCTCTTAAACCCCTTCTAACCCAACGGAAGTTCTTTCACAAACAACTCTTGTACGAAGTCGGATTGCCTATCACTAAGGCAGCTCACCAACTCCACTTTTTAAGACGGTCGTTGCGTTAGCAAAGGGTACAGAGCGAATGGCCCATGAGA
>QYAM01000183.1:0-25555 GCA_003988965.1 Neobulgaria alba
ACCGAGGTTATATAATAGACCTCTTTAGACCTCTTTAGACCTACGTAGGTCTAAGGCGATCCACTGGCTAAGTGATCTAAGGTCCTAAGGGATCTAGTAATACGAAGGCCTTATATAAGTAATAATATTTATATACTTAGATAAGAGCTTTATACTTAACTTAAGATAGTAATATATACTTATTATTATAATATCACTTATTAAAACAATTATTAAACTAATATATATATCGACCCTTACTTAAGAGACTTATACTTAAGAAGTCTAGGTATTTAACCTTAAACTTTATAAATAAACTAACCTTATAGCTACTATATTATTATAATAATAATAATTAAGACAGCTATTATATCTTTATATATAGTATATCCTTAGAATAGAACCTAAGCTATAAAAAAGCTAGTATTAGTAAAAATAAACTATTTTTTAAAGCTATAATAACTAAAAAATATACTTTAAAAAAGAGATAATATTAAAAATTAAAATCGGAATAAAAGGGTTTTATAAATCTATAGTATATCTTTAAAGTAGAACTTAAGCTATAAAAAAAGCTAGTATTATTAATATAAGAAAATACTATTTTCTTAAACTATTATAACTAAAAATAATACTTTAAACAATAGACATTATTAATAATATTATAAATATCGGTACTAATAGATTTTATAAATCTATAGTATATTCTTAGGATTAAACCTAAGCTACGAAAAAGGCTAATATTAGTAGTATTATAAAAACATTTTAAATAAAAATCTTCTTAATACTTATATCCTCTTATATATATAAACCCTAAAAAGTTATACTATTCCCCCCTTTCTTAAGTAGGGTTTTCTTTTTAAGAAAAAGTTTTAAAAGATTAAACAACTGTTTATTTAGCGTCTTATATTAGTAATACTAATATAAGAATAACCGCTTTTAATAGCAGGCTTTAAAATATCTCTTAAACGTGTCTAGGCTTACTAAAGGAATTTTCCGTTTTAGTAAGTACTTATAGTCGGTATTATCTATGCTAGGGATAGAGTCTTTATATATTAAGGTTAAGTCGTTATTAATTTTCTCGAACTATATTTATAAGGTAACGTTAGTAAATAAGTCTGTTATTAAGAATTAAGTAAAATGTACTTGCCTTATAGAAGTCACAGTGTGAAAACTGCCAGAGGCTGAACTAATTTCGAAGAAATCCTCGATGATAAAGATATCTTTCTTTTAAGATACTAAAGAAAGTATATGAATCGAGTCCATTCACCTCGATTTGTTCTAATTTTAGTTCATCCCCTTTCTTTATAATCAAAAGAATATAGAGGGGTAGGATATTAATATTAGTTAAATTTAAGCCAGGCTGTTGGCTAGAAATATTACCGCTTCCGTGAGCATCCTGTGCACTCAAATTCTATAAATGGATGGCGTTTCCGCCGAGTTCTGCTTTGTTAAATAGATTAGAAATGCCGCGGGAAATAGTAGATACTAAACTCTGCTAATATATATAGAGCACTCACCTTGTTTCTTAGTAATTTTTTTAGCAAGGGACTGGAGGATGGCCTCGCCTCCCTGCACTACCCATAATAACAATTTTCTAAAGAAATCCATTATCTTAAAAATAAAAATTAAGTTTTTTAGTTTTTTGGTGATTAGAAATCGAATGCTTAAGTTATGAAATTGATGGTTGAGAAATTTCGTCGCTTTTATAAAACCTGCTCTTAAAGAAATTAAATAAAGAACAAGGCTCTTTCTTCCGCCTAAACTATTTTTACGCCATATAATAAGCTAATCGGATAATATTAGTTTCTGTGTTAATAATAACCAGTAGAAGAAAGAGATGGTGCAAGAAGGGGGGACGTATTTTGATTAAGCTACTCTAATGGATAAAGAAACCAAGACCCCCCTGTTGGTCAGGTACAAAGCCAGGTATAATTACGTTTCTTTAATCTAATATAGATTACAAGTGCGTCTATTTTAGTAAGCGGTCTCTTTACTCTATGATTAGAGCTTTTTCACGCCAAGTTTTTTCTCTTGTAACTCAATATATATTATTACGTACGTACATTTTTTATATGTACTATTCTATTCACTGTCCGTGGCCGACCGCGAGGCCATGGGACAACCCCGCATAGTCAGCCTCCATCCCTTCTTCCACGTTAAGCGTAGGTTAACTGCTATTAAATGCACGAAATTTTAAAATTTGTACTTTTATCACCTACCATGATCTATCCCATCTTGCACTTTCTCATTCTTCTAGCCCAAAGTAACTAAGATGTAGCTAAAGCAAGAACGGGCATGGCAGGAGTGAATTTAATTTCTTTATTTGACTGATGGGTGGAGTTGGGGGGAGATATGTAGATGATTTCGGGTTGATGAAAGAATTGAAGGATGCGGGCGAAATTGGCTAGCGTCTGATGATATGTCCTTGTAATAATAATATATCCTTATGACAATAAGTCGGGAATCATACCCCACACGATCTGACGAACAGTTAGGTGGTATCACAGAAAAGTGGGAAACTGATGGGATCCAGTCGGACGTGAATGGAAAACATCCGGCATAGCTTGGGAAAGGATGGCACAAATGAGTCGGTCGTAGGAGGAGGGGCTGGTCCACGCAGGAATCCAAATAGTAAGTATATCAGCCCAACTCGCGGGTTTCTTAGTGTCAGCACGTCAGATGGAAGAGGATGAAAGAAAGCAAGGAGAAGGCGGGACATATCAGGAGAGGGTAGATGTGCCTATTCTTATATGACTCGTTCACCGTCGGTGGTCCCTAGTTTCGATATGGAGTTTATAAGGAGTTGTGCGCGATTTGTTGAATTCGCGAGGAAGTATGATTATATATATATGTTCAGGCACCCAACTTCTGGAATCGTCCTCACGCGCCTCAAGACCAGTTGGATTTTCGATTTTCGCATTTTTCGTAATTTTGTTAGGAATCAAACTCTATGTAGCACCTATAACACCGTATGATAAATTCAAAGTAGATAGAATTAGAAATATAATTAAAAGATTTATTTCATATACATTATAATTTTCAAGTAAAGTTTAATTGAAGTCAAGGTCGTACATTTTAGTTTTTGAGCCTTGGGCCATAATATTTCCCCACTAACTATTATTATCAGCTATAATAATAACGGCAGCAGCAGTAATACAAGAATGGAAGCTATGTCTCTTATTAAGAATCAATCTAATAAGGAGAATAGAATCCCCAACTCCAGCTCCAGCGTTAGCTCTAGCTCCAGCACCACCACTAGCATCACCACCATCAAACCATCACAATACAAGTACCTGAACACTTCCTACGATGGCACAGTCTAATAAAGATCTAGGGCCTTACTTTTATATAATGCAGCAATTACTGCCATCAATGCTGCTACTACGACTAATACATACCTAGTCCTACTTATCTCTAAACAACAGCTGGCCCCCCTTTGCCACAACCAGCTGCAACAAAACAGTCCAGGACGTGATATGCCTTTCGTACGAAATGCGATCACACCTAAGCAATTGTTTACACACAGGCAGGCCCTCATATATTAATGCTGTACTTATACAAAGATCTGGTACCCTTGTCTTTAGAATGTGCAATGGGTGTTATAAATATGGGTTTCGCCCATTTCTGGAGTGCCGCTTCGTATGAAGGCTACTTTGGAAAATGCCTGTGGTAATTGTAAGTGGAAGGATCATGTAAGCCCGCTGTGTTCACAATGATCCATCTCCCCGGCGGGATTTAGGGCCTCCTGGAGATAATGGTGGAGATGATGGTGATAGAATCCGTTTATTAACAACTTGGCGCGTGATCCTCTTCTGCAATTCTCCCTCTTGACCTTTTTAGCTTAATTAAAGGTCTCGCACGTACAAACAGGTAGGACAGGGGAAGAATTAATAAAATCAGGATTGCATGCTCCAGCGCTTTGTACGATAAGAAAAGAGAAACCGCCTTTTGAATCTTCCATAACATCATCGAAAAGAGCCATCGCTTTGTACGAATAAGAAAAGAGATACCGCCTTTTTAATCTTCCATAACATCATCGAAAAGAGAAACCGCCTTTTTAATCTTCCATAACGTCATCGAATCGCTCCACTTCCTCTTCTCCTCTGCCTTGCCAATCTTCCATAAAATCATCGAATAGCTCCAATTCCTCTTCTCCTCTGTCTTGCCAATCTTCCATAACGTCATCGATTAGCTCGAATTCCTCTTCTCCTCTGCCTTGATCATTATCAAAGCTTTCCTCAATTTCCCAACCTTGTCGTACGAATTCTGCATTTTCTTCAAGTACCTCCTGTAAAACCCCTCCCATTTCTTCTTCAAACCAATTATAGCCACCATCAAGACGAGGATAAAGACCAAGGATTGGCTCTTCTCCAGACTGAATATGTGACTGTAAGATTTGACGAAAAAATACATACATACTCTTAAATATAGCTCTTTGGCGATCCTTCCGCCCACTTGTATCAATAGCAATTTGGCTAAGGTCAAGACCGTACCATGTAAGCTTATCGCTACACCAATCAAAAGTCTCTTGTGGAAGATATTTGTCAACGTCTAGAACCTTATTAGTGTTGTACGAAGTAGTGGCGATCTCTTGCTTACCCCCATACTCTTCTAGTTTATCGTCGAGGTTCCTGGCAAATTCAAGGTCAATGCCAACCCCGTACGATCCATCAGGAGGAATGTCATGAAGGGCTCCTGGTTGACCTGAAATACCATTTTGTTGGTTTCCTTGCTGAGCATTCCATGATTCTCTGTAAACAAATGCAGCTAATCGTATGAGTGGCAAAAAGATAAAAAGCATTGCAATTTGATCTGGATCAGAACTCATATCAAAGAGATTTGCATCTCTAAGCTCATAAAAACAATCCTATTTTAGTTAGCAGAAGCATTTATATAAAGGAAAAACTTACCTTCCAACGGTAAAGCTCTGATTCTTGAATTCCAGACCACCATGATTCAACTCGTTGATCGTCTGTACTTGTACCATACATCAAGCATTTTCGTTGAAAATGAGGATTATCTTGGATTATACGAGAGAAGGCTGAGTCAACCTCAGCAGCTAATAGTGTTTCTTTCCCTCGATCAGAGCGTATAATTAAAGGAACGAAGCCTCTCCCTAAAACAATTTGAATAAACTGTTCACCGAGTGAGATAGGAAGTCTTCTTTGAACCCCAACATAAATCCATATGATGCAACGAGAATAAGCATCAACTATAGCATAGATTTCAATTCCGAAAGGAGAAAGTTCCTCATAGCCGTCAACTGACCAAAGAAAATCGGGTCCAGGAATAATACACTCTCCTTGCTGTCTATTTCCATCGGCTATACGAAGTTCTAATCCCTCTTGATTATTAAGTCCTTTGTCAATTGGGGGTGAGCTATCTCTAAACGGGAGGTTAGCTAAGATATTATTATATAAGAAGTAAAAAAACCTTGTTGTATTGCTAGATCCTTCAATCGGTCCTGAATCAAGTTCATTTCGTGCGAGATCTTCTAATTGCATATTTGCTTCCCCGTGTTTCCATATTCCAATCTTTTTTCGAATTGCAGCAACTTGTTGAGTAGATATTTTAATCTGCTGGCTCTGGAGTAGGCGCTGAACGATGCTCTTATCAGTATGTGATTGTCGGTATAGGGCTGTAATCTCATTTCGAAGCTCTGGTGTATCTTCGATTATATTTCTTCGAGTGTACCCCCATTTTTGGAGTCGGTCTTTAAGTGTCGTTCGAGAGCAAGGCCTTCCCAAACGATCTGAAAGGCGGGTTGCAATTTGCAAAGAAGAAAGCTTATCTGAAAAAAGCCAATCATAGATCTCTTCTTTAAATTGATCAAGGGGAATTGCCGGATTAGGCATTGCGTACGAAGGTTCTTGAGATTTGTGGGAATGCGAAAATCGAAAATGCAGCGGTTGATGGAGGTTGATGGGGGCTGATGGTGATGGGATTTAGTGAGGTTGAAGGTGACGGGATTTAGTCTAGTGAGACGTTAGTGTTTGAATAAAGATCATATTTATCAAGCACTCACCACTGGATTCACGGGGTTGATGAAGGTTGATGAGGTTGATGGTGATGGGATTCAGCGAGACGTCAGTGTTTGAAAGATCATATTCATCAAGCTCCCACCATTGGATTCACTGATGAAGGTTGATGGAGGTTGATGGTGAAGGGATTCAATGTTGATGGAGATGGGTGATGACTAATATAGCCACGTGATTCACAACTGCTGCGCCGGCAAATCCTCCTGCACACCCAAACCTCCAGTTAGACCAGACAACTCCCCCTCAAATCAGCCAAATCGACCAGCCAATGACCAGCCAATTCCCACCTAAATCGACCAGCTAGTTAGAGCAGCTCTTTCCCCCCAAATCAGCCAAATCGAGCAGCCAATTCCCCCTTAAATCGACCAACTTAAGCAGCCAGTCCCCCCCAATCAACAAGACCAAGCAGCCAATTCACCCCCATATCAGCCAAATCAACCAGCAGATTCCCACTCAGGTTAAGCAGCAAATCAGACAAACTAAGCAGCCAGTTCCTACTCAGACGGAGCAGCCAAATTCCCCTCCAAATCGACCAAATCGACCGAATCAATCAGCCAATCCCCCCCCAAATCTACCAATTGGAGAGAACCGGAATTGGTACTACTACTACGAATAAGACATACACAGAGTATATTACATGGAGGCAAACGGAGGCATATTGCAGGAGGCACAGGCCCAGGAGCAGGTCTGTGATGCCCTTAGATGTTCTGGGCCGTACGCGCGCTTCACTGACCGAGCCAACGAGTTTCTTCCTTGACCGAAAGGTCTGGGTAATCTTGGTAAACTCTGTCGTGCTGGGGATAGAGCATTGCAATTATTGGTCTTCCTTCGCTCCATCATCATAATGTCGGAATCAGGGGAATCGCCGGAGCATCATATCACTCGGTAGTACAAAGCTAAAACTAGAAATTCCCTCCAGCCCGACCATTAACTCTGATTATTAGAGTAGATCGTCGATTCGAAAAGGTAAAAGACCCTAACCTCGGAATCTAAAGCAGCAGCTAACAGACTCACAGGCAGAGAATCAACGACTTAACCAGCGCCTCCCTTGCCATCGAAGCCCTGTCGAGAGGGAAGACAATAAAGAGAAATGGGGTTGAAATCATCGTCGGGACGGGAGGAAGAGGCGTTGGTGGAAAAGTGACAGGACTATCTAGAACGAATGGAAAACAAACTTTCCACGCCTTCGTCGGAGAAGACGTCGTCATACCCGACAGAGAAGAAGACAATATGTCCGATACATCTCTATATCCACCGTGTCCGTCAAAAGGAGGGGGGGGATAAAAACCAATTTTCTAGGCCTAAAGCAAAAAAAGATGGTTCACTAGGAAGAGAGTGGTGGGTTATATAAAGTTCGCAACGAAGGGGGTGTGTCATAGATTTCTTCTCGAGAGAAACGATGTTATACGAATAGAAAACTTTTCAGATTGGAAATACGCAAGCTATACTTGTCGATATATTTAGAAAAATACATCGCATTCAGTAGGATAAGCCAAAAATGATTAGATTACCTTTTAACTACTAGAATGTTGTTATTGAGGAGATAGATGTCCGTATGTTATATCGAATTTGATATCAAAAAAACGTATGATTACTTACATTGGCAACTCCATCACATAAGAAGTTTTATTTAAAGGTTTGACTTAAAAAAGAACGCAATATACCGACGAAGGGACCCAGCTATGCAAGTCTAGGAGGTTCGAAGTCAGGCTCAAGCTCCCCAATCCCTCTCCGAAGTCATCTCGCCATAGAAACTAAATGTCCTCATTTAAGGTCGTCTCCCCCCAACATTTCCACTCTTTTTCCTTCTTTAATTTCAATATCAACATCGTTTATCCCAAAACCTATACTTTAAAAATAAAATTGAACTTACAATAAAACTTTTAGATGAATAAAGAGTACGCGAATAAAAAAAATGAAAAAGTAAGAGATCTTACGATTCGATTTCACAGCCCCTCATTAATTTCCTCGATCGACAAAGACTTCTCGCGCTCTCCTCCCTCACTAAGAGAATTCCATCTCCACAGACAGACAGACACCACGATAACGATAGGATTATTAACCCGGTTATCCATCCTAATCATATCCCATGCCGCCAATAGTTATGCCGAAATAAACCTTCGGTCAGTATTCTATATATCGATCTCTTACATTCGAGCGCGGAGAGACCGACCACCCTCTACTAACTTTCTCTTCAGAGGATGGTTAGTTAGTTTCTAACTGGGAAAAATTTTCTCTTTCTTTCTTTCAGCCCAGAGTTAGAAGTTGAAGTTATGGGATGGGGAGGGTCCTGAAGCGGATGGCCTAGCCTAGCCAAGATTTCGGTTCTAAATCAAGCAAGCCTTCAAAACCCTAAATAATAGAGACGAATGAATGTCTGAGGACGAGTCTCATTTTGAAAAAAAAAAAACTTCGTCTTCTAGATCTGTCTGTCGTGGTTGCGTGAGTTTGTTCGACGTACGTGGAAGATCGTTTTGGGATGAAGATTTTGTCTTCTCGATAGGAAGGGGGGAGTTTTTCTTTTCTTTTTCGTACAGTACGATGACTGACATAAGTTCTCGGCGAAACCGCGAAGATCGATGAGGGTGCGAGGTGCTCTCGCCTGTCAGGGTAGCAAGCAGGCAGGAAGGAGTTGGGATCTGCCTTCCGCACGGCGTTTTTGGCCAACGCGGTTTAGTTTTATTTTACCCCCTTTCTATTCAATCCTTAATAAAATACCACCTCTACGCATCACCCCCCTTGGGGACCTGAGTATGAATCGAAAGAGAAATCCTCCCTTATCACCGTACGTACGCCAGAGGAATTATATGTCACGGAAGAGAAAGTTACACTTATTACCCAAATAATACTCCCTTATCACCTTACGAGGAATGATCATTGTTAAATATTGGCGAATATTTTGGCCTCCCAGTTTCCCTCCCTCCACAAGCTTACTATCTATTTAAAACTAAAGCTCTGCAAACCTTATATCCCCCTCACTTTCCTATTCAATTATAAGGGATAAGTGATCTTTGAGCGATTCTCAGCCGCCCGAACCCAATTTATCGCCCGATCCTTCCATCCTTCCACCCCTATTGATTTAATTATTTCCACGCCTATATTAAGCAATGCTTCACTGTACGAATTCTTTGCTATTGTCGTAATTGGTATAGAAGAAGAAGAGGATGATGAGGGGCGATAATTTGCTATGCTTAGTGTGCTTAGTCTAGGTACGATATTTTCGCTTGCCGGCGTAGCTAATTGTGCAAGACAAGCCTTTACCAACGATTCTTCTAACGCCGCGACTTTCTCCTCCAATAACCCAATAGTTTTCTCAGCGCCTTTAAGTTCTTTAATCTTCTTAACGAAACCAGCGGCTTTCATTTCTAAGACTGTTTGAGCAAATGTACCTTTCATCGATCTACCTGCTTCTGTTTCCGCACTCTTAACTAATTCCTCAATATTATCGGGACATTCGTCAATATTCTGAGCTTGTGAGATGAGCCTCCAGCCTGTTGTGCGGGCCCATGCACGGTAGGGGGGACGAGTATTAGTAGTTGATGATGCGTTTGGTCGGGATTTCTTTGTAGGACGTTCGTCGACACTAAAGTCGCCCTCTGCATTCTTCGCGTCTTCGAACTGGCGTTTGGAGGTTTGTTCGGTCATAGTCTTCTTTTTCTTACGAAGTGGTCGGGGTAAATAACGTTTAAGTTATTCTAAGGTTAAATTATGTTATACGTAGAAGTTGAAGATTTTTTTTATTAACCATAGATTCGGAATCTTGTTAGAATTCTTCTATTATTATATGTAAATTTAAAAGTCTAGGTTGTTTTTTATTGTTTTTTTTAAGAACATTAAATAATAATAATCAATTGTACTTCCTCCTCCCGAATCGCTATCTTCCGCGACAGCAATCTTCTGCCAAAACCGGGCGTTCACAGAAAACGCGTAGACCCGCGATCACTTCTCCCCTTTTGGGTATCATGCTAGCATATACAAACCCAGCTATCGTGCGCACACTAACAGTTGGTTGGGGGGTTCAAGTCGTAGTGCAGCGAGACGTATAAGTAAGTGAAAAACATGCAACTAAATTAAAAGGTTCTAATCTGTCTGTCGGTACAGTTACCGGTAGTAGCGGGGGAACCAAGAGCACAGATCACTCTACGCGGGAGGGCGTAGCCTGATATGATGTGTTCTTGGTTCAGTAGTTGTATATTAAGTTCATGGTGTTGATGGGCCCTTACACCAAACGACGTCATGCGACTAAGCTAGACCTATACCAACACTGTCAATCTAGGTCTCAAGCGGACTCTTGCTAGTAGTGATAAATCAAACAACAAATCTCATCTCTTAAAGAGATATTTCTGCTCCATATTCGGAAATCTCCATCACAATAAGGCCATAGAACAAAATCAGGACAGGGTGAATATAAAGGCAATTGTTCAGGTAGGCGATCCGGCTTTCCTTTATGCGAAGCGGTGCTAATCACGCAGATAAGACAATAAGACAATGACCTTCGATGATAACGAGTCAGATGGGACAAGTACAGGGGATGAGGATGAAGGCGCTTCTGGCAATGTTGATATTAGGCATATTAGACGGGATATAATTCTATGTAATACTTTCGCGACCTCAGAACTCATCTCCGAGCAGACAAAGTCCATGGACGTATCAGGTCTATGGTATGACGTTGAGGAGGGCTGCTATATTAATAAGCCTATTCCAAGATTTGGATCTTGTGAGCAGAAAGGCATGTCCCCTTCTTTTATATAAGAGCAACCCTAGATCTTCCCCCAATCCACCCAGCCTTTGCAAGATTTAATTAACTAGCCAGGCATCGACTTTATCACTCAGACTCAGAGCACGTCATTCGACTCTCCACCCCACCATACCTTCCCTAAACCTAGCTCTAAGCCAAGCAATTCGGCTGGTACGTCTGGCTGCGAAGAGTGGTAGGATATTAAGGACGGGCGCTAGGTTAACTACTAGGGACATCCGTTTCCTCTGGTAGAGTAAGAAGACGATAGTTCTTATATAAACTTGGAAAAGGTGTTCATGGCATTTAAACCAGAGAAGTTAGAAGTGCCTACTACCCCCAGCTCTCCAGCTTCTTACCTCCACTCTTCCTAGTTAATACAGGACCAAGAGAATGGCCTATTTCAGACTAAAATGGAAGAGACGCGAAATGTGACCCGAGTGGAGACCTCAGACGAGGGTAAGAAGGAGGATTTAGCGACGAGGAGGGGAAGAGGGGGAGGAAGAGGAAGAAGAGGAAGACGTTACAGGAGCAGTGGAGGAGACAGGGAAACGACGGTAGTAGGAGCATAAAGAGGAGAGCGAGCTGGAAAAAGAGGATAAAGAGCTCGACGAGTTGGCCCTGGAGGAATACTTGCACAACGGAAGCACATACTACCGTATTCACATTCTCTAATGTGCTTCTGCTATCATGAGTTGCCAGTAGTGCACAGGCCAGAATGAAGGTGTGGTGGCACGTAGAGGAAACAAATGCTTGCAATTCGTATTAATTTCCGTCATTATTTACTATCGATTCGAACTCATCAAGAGACTAAATATATAGTATACTGCTAATGTCCGTAACCTCCTCTTCGCAGGAGCAGCAGTAGAGCATAACCCTCTGCCTGGTCTCCTTTAAAATACGCAAAGGCTTTCATTCCAGCTCATATATATATTTTTCCATTTTCAACTCTAACTTCGCATGCATAACAAGTCTACTAATCAATCGCACTACTACTCGAGCCTTGGTCTTCTAGTATTTCTAGGCGTTTTGCGAACTCTCCTCCAAGTTAGGATGTGGAGTTTCGTTTCCGAGGGCCGTTCGGTAGCTTGAGCTTGTTCATCGTGGTAGTAACAATTGTGCAGAGTATAATCTATCAAGCAATTAGTTTTACTTTCTTCATTAGAGTGAGATACTTGCATATATATATAACATTGCGGAACATCTTTGCTTCAAAAAACACTGAATAAGTGTTTACAGTGAACCGAAACACTTATTGAATGGAATCAAGAAAGTCTTATTTATTTGGTTAGCCTTGGACGGTATCTAGAAAGGTGCTTACAAATTAGAGCTGGGGGAAGAGGCTTGATTTGGCCCAGAGTGGTAAAACTGCAGTGTGGTTACAGTAGGTCGAAACTTGGAGTTCTACCATCCTTTTGAATGGTAATCGGTAAGATAATCAATAAGGTATGGTTGCCAGCTCGCGTGCATGTCATCCGGATCTTCATTGCCTTCTTGAATTTCGTCTAGATTTTGTTTGAGTTTGGCGGCATTATCTGCTCTTTGTCTGCGGCGCTTGAGAGCAGCATCATACATCTGTAAATTTTGTCGACGTTCCCAGGGGAGATGATATCGAAGGCCGTAAGGCAGCTCGTTAGCTAGCATATTGCGACGATTAGTTTTAGGAGAAAGAGCGACTTGTGAGTAATCTCCGTTAGTGTTGGTTTGAATGATGTGTTGAGGTGCAAATCCGGATCGATGATTTTCAGCGATGGGCTTAAAGTTGGTTTTCATCATGAGGAAAGACGCATCATTAGGATCGGGTGATGCTCTAAGTGATGGACCGTTTATAGAGATAGGACGGGTTCGTGTTGATTGCAACTCGAGGGTGATTAAAGATCGAGGGGTGGTAAGCTTTGGTTGGGTGTCAACTCGGTGAAAGAAGGTCTTGTCGTCAAAGGTGGCACTTTCGCTTTCGTCGGAATCTTCCCAGACATCGATATATGTGCGTTCATCGACATTCTCATTATCCGTTCCAGACGCTACAAAGATAGAACTTAGTATAAGGACCGCCGATATCTTATCGCTATACGCAGGAAATCGCTGCAGATACCAAAAAAGCATCCTTCAAACTCTTCTAATATCAGCATCCCTAGCCAATCACTTCTACATTCTTCATGCGTACAAGAGTTCCGTTAGACTACATACAGTCCCACGCCATTTCCCTTTCCTTGTTTACAAACTTGCGAGATTCCTAGATCAAGGCTAAGAACGTGGACACAGCTTCTCGAAGGATTACCAAGACCCTAACCCAGGAAAACGCTTTGAATTTCAACAAGCAGATAAATTGCTTACCAAAAACAGGGAATTCATGAGAGTCACTTTCAGAATTCAAGAGAGTTAATTCGGTATCCGGGGAAAAAACTACCCTTTGATGGCGGTATTCCTCCTCGGGAGAAGTTGATATACCAGGTGTGGTCGCGGCGCCACGAGCATCGCCTGTTGTAGTGACCGGTATTGCCTCGCGTCCTGTAGGTGTGAGATGTTGAGTAATCTTATTGATGTAGTGAGATGTCTTACCAGAGATACGAACTCCCATTGTGTCCCTGTCAAGGACGCCGATTCTATCTCTACCGAGGACATCGCTCTCCTCTATGGTCAAGCCTTCTTGCACAGATCTAATAGCTTGTAACACCGTTTTAGGTATCTTTTGGGACTCTCTATTATTGTCTTGATAAATGCTATCGCGGGAAATCGTTAAAGTCTCTAACTTGCATTTAGCAAGATTCGGAGGTATACTAGAAGCATTAAGATTGCTTAGAAATAACCTTAAGAAATAACTTACTGGAACTTGTTATTTTCGGTGGGTTCTCGAGGGTTGCAAGGTCGATCTTTACCACTAGATCGAAGATCTCCTTCACCTAGCTTTCGGGAAGGGTCTCCTATCTCCAACTCAAGCAAGCCCTTGCCCAGAGGAGGGCGTTCAATTGGCTCCATGGAGGGCACCCGCAAGAAAAGGAACAGAAAATAGAATGAGAGGAGGACGCCCAGCGAGCAGAGCAATGCAGATAGATTATGCATGGATGAAGTGGTGAGTGGTGAGGGCACCTAGTGAGCAGAGCAAGGTAGTCTATGCATAGATGAAGTGAGGAGGGCCCCTGCAGGTTCTCTCGCTTCTTATATACCTGTGGGTTGGGGTTGGGAATCACGTCAACCCAATTAGGTTTAGCTTACTCACAGGATGTGGTTTCCCATCAACACCATGGACTTCATATACAATCATCGAACCAAGAATCCATCATATCACAATCATCCAACCAAGAACACATCATATCAGGCTACACCCTCCCTGCGGAGAGTGATCTATGCTCTTGGTTCCCCCGCTATACCAGTAAATATACCGCCATATATAATTGACACTCGCTCGTTGCTGATTTCCATTCAGAGGTAGAAACTAATAGCGGGAGTAAGAATTGATCGATCAGCAGAAACATGGAGTCACAACACGGAGACAAAGTAATTCTGTTCCAGCTTTTGGCAATCACGGCATCTTGCCTACAACACTGGTGCAGTCCTGAGAGTTGATTGAATGCTAGCCTGTTGGGTTATGGCGTCGTCGAGTAACCCTATGCATGCTCGTCCAGGAAAAGCAAGCTCCGATACTGTGTAGACACTGGGTCGCTATTCAGATCACGATAACCCCATTCCTTCTTGAACAATTTGCTGGACAGATATTCTTCTCATCCCGACTTCGTTGCGGGCCTTGTTGTTGCCAAATCGACCCTAGAGGGACATGGGACAATGTGGGAGATACAGTCCAGAAAGTCATCGATTTCTCCTACCGATCAGTTTGTTGGAACTACTCTTCAAGTCAATGGTAAGTCAGCCTCGAACTTAGAGAATCATCTAACATGAGGGTAGTTGCACTTTGGACCATCCTACCAACACCGATATCGAACAATGTATTCCTGTCGCGAAGGCTATTTTTTCAAGTTTATACACAATCCTATATTAAGACTCCTCCTTTCCCTAGCCAACTAAACAACATCAATAATCACAATGCGCTCGACGGTAGAAGTTGCTGTGCGTTGCCACCGTCTGTCAACGTCAAGAGAAAAGTTGGGAGTGGGCCAACAGAAGAGTTGATGACATGACAGCACCGCCCCTGAAGAAGCAGCGCGTCTCAAAAGTGGAAACGGAAGAACAGCTTGTCCAGAGCATCGTACTTTGGCTGAAAAAAGGGTTGGAGGACTTATCAGTAGACACTTTCCCGACGCTTGTTACCGACATTTTGC
Source organism: Neobulgaria alba (assembly GCA_003988965.1). NCBI lineage: Eukaryota > Fungi > Ascomycota > Leotiomycetes > Helotiales > Gelatinodiscaceae > Neobulgaria > Neobulgaria alba. The sequence goes on from QYAM01000183.1 coordinate 15,027, forward strand.
CTACTTAAACAAATGACGAGGCGTGGCTTTATGGAAGTTGGCAGACGAGATAAACAAATCATTGATCTTAGTTCAGATGATGATGAGGAACCGCCACCTGTTGAGCCTCGAAGGGGTGCAGTATCATGATGGACTCGAAGGTAAGATTTGATTTAATGAGTCATGGTTTATGCTAATAAGTCACTTAGTTTGTCGAAGCTTTTAGACAAAGTATCTCTAATTGGCTGGGGTTAGTAGAAATTGTAAATTCAATCGTGAATTTGATCAGATGGGTCGCAACTGCTTAGATTTACCTTGATGATGCCTCAAGAGCTACTAGCTAATCGGTTCATCGTCTCATTGTTGCACGTACCAATCCATCTCCATCGTATCAAGCCTGATTGATCATTGATTTCGTTAATATTCACAAATGCCTCAATATTTTGAATAATCCTAAATGTAAATTATATTCTTGATCCTACCAGATCATCGTAATCACCCTGCAGGCCATGAAATTCCAAAGACGATATGGTGTTTGATATTCGTGTTCTAGCTTCCTAGGCGATCTTGTTTCTCGCACGATGCATACGATATGCGTCAAGATCGTTACCCCTCATATGACATCTTTCCCGAATAGAAGAGCATTCGTTCAAACGATTCCAAGGTACTACGAGGCAGTTTCATCCGCGTACTTTTTTATGCAAAGGGAGGAAGGATTCTGGTCTGTTGTTGAAGGTGAAGTGGCCTACAAAATGACGTTAGTATACTAGCTTCTGCCTATAGCTTCTACTCACCTGGAAGTTGATTTCAGACTCTTAATACGAGATCTTCGCCGTAGGTAGGTTTCTATTCGGCTTTGATGAATTAGAGACACCATCCGACTTCTTCTTTTTCGCCCCCATACCTCCACCAGGTCTGGGAGACAGGTTGATACGAAAGAAAGCCCGAAAGCCGTGGATGGTCTGCTGTGCATGAAGGATTGACAGAAAAGCGAACTGCTTAGATTCGTCTCCGTAAAGATTTCGGGGCCAGAAAGCATCAACTCGTAACGCTTGTTCCTCAAATGTTGTGCGAGACTGGGCAGTTATCTCTCTCGTCCAAAATTCTTCCTACTTCGAGCTCAAAATTCGTTGCGTGTTGGTCCGCCGACTTCAATAAGAAGCTTGTAGAAGTCCTCAACAGGGATTTTTTGGGATACTTTTGCGATTATACCGATATTTCCACTTCTGAGCGTTTTCTATGGAGATTGTTTGTTTGTTTATTCCTTTTTACGTTCTGTGTGAGTCCGTGACTATAGTAGGACGGCTATAAGAGAGAGAGGTCGAGCAGGGGCACTAGGTACCCTAAAAGGACTTACTAGCCAATATTAATAGACTAGTAGCCTTAATATACCTTTCCTCTCTCTTTATATATATATTCTAATGAATATTTTAAGTCGAGCCTAGGAATAAACCTTAACCAAACGTACAAGTAATCGTAATATAGCCTCCTTATCCCTCCCTATCCCTCCCCTTTCCTTTTCCTTCTCCTCCCCTCCTTCCTGCCTCTCCTCCCCTTAATTAGACATAGCCCCTCCTTCTTATCCCTTCTAATACCTATTACTCCAATCTTGCGGCCCCGCTGTTCCCCTCCTAGATTTCTCTCCGTCGTTTTCTTTATAGTCGTTGCCGGTCGAAGCTCGTATAAGTATGCCCTAGTTAGGTACGTCTAGCCAGAGGGCGTAGAAACCGAAGAGCGGTAGGTATAAGTCGTAGAAGTAAGGAGGCTAGTCAGGAGGGAGTGTTAAAAGTCGAAAATTCGAAGGTCGAAAGCTAAAAGTGGGGGTATAAAAACTCTGAATATTGCGATGTTTTTCGAAAATTATCGTAAATTAGTGGCGATTTAAACCGAAATAGAATTGAAGGACGACTCAATCTTGGCTCTGCAGACACTCCTAAGCGTGCTGGAGGTTCGTAGGATGCACCACATACAGGTGTTGAGTCTTCGCACCCCGTTTCCATGAAGATTCCATAAGTGTGGAGGGTGTCCTCGATCGAGGTAGGGGCCTGAGTTGAACACGGCGTGGATACTCGGGTTCGTTATTTTGCTTTTCGTAGCATTCACCGTGCTGGGCTGCCTTCTTGGACGGGTTGTGAGAATGATGGAAGAGAAGTTGCGGCGGAAGCAACGTTTGGCTTCAGGGTTTTGTTTATCCAAGCGCTTGATTACCACTCGACCCTCTAGCAACGAAACAACAGTGTGCGTTGCTCAACTCGAGTAAAATGTCGATGGTACTGACCCAATAATGATATGGTACTCGATCACCCTGATTCTGCTGACGAGAAGTCGTGCTATATCAATCTTTTTCACGTGGGGATCTATCCAGACCCAGACAGCGACTCCTTGGCCCTCTCCAATACCTCTGGCTCCGTATTCTCCATAAAGTCATCTTTAACACCTCACGTCGAATACCACGTAGGAGGCGGTGAAGAGTTCACGCTGCAGCGCGGTGGTTGACTTGCGACATTTGGCAAAGAGTTGGACTTTGAGGTTGTTGTCTTACCTCAATCCACCGAGGAAATCCAACATGATTAGGAACCCATCTCTCCAAATCCTGCTGCTACTGCAATGAGGCCAACTACAATTAGGGTTCACCAAACGCCGCTTCCAAGTTGCTCCTCCGGGACCAAATCAAGCAAGAAAGAAGGTCGTTGGGATAAGCCACGTAGCGAACGACGCACATCATCCAGAACCTTCCTCCTTTTCGCGGCAACCTAGGGAGACCATTTTCAAAAACTTCATCTCGCACGTCTTTAAAGCAACCCGAAATGATACTGTAGTAGCGATCAAAGTTTGCAGAAGACCTACCGTCAAGGAATCTACTGATGTGTGGAGAAATGAGATGGAGATTTTGACTCGCTTAGATCATGTATATATCTTGCAGAATATCGCTCCTTATCTTACTCGTCACTAGCCCTCTATTGTTAAACTTCTTGGCCACGACCTTCCAAATTTACGACTCGAACTAGAATATGCTGGGCAAGACCTTTCCAAATTCGCAAACGAGAAGGGAATGTCACAATTGCTAAAAGCCACGGCAAACCAGCTATGGATGGATGTAGCGTATGGATTGAAATTTATCCATGCCAATAACATCCTCCATTTTGATATTAAACCACAAAATATTCTCCTCGGCGACGGTGTACGGGCTAAAATCTGCGACTTCGGATACTCCATCCAACATGCTACTAAACCTTTTAATAGAGGAACGAACACCTGCATATACTCCCCCCGAATACCTTCTTAGTGGTAAGCGATGACGCCCTGCTGATATCTAGGGATTTGGACTTGTCATAAGATTCGTTCTTGGTATATGGCCGTTACCACCCTCTGGTGCTTGGAAAATCGCAGCCTGTCTTCAACAAGGAAATGCGAACACCAAAATGATCCAGTGGCTTCAGGAGGTTGAGAGGTACAAACTAAGAATAAGCGACAAATATTCTCCTCTTCACAGCATGCTCGCCAGAGATCAAAACAAACTGATCACCGCCTCTGGCTTAGTTAAGAGATTGGGGGCCGCGAGTCGGGCTGAAGTCCTTACTAGGGAGCTCCTTCTCTAGTATGACAAGCGGCTTACTTTTAAGTATGAATGGCAAGCAGTGTACCTATGTTGGCTACAAGATATGATCGAAGGATTTATATCACATATTAGACGGAGGATAGATGATGTGAGGCAATGTGGGGGAACGGACACATCAACTGTTAATCCCTGATGACGACCGCATTGCCTACAAGAAGTGCAGCTGCATGACAATCTCCAGGCACCTGTTCTATGAGACGGCTTCCAGAAATGTAAATGGTAGGCGGATACTTGAAAGCCGGATGGAGACCCCGAGCGTGGCTCTTAGAGGTATTTTATTTGTTGCTTAGTGTGGATGATGTGCGAGCCTATCTCGTGTCGTTAAGCGTTGGGGGTCCGGGGCAGGGTGGTTTTTCCTTTGCTGTCAACCTAGCCTATGATTTAATAATCGAAGTATCGATTTTTGATTCTCCTAAAGCTATCCCCGTCATTTCTACTAGTTACAATTTATTCATGATTAGCAATTCTGTGACTCTGAGATGTGATAGACCTTTGAAGGAGTTCAAGATATGCATTGGTAATCTCATCGTTAAGATATTGTTGGTCTGGAAGGCCTGGGAATTGGTCTAATATATGACTGAATGAAATGAGACTTCATTGAGGAGCTCATAAGGAGCAGACCTCGTTATATATGCTATGGATTCTACTCTACATCCACTGGTGCCAAGAGACGGGTCGGAAACATGAAGCAATGCAGTTTTAGAATGTAAGAGAATTGTATGATCAGCAGAACTGGAATGCTTACTAAAACGCTAGCCAAATCAGGTCGGATATGGGCACCAACACCATGGTCAACAGATATTCTCCCAGTTTCAGGCGCCAAAGGGACTTTTCTGGTTCTTCCCGGTAGCCCAGCTTGGTTATCTTTGTGACCACAATCGTACTCGAACGTACTATTTCAGTCTGGTTTCCTTTGGTCTTCTGAACAACAACTTTGCTGAGTCTTCGTGACATGTCAAGTCTCCATCAATCTAAGAGTCTCGGGAAGACCGTAGCTTTTTTTGGAGTCATTACTAGAACTGGCAATGGCTTTTTGGCTGCAGTCCAGTCGTTTTTGCCACTACCGCTTGAGCAAGTAACTGCACTCTCTGCTGAAGTGAAGACTATGTTATTAGCGTTCCTGACCCCGAGAATCTTCGACTTGTTCTCTTGTTACCTAAGGATTTTAGATAGAGATTAATTATCCACCTCCATCAGCGCTCGATTCAGTTCTGCTTCGGATGATTTAGTAATAAAGAGCTTGCACTTTTCTTGTAGGCTTTGTATCTGGCTGTCGTTTAGAATCGTAGGGCATTCTTTGAGCCACCAGCTCGACACATGCATCGCTACTGTGTCACAGTCCCATTTAACTACTAGATCAAAGCAATCTGGTTCTTTAGGCAGAGCTTTGGGGTTAATCCAGGCCGTAAATGCACCACGTTGTCGAGCTGCGCGGCATATATTGCGAGCGAAGCACTTTGTCGAGTTGACTTTAAGCGCGGTACCCACCACGATAATGGCATCTGGGTTCTTAAAATCCGCGGTTCTGACCTTATCATCCTCATATAGCCAAACCCTAGGTCTCAGAATAGGAATTGTGGATTTCGGTCTCACTCTGTCCTGATTTGATCGCTCTTGTTTTTCGCATTCGCTACAGCATGGTAAAGATTCTGCTGCAAAGTGTGTAGGATCGAAGCGCGACAAGTGTCTCGGATCCCCTTGACACTGAATTGTCCTTAGATCTCCGTGTAGCTGGATTGTTTTTGGTCATAGCGCCTTATTTGGTAGTAGTATTAGGGTCTTAAGTGATACCAGCTGGGTATCAAGCCCATCGATGTTTTGGGTATATAGCCGGAGTAAGCGCCCTTCTTCAGCGATTGCCTCTAGCATCCGCTGAAACTGAGTCGGACTTGCTTTCTGTATCTTATGATACATATCGCACATCGATTCGTTGAGGCGTGCCGTTGAATCGTCGTTGTTGTACATATGTTCATTGAACATTTCTTGGCTTCTGGTCGGCATTGAGGCAAACGTAGGAACTACATTATTAGTACGGTTCAAAATGCAAGTGATGATTAACTCACTTCCTGCGCTAGCACGAAGAGGCTTTATCATTCATGAAGGTCGTTGTAATTATCTATATAATGTGCTACATTCAAGTCGCCACTTTTGGCAGAGAAGCCACTTTCGGCCACTGCATAAGTAGCCCATTCCTTTTAAATTTCTGATCTTGAGCTTGACTGCTGCATATATGAAATAGCTCAAGTCAAAGGCTGGTAGTCTAACTCTCTTCGACTAATATCTTTTTCTAGTGAAATCCTCAAAACAGATCTGAGCTCATCTCGGATCTCTGTAGTTGCAGAGACTTGAACTATTAGCAAGGTTCGAATTTTTCGTATGCAACATTCTTAACTGTGACTAGCATTCTTGGTGATCTTGTGCATACAGGTAAGGGGTAGAGACTGATTGAATGCCTCTACTCGCTGACCAAGACCATTGAGTTCTAGTCGATTCGAATAAAGCGAGATTGCAAGAGTCTCATCAGTTAGCAAGACAGTATTATATTGGGACCGTACAACATACACAATTGTTTCCCAGCTTTCGATCTTCAGCTAAAACCCAATTTAGTAAGGGATACACCACATGATAAAGTCCTATAGATTTTGTAAGACAAGTAGACTTATGTATTGTGAATAGATAACCCGCCTCTGTCTTCCATCTCCCAAACTAGGCAGATTCGGCGAGCTCGAACTTCACGAGCCAATGCACCCTGTACTAATCGCTCCAAGAGTGGTAATTGCGCTACAATGCCATATCCGCTTGCAACCATAAAGATGAACTCATTCTCGTCTATCGGTACAGAAGTTCCGTGAGGCCCAGTGAATATTACTCGACCTAGGCCGTCACTTTACCCGCTTGTGGTTATCGCACGAGACTGAAGCTTCTTAGTCCATCCGCCACGAGGCTCAATTATAAGCTCTAACTTTGTCTGTCGCAAGCAACTACAAATGGATGACTCTATATCATAGAACGGATACTAAGCGAAGGAATTAAGATGTTTATATATTTTCCTGCTACATCTTTTTGGGTAATTATCGTAACTTGTACAGGGCTATTCTCATCTTGTTATAAGTATTTGAATACTTCTCCAACTATAGGTAGCTTTCTGCCTCTGACGCATGTGAAGATTCCATTGTACCTTAGCAAAAGCAGTCCTAAAGCGATGTAAAAATAAATTCGTAGGAAGAGTGTCGATGGAGTATGAAGTAGAGCAGACACAGCAATTGTCGTTGCCAGCACCTGGTGGAAACGAAGGAAGACTTCGTAGAACCGCTTACGAAGAAGAGGCTAGGAGAGCACAACAATCAGTACAAGAGATGACCCGCCCTACTATTTGTTAACTGAAGAAAGACGAAAGCAAAGACGAGCTTAAGGCTTTTTCTTTGCTTAAGACATTGTGATTCCTTAGATTTTGCTGGACCTCTTTGTTATTATTATTAAGGGTATTAGTATAGTTCTCGAAAATAATGCCATTTCTTAAGTTCAGTTCACGGCTTGCCCCTTCTATTATATAAAGTTGGGAGATAATATATATTATTAGTTACTTAATGGCTAACTACTAATATATCTCCAAATCCTTTTCGCTTGCCAGTGGCCGGTCGCAAATGTCCTTCTAGAGCACTTCGAGGTATTGGGTAGAGCCGAAAAGTCTTGTGTCTTGTAGTATACATTCATAAACTCTTTCGAGGAACTGCTGCCGTAGTGTTAGAAATTCCTTCCAAGGTTTTAATAGGGTCGGATAAGACTTGCTGGTTTTTATAGTCATGGCGCCTTCTGTTTTGACCTTGAGCGGTTTCTAAAGAAGTGTATGGTAGGAATGTATGTATTTGTTGAATGTTGTACGCAGAGTTTTTTGCTGCTCTTCCTCCATTATTTTTTTCAATGCATCCAGTCTCTTTTGCATATCCAGTCCTCTTTGCTCTGCATCCAGTGTTTTCTGCTCTGCATCCAGTCTCCCCGGCCGCTCTTCCTGTTGTTTTTGCTCCGCTTCCTGAAGCAACTCACGCGCAGCTTCCAGGTCCTGTTGTGTCGACATTTCGTGGAGGTGAGTTTGTTGTTGAGTTGAGAGTATGTGTCGGTATGCTATAGCGGAGGGAATCAAGGACAGAAATCACTCCGCGCTCATGTAGGACGCAGCCTGATTGTTATGTTCTTGATTCGTAGTTGATATACTAGTACATGCCATGGTGTTGCTGCTTAAGTATACCATGCAGCAGCCCATGGTCATGTGATCTACTAAGCTAGTCCTAATTGAGTCGGGTCGCATACTGATCGCAAGGCGATTAGTATGGCGATTCCCAACCGTACCAACAGTATGGATTGACAGCCCGTTACCATTAAATCTAGCTGGACCACCACACTTTAAAATGATCAAGATGACTTTGCCTGTCGCTTAGCCAAAAAGGGTCCAAATGCCTCAGACATTTCCCCTTTTTCTTTGGGCATCATTTTAACATCTTCCTCGATATCTTCGGACATGCGGTACAGCTCTTCGAATTCTTTAAGTGCCGCCCTCTTTACTTCCTTACCATCTTTCTTCTCTTCATTTTTCCCCTTTCCTTTCTCTTTCGTATCTTTCTCCTTCCTTTCTTTCTTCTCCCTTTTCTTTTCCTTTTTTACCTTCTACTTTTCATCTTCTTCGCTATCTTCGTCCTCATCGTCATCTATTTCGGAGTCGTCTAATTCTGGAGTCATTGAGCTTACTGACGAAGCCCTTCTACCAGTCGGTATAGCATCAGGAGACAAACTCCTAAGTTCCGAAGAATGCTTCCTACCACCTTCTCTATAACCTGTCTCGCACTTCGTTGCAACTTTCAGTAAAAGGGCGTCTGCGGCACTTTTTTTCCTAAATATTGTACGAACACCTGATCTACATTCCCAACTAGTGAGGCGTGAAAACTCCGTCCTCTTCTTTCCAAGCCTCTTTCCATTGGATAAGAAGCTGCACGTCTGGGTACTTCCCCTTCGGCTTGTCATCTATTCTGACAAGATCTTCTAGTAATCTATTATAATTAAGGGGAACTGCAATTGCAATTGCCAGGGTTTTGTCTATATCTAGCTAGCTCCATTCCTCTTCCGTGTTAGAGTGTTTGTTTTTGCCTGCGCGTCTCCACTTTATGAAGTTTAGACATTTTAGAGGAGGTGCAACATCTTTTATAATTCTATAAATATGCCTCTTCGGAACTTCGCAATCGACAACAATGGCATCCTTTCCCCGGCCGTCTTTATAGCAAGTCACGGCTTGCATGGGTCTGAGTTGGTTATATTGACTTATATCAATATCGTCATCATCCTTAGAAATCTTGACTCCCTTTGCAATTTTCTCTGCAAGAACGTTTAGATCTATATATTCGGTCGATAGTTTAGGACTGTCAGGATTGCCGTCGTCAACATCTTCCATCACTTTATCATAGATGTCTTAATTTTCGGCGTCTTTTTCCTCTTTTAGGAGATTGGACTCCTCCTCTTCTGCATTCTTCATCTCCGTATCTTCTCCCAACTTCTTTCGCTCAGCTTTTCTTGCTGTAATTTTGTCTCTTCTCTCTTTAGCCGTTTTCTGCGCCTTAATTCGTCTATTAGCGGCTGCTCTCTTCTTTGTATCTCTTCTAGATTCCTTTTCTTTATTCAATACCTTTTTTACAGATCTAGTTGGTGGCATTTTAAAGAATAGATTTCAAATTCAGATGGTTTAAAGAATTCTGAAAACTAAAGATAAAAACTTGGAGGTGGTGGGATTTTTATAAATATTGTAGTGAGCCACTACTAGCTTCTACTATAAGCATTTTCTGGCTCTATTTCCTGGGTCTTACGTATAAGAGGAAGGCAGAGATGAACTGCATAAACTCTTACACAATGTTCAGTCTTTAAAGATGGTTGTGACTCGTGCTCCACTTGTGTCCATATTCTTGCTTGGCTACGCTCTTGCTCATTTAAGTACTTCTGATGGTTATTGTGAAGGCACGATCAAGTCAATAAAGAAAGAGGCGTCGTTGATTCTAACACTTAGAATTCTAAAGTAGGGAGCGAAGGAAGCAGCTCTAAGGCATATTTATATACAAAATTCTTTCCTCGGTCCTATACCCGGGGCCCACTTGGTATGCCATATCCGAGGCTTCATTTCAGCTGAGACCTTGTCCAGCTGAGGATTCTTCCCTTCAGCCGGCTTACTCAGTCTTGGCGATTTGTATGATTCCCAATCCTTCGTGGTGTTGATGCTTCTGGTCGAGGTCCAGGCATATGGTGATCATATGACCAGGGCCATGACAGTTATACCGAATTATTAGCAGAAGCAACGGTCGAAATACAATACGATGGTCAAGTTGGTTCTAGAGTCATCTAGATGACAAGACATCCGGATTCTTATATAAGCACAACCTATCCTGTTCAAGGCGCTATAACTCCGATCTCAAGCACCGTAGTTGTAGTCGATAATTCAAACATAATACCCACTTCGTCATCTCTTACATCAGGTATTCCATTTAATACTCCGCCATTATTTGGAACTGGTCAAACACAAATGCTTAACACAACTACCTCACGCCTTCCCCAGATTATTAGTGGTAATACAGCAACTCAAGTCTCATCAAATTTCAGAACCCCGACCCTCAGTCCTAGTCCTATCACCGGGTCAGGCAGTCGGATTAGTGCTGCTTGGTCTCACGTGTTTCTTTGGACAGCAGTCGCAGAGATGATAATAGGTTTTATTTAAGGCTTTAGATAGTAGAGGTAGATAGAACTAACCTATTTAACATTGTCATACTATAGCGACTTTTAATAACTCTATTTATAATATATGTTGAACTTACCACATGTATATTCAGCTGTACAAGGGTTACTTGCTTCACGAGCGTCTCACTCCTTTTTCATATATGATTCAAGATTGTTTTACTTG
>QYAM01000183.1:25568-42285 GCA_003988965.1 Neobulgaria alba
ATCAGCTAGAGAGCAACTTCCATAGTATTTATAGTGAGGAATACTCCTTATGAGTTCCTCAATCAAGTCTCATTCATTCAATTCATTCATTGAGAAAACTTCGACGAAAAGTCGAACAATATAGTTTTTGTTTTATTTAAGGAGAATAGTTCGACATTATAAGTCAATGTCTTATTATTAAAGCGGCCATAGTAGAACCTTTTACTAAGCCGAACTCTAAGAGGACCTAGGGCTATATTAATATAAATACGGCAGCGAGAACTAAAGGTATATTAAAAGCTTACACTGAAAGTAAATCATTCTAATTTGCTATATTAGATTATAAGCATACTCTTAATAACAATGATGGTAAATAGACGGAAATCTTCCATCTCTCGGGGAGTAGATGGCTCTGCGTCCGAAGATCTCGACTAAGGCCTCGAAGACCGGGCCTTCCCTTCAGCGCCTGGAATAGCCAGCTCTTCACAGGGCTGGACTTCAAGTCGACCAAATATAATCAGAGTCGGGTGAATGTCAGGGTAGGAGTCGAGGTAGCTGCGCCGACTGTCCTTTGTGCTCAGAAGCGGTCATTATACGTAGATGAACTATTGGTTGTTGATAATAGCGACGACCCAGATGAGGCACGTGCTGGGGATCCGGCCGAAGGCGCTTCTGGTGAAGTCGGTACCGGGCGTGTTGAACCGGACACCAATCTACATAACTCATAACTCCCTCCCAGCCTCAGAATCCGCCTCAGCGCCGACAGAGTTCATTGATGCATCCGGTCCACGGTATGACGTTTGAGGAGGGCCGCGATTTTAGGGAGCCAGCCCCGGGACTTCGGTCTCACGAGCAGCACAGCGTGCGTTCTGCTCTCGCACATGCCCAACCCCAGACCTTCCTTCAATACTCCCAGCCATTGCAAGATCAGACCTACCAGCAAGCTGTCGGCAGTATCACTCGAAGCACGCCAGCGGAGCCTGGGCTCCATTTCCTCCCTAAGTCTTCCGACAGCGCCAATGATGGATGAATAGACAGATGAGAACATGGCTGTATTGGAGAAAGAACTGGGATTGGCTTTGGAAGAGCAACAAGTGGAATCATCATCGGCCGGCACACCTATCTCCCCAAGTCCTCGCTTGGCTGAGGCACCGCAGGACGAGATCCAGAGTCAAGAACGCAGCGAACCGACGGGTAGTCGACCAGAAGAGCTGCGAGATACTTGTGGGCATGGAAACCCAGCTCAGGGCCTTGAGTGGGAGCAGCAGGAGACTCGGGTGGCTGTAGAATCCCATGGGGGGGAGGGAGGAACTTGGGATACGGCAGCAGGGAGAGCTTGCAGGGTGACCAGCCGTGGGTGATCAGCAGAACCAGGTAGAGGGTAGAGGGTAGAGGTAGACGACACGGACGATCCTACGCATAAGGAGACTACCGAGGCTTTACTAGCCATGCAACTAGAGATCCACAAGCACACCTGCGATACTGGCGATGAGGAGCAGGCTGATTATGGATGTCGGTCGACTCTCGTCGATAATAGCCACCAACCCGTGTGCGGCAACAGAGGTACCAGTTGCTGAGTATCAAGAATTGCCCCTCCAAGTTTTATCTCCAACGCCTTCACAAAGCACCCAAAGGCTCATTTACCGATTAATCCCGCAGTATTGGAAATCTGCTCCAGCAAGGAGACTAGCAAGCAGCGCTTATTGGCATACAAGAAAGAGGGTAGGTCTTGGAGCCGGACCTTCCGCAAATTCCCCAGCAGGACTGAGCTCACTTCGAACACCTCTAAGGTAATGTGCGTATCCTAGTTGCAGCGGCACAACGGCCGGCTCGGCCCTTCCTCCATTATCTCTGGCAAGACCCGTGAACTATGAACTGTGGATGACTGGAGATACGGAGGCATTCAATCATTAGGCGTTGGTGACGTGTTCGACCTCTTATACCCTGCTCGCCCGGATTCGTATGTGTGTGCATAGCCGTATCCTCAGTCTGCCGACCATAAAACAGTTATCGTCAACTAGAGACGCCGCGAAGAAGAAGAGGGGGAAGTGATATGGGTGCTGATGCTCATCACCATGAGCTCTTGTCGTTTCGAGGCAGGAAGTCGGTCGTAGTACCAGTTGGCGCATAATACCTTCGTCGCAGACCAAATGCTGAAATACTTTCCAAGGTCAGCTGTGAAAGCAATAAATCCGTGCTTTTCTCGATCGATCTTACATAGAAGAAGATTTGCAGAGGAGGGGATTGTCTTGAGGAAGAGAGCTAATCGAAGGCCCCTTCTAACTCCCCAAGACACTAATGAGCTGACTAACAAGAACGCCTCAGGCACTCCACTTTCACTGCCATTACGCTCATATCCATCTCATCTTTTGGGTCTAGCCTGTCCGCTACGTCTGTCAAGGCCATAGTGTGTATTCGCTTAGGTTAGCTGTGGCTCCATTTTACCTAGCTCCATTGGATTTTGGACGAGCACTGTGAATTATAAACCACTAGATTTCTTTCTTGAGTCGAAAATCAATTCTTTGCTATACCACCACGAATTTCTTCGATCGCCTGACACCGTCGACTTCATTCTTCAACCGTCTTCGCTTGCTAAATTCGCTCGCTAAATTTGCTTTTCCACCACTCTTTTTATCTTCCCTATCACAATGGACTTGTTCGACGAATTAGAAAACTTGGCCGTAAGTGCCGCCTATGAAGAGCCCGAGGACGATTCCAGCACACACGACCCTAGCCACGCAACGATTAAGATGTGGCAAGACCGCTTTGGCTACACATACAACGAGGCTGCTGCGTTAATCGGCATTACAAAATCAACCACTAAGGCGTCGGCACTACAACCAATGCTCTCACCTACTCAAGCACGCACCATTTATCTCCTGAAGCTTGACGGTCCCCTCTCTACGCCGGCCAAGGTCCAGGCCGCCGTAAACCTCCTAGCAACCCCCGAGTCCTACGTCGGAAGCAGCGATGACGGAAACTCCGTCTTCTACAAGGTGGACGGCTACGTAAAGATAGTAATTAAGAACTAGCTGTCTGCTTAGAACAAGGACTTCAGACCCCTCTTCGTCCCCTTTGGACGGGCATATAAAGAGCTCTCCTTATCATCCCTCTACCCGACCCTCGGTATCGACACTACACTCCCGCAATTCCGGCCACAGGATTTACATTTCCTCAATTATACACCTTCCTTTAGTCCAGCACAAGATCAGTTTCCTGTCTGGTACTTCTTCTACGGCACACTTGCAGGTGCTCCCCAGCTCTGCAGCCTTCTCTCTCTGCCCGAAGATGAAGTTCCGGTCTTGCACTAGGCCAGTATAATAGGAGGGAAAATGGAGACATGGGGTAATGGTAAGTATAATGCGCTCGTCGACGGGCCAGCGAGCAGCCGTATTAATGGATGGGCATATCAAGTTATGTCAGAGGAATACGAAGATGCGCTAAGAAGATACGAAACTGCGGCATATGAGGTTGTCAAGTGTAAAATTGAGATGGAGGACGGCAATATAGTTCAAGGCTGCACATTTAGGTTTATAGGTGCATTTGATTAAGGCGGCAAAAAGGTCGATAGGACGAATTCGTTACACTTAGATACCTACTTAAATGCCAAAGCAGGCATTAGATACAAACCTTGAAATTGTAGGATATATATAATATATTAATATCGGTGCACTTATATATATTAATAAGATAATTAAATATATATTAATAAAGAAATCAAAGGATAAATTAATAAAAAGATAAAAGGGAACTTTAATATATATTATTAAAGTAATTAAGAGTTACTAATATTATATACTAAATCAAGGTTTTAAAAGCTTATTTATATACTAGGCTTATAACTATTATAAAATAAAGCATATAATATCGATCTCTCTTAAGAAGGAGATTATAAGTATAATAAAGTCTTATAATAACGCTTAATTTCTTAACAAAATCTCTTTTTCCTTTAACGCTTTCTCTTAGCGAAATTTTCTTTCAATGAAATAAGGACCCTATATTAATAATAAGAAATAATACCTTATTTATCTAATGTAGAAAAAAAGCCCCGATAGCTCAGCGGGAGAGCAGAGACTGAGGGTACTAGAATTCTAAATTTTAGGTCTGTTGGTACGGTTGGGAATCGCTATGGGAATCGATATGCGATCAGTAGCGACCCGACTCAATTAGGACTAGCTTAGTAGATCACATGACCATGGGCTGACAATCAGGCTGCGTCCTACATGAGCGCAGAGTGATTAGTGACCTTGGTTCTCCCGCTATAGCATACCGACAATTACGTAAGACGAATTGGGTGGTAAGGCCTGCCGAACGATTATCTGCGCTTTGTGTAGTTGAGCTAGACGTTCTTGAAGAGGCTCTCGAGGTGTTGTCAATTGGCAATTGCTCGTCTGGATTTAGCCCTCTCCAACATCCTTTTGCCTGTTCAGTGCTTATGGTTTGTAGAACTGTGTATGTGCGGATGTGGATATTGGAGTGGAGACGAGCAAAGGTCTTCTAGGAGAAATAGGAGAGAGATTGGAGAGAGGAGAGAAGGGGGGGAGAATATGAGTAAGGAGATGTGTGAGAAGGTATGTAAGAAGATAGGTAAGACTGTAAGATAGTAGGTAGATAGGTAAGAAGAGAGGTGAGAAGAGAGGTGAAAACAAGAAGGAACTGGTCATTTATAGACTACGCAGTCCTAGGCAAAAACGCAGAGGACGGCGTAAAACAGCGTGAAGGCAGAAAAAGTTCTCACGCATAAAGACAGGTAGACTAGGATGACTATCTAAGAATAAGCATATAGTAGGAACAGATTTAGGACCCCTAGCTAAGAAAGGAGGCCTTTTCGGGCTCCTCGTTGAAAGTTGACTTTTCTAGTAAGATGGGTAAGCAGACCTGAGCAGACCAGAGCCGAAGTTGAGCCAGCACTGAGCCGCCTGAGCAAAAGGTTGGGAAGTATCGAGATTCCGGTCAAGAAACAGTATCTACTAGAGCAGGTGAAAACATGATCAAGTAGCTTACGTAGAGGAAACCTCTCGGCAGTGGACATTGTCCAAATATAGAGCACTACTTGTGATTCGAGCACAGTTTGAGGGTAAGAGAAGTGCAAGGATCGTATTGTTCTGCTTTTCTGTATCTTGAACTTCAAGCGCAGCGCTCGTGAATATATTGTTAACGCCATTAAATTCCATGCTGTTTTGGTGAAGAAGAAGGATATCGGCTCTGAAATCATCTACGGAGGATTAGATGTTGTTCTTTAATAGGATGAAGGATCTTTACAGTATAAACTTCTGCATATTCCGGCCATAGTTGCACCACCGGTGTTTTGAAGCTTTGACTTGTAGGTGTTCGACTGATATTCTTCAAGATATTGGCAATCTCTCTTCTTTGACGCATTTTTTCTCCGTTTTTATTTCTGCAGAATGTCGTAGACCTTGGTAGAGAAGACTTCGTTTGGGAGAAATGGCCAGTGTCTGAAGAAGCAAAGGTTATCTAATGGACATAGAAAGATTGGTTGAACTTACTCGCTCCTTGTCCAACTCCGAATCTTGACAACAGCTATCATCATTCCCATCGCATTCGTCGCATTCTTCATAGTCCATCCCTTTTTGGATGCCACTATAATCGCTTTCTATATCCTCATATTCATCTTCATCCTCATCGTCTTCCTCATCCTCGTCCTCCTCATGATCCTCGCCATCATCCTCGCCATCATCCTCATTGTAATTCCGCTCATCATCATCACCGTCTTCCTCTTCCCCGTCCTCACCATCTCCACTCTCATCCTCAACATTCTCATTGCTCTCCCCTTCATCCTCAATGTCGTCCTCATTATCTGTGCCCTCATCCTCCTCACTCTCATCATTAATACCTTCCTCATCACCATCCTCGCCCTCATAGTCCTCAAAATCATCCTCATCCTCATCCTGAACATCCTGATCCTCATCCTCATCCTCATCTCCATCCTCATCCTCATCCTCCTCACCGCCCCTATTACCCTTTTTATCCTCACACTCATTGCTGTCGTCACAGCTTAGCGGAGTATCGTGTCGATTAAAATCAGGCCGCTCGCTATAGGTGGGGAGGTGGTGGTTGTTGATTATAAGAAGGAGGAGGGTTTAGGACGGGAATTTGAGTTTCGATTTTTTTCTTCTTCTGGATTGGTTGAGGATGGGGATATGATTGGTTCGGAAGGTGAGGATATGATTCGGAAGGTGAGGATATGATATGGAAGGTGAGGGTATAATACGGAAGGCATGAACTAGCCACTAGATTAGATTAGCTCACCCAGTGTCCTTAAGGGACACCGTGGACGCGAAAAGAACATCGTCTTCTTCTTCTTCTTCTTCTTATATAAAATAGTAGTAACTCTAAGAATAAGAACCAGAACATACCGACGCATCCGCTCGCGTCCCTTTCTATCGAGCCCTGGCTCCGGAACCTATCACCTACCTAGAACCATTTATCCTACCTCCCTTCGGCTAAGACGGACCTATAAAGAAGAAAACAAGAGGAGATAGGCAGCGACGCAACGCTAAAGGGCAGTCCACTAAGCCTTCACCTTCTTCACTTAAGCAGCAACAGGCGCTTCACCCTTATAGGCGCCGCAGAACGACAAGCCTACCAAGCGAGCTTAGAGCCATTTAAGAAGAATTAACATAAGAATAATAGCAAGAATCTATAGAGTAGGGAATAACACTATGGATTAAATAGATCTATAGATTAAATAGATCTAGTTATACTAGTGAGGCTAATGCCCACAGGCAGGCCAACGAAATCGACACAGCTAATGTCTACTTAAACACCGGCTAAATTATATATTAATTCTTTAAACCCCTAGTTTACTTTTGCGCTTAGATCCATAGGGTCAATTACGGAAGGTTTAGTTAAGGATGTTTCCCCTTTGACTAAGACGACAAAGAGCTAGAGTTCCCTTATAACGAAATAGATATATATAGACAGAATAAATCGGCTTGACGTCGGTGGTGGGAATGTTAATTATAGATAGAAGAAAAGTTGGAATCGTAATAGACTATGCTTAGCCTAATCTTTTACTCCTTTATATATAATGATTATGGCTTCGTCTTTAACGCCCTTATAATGTCAAGACGATTTACTGCGCTAAGCCACTAGTATCTCTCTTAATCATCGCGCCCTAGGATCTTAGAATAAACAAGTGCATATTCTCCCTTTGCCGGTGCTATATCTATGATGTACTATAGATAGAAGGAACGGTCATCTTTCTACGTTTGTGAGTATGCACACTGTGACTAGTCAAACTTGTCTCCTACTAATCGAGGCTCATTCGTAAGGAAGCGTGGATAAACTGCTGAAAATTATAAGGGAACTATGGTAGCAGTGCCTAAGTCCACAATGCTAGACGTGCCACATTAGCCTAGGTTCTTCGAGGCCTTTCTATGTAGCTCACCTTTCCACCTGCTGTTTATTAATAATGATGTTGGAAGGATGTAAGTCGCCGTGAACAAGGACATGAGGCCCATCGTTAATGGCTAGGAGATGAAAGTCGGATACGCGACGTAGTAAGGCCTCATAGTCATTGACGGAGACTCTAGGCAGATTGCCTTGGATGGATCGACGCATTCGCGTTCTGTCGATCTTATTTGTGATCCATTCTACTGCAGAGCCGCCTAAATACATTAACACTGAGCTGGGCAAATCTCTCATCATCTTACCTGGCTCTTGTATTTTCAACAGATCCAAGGTGGCCTCTGCGATGGTCCTGAGGATATCCTTACGGACTTGAAGAGGAGGACTAAAATCTCCTCATTCCAGATTTTCGCCATCTGCCCAACTCGTAGCAATTAAAGGTGGCGTTGATTCCAAATCGTAACCAATTAAATGAGGGAAATGGTGAATACGTTCCCTGGTGATGGCCTGCAGGTGTTGAATCTCCCTTTCAACTTTGACACGAATTAGTAGAGAAAATCTTTGCTCGATGCGAACCCCAATTATTCTTCCGTTGGCTTCAAAGGCGAAAATCGTGCACTCTCTCCACCTGAATATGGGTGGTGCTCGGTGTTGAGGATGAAGTTACAAGAGCAACCAGTAACACTATTTGCGAAACTAGCAGCCCTCCTCGATAATTGAGCCATGAAAGGCGCTGTGACGTTGGTGGAACGAGGGGATACGCTTGGGGCGAGAGAAGGAGAAGGGAGAGCGCTTGTAGAAGAAGATTTGTTGGAGGGGGATTGTATTGAGGAAGAGATGATCAAGAAACCAAGACACTAATGAGCTGACTAATAATACTGCCTCAAACACTCGACTTCACTTTCACTCTTGTCGGAAAAAGGCGGAATAAGTGTTGCCTGGGGCGCTGCCGTTCATACTATTATATTAAATCACTCGTAAGCTTAGGGTCTTGGTAGGTGCAAGGGGTTGGGGGTTGCGTCAGGGAGGAGGAGGAGGGGAGAGGAGGGGGAGGTAGGCAGGTAGGCAGACTCACCATTTAGGCATGTATGTGGTTTCAATTTGATGGAAGTGCTGCTGCTGTGGGTTGTATTTGGTTTGGAGGCGATGGAGGTGCTGCTGCTGCGTCAGGGAGAAGGAGGAGGGGAAAGGAGGGGAAGGTTGGCAGACTCACTATACAGGCATGTATATGGTTTCAATTTGATGGAAGTGCTGCTGCTGTGAATTTGCAATTGGATTGTTAACGCCGCTCGTTGCTCTTTGGTCAGATGTGTCCTTTACAGCAAGAGATGTCCGTCGTTGCTTTTAAAAGGGCTCGGATAGAGCGAGATCGGATAGAGCAAGACCGAATGGGTTTTTAGGGTCTCGTCGTCGTTTCCGTTTTCGTTCCCTAGCCTGTAGTAACTTAACTTAAGTTAGCTTTGTCGTATGCTAGAAGGGGGAGAGCCATACCTCTTTACTAGGAGTATGACTAGTTGGGGAGGGAAGTAGGAGCTTGGGCTCGGTGTTCGTGTTCCTAGGTTGCAATTCGTTATAGGCGTGTGCTTCTACAAGGAGAAGGTTGTAGTTGTGGTTGCTCTTTCTTAATATCTTGTGGCCGCGTTCCTATTCCTATTAATAATCAGGCAGAACACGTAGTGGGTATGCATAGCTTGCTTACCTTTGTTTTTTTGCACCAAGTCTTGCCGCCCAACTTTTTGGATGTTTCGGTTTGCTTGACGTAGGGTCATATTGACTGGAAAGGGAGGGGGTAAGAAGTGGGTTTATACTGCCGCCGGTTGATGGACGGAGGTAGATGGAAAGTCGGAGGGTGTAGGCAGGACGTAGTGTGGTGGGAGAAAATGAATCGTACCAGAGGGGATTGTATTGTATAAAGTGAGTCTAAGGATACAGAAGCCAAAAACCCTCTCTGGCCTCCCAGAACGCTAGCAAGCTGACTAACAGTCGTGCCTGAGGCACCAGATTTCCACTCCGTCAACCAGGCTGCCGAACCACCAACGCAACCAAAAGGTGGAAAGCGAACGCCAGAACCCTGGGTATTAGGGGATTACGATGTTCCCTGACTAGCATTGTCTGGCGTTCGTCAATCGTCAGAAATTGTCGGGAGGTCCGCTGCCAATCCGCTGCCTGTACGCTGTCGGTTAGTTCAGTCATTCCCTTAAAGCCGTGTTTATTAA
Organism: Neobulgaria alba; assembly: GCA_003988965.1. Lineage (NCBI taxonomy): Eukaryota > Fungi > Ascomycota > Leotiomycetes > Helotiales > Gelatinodiscaceae > Neobulgaria > Neobulgaria alba. The sequence continues at coordinate 35,135 of QYAM01000183.1, forward strand.
CCTTTGGGTAGAGATAAAGAGGCGTAGATAGGAAAAGGTGTGGGTGGATAGCATCCTGTCACGATATTGCTGAGGCCCACCATTAAGCAGGACATTTGATTCAAGAGCTCTACCAAGGCCGGTGCAATCTAAGAGGAATCGCCTTTGTCGTTGCTGTGGCTAGGTTGTTGATTAGACGGGACACGAGCAATCGCCGCCCAAATCCGGGTCAAACCGCACCAATTTTGACGCCCCACCAACTATATATATATATATATACTTGCGCAGATCCCCCCCAAGAAGTGGAGCGGCGGTCACCCACTCAGCGCCTAAACTGGCGTCAATTCCCAATTCCCCGACACCCCGCAGAGGGCCGACCCGAGTCGACAAATGCCGATTCATACCAACCAATAGTGGTTTGTGCAGAGCGATAACCAAACATGGCTATGTGGTCAACTATCTCAGCTGAGCTGCAAGAGCTCCTTTTCAATGTCATGAAGCCGCTGGGGATTCCCAGTATTTAACAGAAGTACGTGGAACTTCAACTGCCTGGAAGTCTCAAACAGGCACTAGACCAAGCGTGTGGTCTCTCGACGCCAAAGAAAAGAGCTTGATGCCACTCGAGTTTGCTGTGGACGACGACCATGGCTTAGTGGCATATCCTGACTGGGAGTCGTTGCAAATGCAGAAGTTTCTGGGGGAACTCTCGGACTTGATTCTTTCCCTTGGGGTCAATGGCATATATGGACTTGTTCGTTATCCAGGGGATGACTTCCCAGACCGCGTGGAGATGACTGTGGGCCGCGCGAACGTTAATTTGACACCTACACAGGTTCGTAAGGACATGTCATATATGTCACATAGTTGGACAGATACTAATCTTATCAAATAGGCTGCCAAACATGATCCTGCTTATCAAAGTGAAGCGGCCTGGTATTTCACGGAGGATTTCAGGAAGCGGGGATGCGCCTGCAACTGCTTTCATCATGGATCATCAAATTCTTCGCATACGCATGTCCAAACAGTCACCGCCTAACTAGGGATATCACGAAGGAGGATTGGCCCACTTGCGCAAATCTGTTTTAAGCAGGAAATTCCGCTCTCTTTATCTAGTCGTTCATTTCTCGATAAAGTCATCTTTTGCAGACCCCGTTCATTTGGCTACAATTGTGACTACTCTCGTTATCTTAGCTTCCGTGATATCTTATTCTGCAAGACTGTTTGCTTCAAGAAGTGCCTTGTTTTCATTGGCAGCCGCTTCAGTTGTACACCATGTGTCCTTATACCTTCAGTCTCCCCCCTCCCCCCCCAACCCTTCAACCTCGTCTGGCCCTTCCTGGAGTCCCAAGCCCCCGTGAATTACTGAGGATGAGAGCTTCGTCGTGATCATTTCTGTGTGTTGTACTGAGCGGAGCATGATTTTGTCTGGGTCGTGATCAAGGATAAAGGTGATTCTGTTCTGGATGTTGCAAACTTAGTCGGGGCCGCCTTTTTCCGCAAGCGTTGGCCCAATGTCAGACTACTGATTTCGCCCTACTGCCGCTGCTCCTCCCAAACGCCAGAGGCACTTCCCTGCCTCAATGCAGTCTTCGCAAGGCTCCACTAGATCCCAAAGTTGCTTTCCTAGCAGTGCATCAGAGATATGGCACCGGCAAACAAGTGCTTATTCTGAGCAAACGTAAGTTGATTTGCCACAGGCTAGGAAAGAACACATCTAACTAGAGACCAGCACCTCCATCGCCCCCAAACCAAATACAACCCACAGCAGCAGCACTTCCATCAAATTGAAACCACATACATGCCTGTATAGTGAGTCTGCCTACCTGCCAACCTTCCCCTCCTCTGCCCTCCTCCTTCTCCCTGACGCAGCAGCAGCACCCCCATCGCCCCCAAACCAGATACAACCCACAACAACAGGGGTTCATCTACTCAAGCACCCCCGCCTGCTTCCTCAACCCGAACTCCAGCAACAGGAAGACTGATTCAGACCCGCCCTTTGTCTCACTTACTCACTACCGGGACCTGGCTGGAAAAGAAAAGGAGTTCAGTGCGAGTACCCGTGTGCAAAGCTTCCGCCACCGAAACTAGCCCAATCCCCCCGATCGAGCCTGTGAAGCCATCACCATCCCGAGGGCGCGACGGGGGCTCGTCCCGGGGACCGGAGTCCCCTTTCAGTAATGATCCTTCCGCAGGTTCACCTACGGAAACCTTGTTACGACTTTTACGTTTGGACAACTTTCCGGCCCTGGGTGAGTGTTGCCACTCTCCCTAGGCCAGTCCGAAAGCCTCACTGAGCCATTCAATCGGTAGTAGAGATATATCATGCCTGAATGGTGAGTTCCCCTCCTCTTCCCTCCTCTTTCTCCCTGACGCAACCCCCAACCCCTTGCACCTACCAAGACCCTAAGCTTACGAGTGATTTAACATAACAGTATGAACAGCTGCTCCGAGTGGGGCCCAGGCAACACTTATTCCTCTATATCCACGAGGAAATCGTGGACCTAGTATACCGGACTTATTGTCCGGATGCAGAGGCTGCCCCAAACAAGTCCTGTGGCAAGGACCCAAGACGAGCGACTTTGGCATCCCATAAGCTCAATGGGCCTTGCCCAGACTGCATCGAGGCAGCCTCTGGCGATTGGATTAAGCAGCCGCGAAACCAATAGTGGTACGATACCTCGGTGTCTACCTAGACCAACAACTCACCTTCTTTCTATAGGCCGCCACACTATTGCCCTCATCCGCTTCGCTAGGTCGCACCTGTGCGTCGTATAGTTAGCTGGGTCGCGCCCTAGAGAAGTAAGTTATAGACTGTTATAGACTATTACGGACCGTAACTAACTGGTTATAGACCCTGGAGGAGACCGAGGAGGAGATGGAGCTATAAATCCCATTATGGGTCGCCTTCGGACGTGTATTTGAACTTGTAAATCCTATTATAGGTCACCTTCGGGTGTGGATTTGAACTAGTAAATCCTATAACAGGTCGCCTTCGGGCGTGCGGACGGAAAATATTGCTTATAACGATTGGGAGAAGCAGCGGCGATAGCGTGTCGCAAGCAGAATTCCAAGGCAGTGACCTCCTCGAAACAGTCGAAATGTCGGCAGCCCGATTACGAGAAGCTTTCGATGAGGGTCTCGTTCAATTTGACGCCTAAAGAACCGACGACGATCCCCTCACCCCTGGTTATCCCACACCGTTTACATATACTGGGTGCAAGTGGTGTTATTCCGATGTTTGTTTTAGTGAAAGTGGAGTGATTGTAGTGGTATTATTGCTAGCGTCTTAGAGGATTAGAAGGGGGTCTTGGTTTCCTTACTATAGACTTAGCTTACTCAATATAATCTCCCCCTTCTATAAAACCTTTTCTGCTTTCTATCACAATGTGTAATAATTATAGCATAAGTGAAATTATATACTGACCTATATATGGGGTCGATTAGAGAGGTAATCCTGTAGTTAAAGAGAGGTGTTTTTTTTTGTTTTAAAGGTATTCCGGTCTTCTTTTCGTTTTCGGGAGAGGGGAGGGAAGAAGTTAGTCGTGTGGTCGGGTTTGTTCTTGTTGTTAATAATGTTGTTGTTATTAATAATGTTATTGTTGTTGTTATTCGAGAAGAAGTGTAGGGGATTTTTAGTTTTTTTTTTTTTATGAAAACGGGGGGTGAGGGGAAAGGGAGAGGGGAGAGGACGTAGCCTTGGGGATATCAGCTGTGTACTTCTCTCTTTGCTATTTAGGAAGCGCTAGTGTTCGAAGTTGATGCCGCTAAGCTCAGCTTATTGTTGTTCTTGTGGTGTCTTGTCGAGATATTTATATGCCTGATCTGTTCGTCAACTGAATAGCGTCGGTTTACCAAAACACGTTGCACCTTGCATTCATCAGAGAGGTCGCGGCTCACTAGAATGCAGTTTAGAATTTCCTGTCTGTGAGGAATGAGCTTGGCTCTGGTTGGGTTTTGGGTATTTTCTTTCGCGAAAGCGAAAATAGATATCTGTAGAGCAGTGATAAGGTCTCTAGTACTCTCTGTGTTTGTTGCTAGGGCGTACTTGTAGTCATCGACTCCTTGACATGCCGTGAGGAGCTTGTTTTTATGGAAGCTCTCGAGGGTTTTTAGGTCGGGGGGGAGGTCTTGTCTTCTTATACTAAGAGTAGTAACTAAGATCTTAAGGCAGTCATTGGTGTTCTTGTCTAGGTTCTGGTCAATGATAGATTAGAGTGTGGTTTAGTTCCAGACTTCGAGATTTTTCTAGTAGTAGCCAGGTCCTTTATAGAAGGCCATTATCTTAAAGCGGGCATACGGGAAGTCGTCACTTTCAAGGTTTTTATTAAAGAAGAGTTGTAATGCTTGACCGCTTAGTATACAAGGGAGTGCGTCAATATATTTATCTTCTGGAATTTGCATTCTTCGGTATAAGTTATAAAAGATCTTTACTTTAAAGTCGAAGTTATTATTAAATCCTATGTATTTCTAATTATCTGTGTATAAGGTTGTAAGATTACGAAGTTCTTTTGCGAAGTCAGATTTCTTCTTTTCTTTAGGTTCACTTTTCTAATAATTCTAGGTAGTCTTTCTTATTCTAAATAGGTTCTTCCTTAGGGTTGTGATTAAGTTGTCGTCTTCGTAGTGGACCCTTCTTAACGGGCGTGGCAGGGGTGTGTCTTTTTCTAGATACGTTTTATTAAAGGGATCGTTATCTTCGGTATCCAAGGAAAGAGGGGAGTAGTGGCAAGAGGTTTCTTTTCTTATATCTAAGGGTGTTTCTTTTGGCCATCTGCCGGGGGTGTTTTGGCGCATGATTGAAATTTCTGCGTCAAAGTCGTCTTGTTGTTGTTGTTGTTGGGTTTCTTTTTGTTTGCCTTTGTTGTTACGTGCTTCTTCTTCTTGGTCTCTTTTTGCCTTCTTTTCTTTGTTTTGACTGGAATGCAGTTGGTACTAAATGTATAATTTGTAAATCGGTTGTTGACATATACGCTACTACCATATTAGGCATAGCGTTCAGGGGGGCGACCGACACTTTTTGCACCCCACTGTACAGTCGGGAATCGCTATGTTATAGGAATTGTTATAGGAGCTATAGGAATCGCTATGCGATCGATATGCGACCCGACCCAATTAGTATTAGCTTAGTCACATGACCATAGGCTGCTGCATACTTAAGGTGCAACACCATGGCATGAAGTAATATATCAACCACAAATTAAGAACAGAACAATCAGGCTGCGTCCTACATAAACGCTGAGTGGTCTGTGTCCTTAGTTCCCCTGTTCTACCACTCTACCACTAACCCCCTTGGTACAGCATACCGACACTCGCACATTCTCCCCTCACTCCCCTCACGCGCCGCTCCCATTCACTTATCTTCTCAAAATGTCGACACCACAGGACCAACACCGAGTTTCTAGCTCCTCTCCTCCGCAGCAGTCTCCTCTTCCACTGTAGAACAACCCTCCGGTATCGATTGATGAAGAGGAGCAGTACCTTCAGCAAGAGAGGGAGTTGCTTCTGATGGAAAAAATTTTAATTCAGGAAGAGGGGCAATTGGTTGCAGACGAGAAACTATTACTTTTAGACGATCACGAGTTGCTTAGGAAAGACAATGCGTTTTTAGAAGAAGACTATAAAAAATCTCGGAAACGAAGGGGGATGTCATCTCAAGAAGCATATCGAAAAAAAGAGGCGGAGTTATATGTTCACGCGGAGTATGAGTATAAGTATGGGGGGCTGAATAAAAAATCGACAAGGCAGGAAGTACAGCGCCAAAGAGAAATAAACCACTATAAAAGACGAGATAAGCTAGTAAAAAGACGAGAACAGTACTATATAAAACGAAAAGATCAACAAATAAAGCGAGAAGAGCACGAAAAAAGTCAATTAGGAGTGGAAATACGAGAAGATCAGCGACAAGTAAATCAGGGAAAACTAGATGAATGGCGACAAGTAGAAAAGGGAAAACTAGATGAACGGAGTCTTTTTCATGATAGGATTACTATCCTTCTTCTCATCCTTCTTATCGTTTACTCCATTCTTGCCCTTTACTCCTTTCTAAATTTTATTTTCTTACCGATCCGGTAGTTCGCTCACCAACACAACTTTTAGATAGATTAGGTTATAACATATACAAGTTTTAGTTAATTAGATTTCTATTTTATACCTTTTCCTCGTAAGCTAGCATATCCTCGGTAAGGATCAACCTTCACCAATCCTCGAAAGAGGCTCTCGAACGATTTGAGCTGGCAATTGTCAGGAGCCAGTATAATCGTTGCTTCATGTTCGGTTAAGCCAGCGTAGGGCAACCACCCACAAACTCTAAGCATAACAAAGAAGAACTACTGTGCGGGGTAGCATGACCGAATGGTAACCGCATCTCGACCGAAAGCGGTAGACTATATAAAGGGAATGTTAGAATTACCTTATACTTCCGAAGATCTTCTCCTTACTGCTCCTAGCCCGAGTTTCCTAGTCCGGAACTCATCCGGAACCGATACGGATGTATAAAGGATGTATGAGGGATTAACATGCGGGGTAATGATTTTAGCAATCTTTAAGATAAGTGCATGAACTTCCGTTGATCCCTACAGACGTGCCTTCATACACGGTATAATGTCCTTGTTAATCTAGCATATAAAGAAATTTCAAGCATTCCAAAGAGTGCCGGTTTCTCATCCAGTTTGTCTAGCAATTTTCAACGATATGCTTTGGTTGGTACCATAGAACATTGCCAGGTTGGCGGAAACCTTTGCTAGCCGTTTAAATTTATATATATCCACCTTGAGCTTCACCTTCTACAATCAGCCATTGCCATGCCGAGATATAACTTAATAAATAAACTGTAGCTGAAAAATGCCTTCTGAGTAATATTATCTTAACTAATATTCTTAGCTTTTAAAGGAATACACTTCAAGTATAAAAAGTACTTATACATTACTATATAAGTCTTCAGCTGCATGCGACAATCACGTGCCCCTGTTGACGTCAGTGACGCTTTCAACGAGTCGAGTTGTTTGGGAATGCAGCTCCAAATGGGTGGTATATTCTATCTAAAGCTAAATATTGGCTAGAGACCGATAGCGCATAAGTAGAGTGATCGAAAGATGAAAAGCACTTTGAAAAGAGAGTTAAATAGTACGTGAAATTGTTAAAAGGGAAGCTCTTACTACTAGACGCGGGTACCG
>QYAM01000184.1:0-28866 GCA_003988965.1 Neobulgaria alba
CTTAAAATATATAAAAATTAATTTAGTATTTTATATTTCTTTATTAAAACTAGCACTACTTAATATATTAACTATTATATTAAAACTCTTAAAAGAAAATAAAATAATCTAATATAAAGTTAAGGCTATTATAAAATAAGCTAAGGAAGAAAATAGTTAGCTATTATAAAAAGTATAATAAAAAGGATATTTAAAATAAGACGACACTTAAAAACCAAAGGAAAACTTATAAGGTTTAAAGAACTTACTTCGCTGTTTTTAAAGGCAGTAAGCTAATCCTAAAGAGGATTTAAAAAGAAGGGCATCTTAAAACCCGCGCTAGAACTAGTCGTAGCGCTTTCGCGCTTTACTTATTCCTAACGCTCTTTCTCTTATTTCTTCTTTGCCTTTAAGGCATCTAACTTATTTAGATAATAAAGCCTACGACTTAGTATCTCCTTCTTTTAACGCCTAAGAAATCCACGCTGCTTACGTAACCTCTTGATCTTAGTATTAAACTCCTACTAATAAGCGACTGCCTTCTTACGACCGGTAAAGGCACGCTCCTCTTACTCTTCTAGGTCGGCAAGTTGACGCTTAGGGGACCGTTAGTCGAAGCTTCGGAGGACTTCGCTCTCCTAGGTCTAAGGAGCCTTAGACTAAGCATTGTATTCTTTAGCGGAATGTTTTAATCGGACATATTTTAAACAGCGCGAACTCTAGGCGCTATACACCACGCATTTTCTCCGATTCTTAATATAATTATCGTAAGGAACTATAGCAACACCTATATCTTCGATTAAGACGGCCAACTTAAGCCGTTCGCGTTTTTTCTTATTAATCTTAGTCTCTTAAGAAGGCCCTAAATCGTACGGCAGTAAGGGAGAATCGTTTCGCTTATTATAACGGACAGGTGGCATAGTAAGATAGGAGGAAGCGTTTGATTTTCTATAATAAATTCCCTTGGCTATAATTTAAGCGTTAGGACAACGCTAAGGGGGATAGGGGATAGTGTCACGACTCACGTGATCTAGGACCTTAGGCTCAACTAATAAGGAATGCCCCTTAGTAGTAGAACCTAGGTCAGGTGATATTATTAAGCGAGGAGTCTAAGACTCTAACGGCACGAAGGCTCTATATAAGTAAGAATGTTTACGCACTTAGATAAAAGCTTCGTGCTTAACTTAAGATAGTAATATACACCTATTACTATGACAACACTTATTAAACAATTATTAAAAGAATACCACGACGTATCGACCCTTGCTTAAAGACTTACACTTAGGAAGTATAAGAATCTAAACCTAACTCTTTAGATAAACTAACTCTATAGCTACCACGTTACTATAGCTTTAATAGTTAGGACAGCCGTTATATAATACCTCTTGGCGTTTAATTATAAAGATATAGTACGATTATAATACGGCTGTTCTTAGTTATATGTTTAAACTATATTTAAAGCGAGATTTTTTTTAAATCAAATATATAGTTTTGCTAAAGTAGACCCGCTTCTTATATAAAATTCTCCTTTTAGCAAATTCTTCTTTTAATAAAATCTCTTTATTCTATTATGTTTATTATATTAGCTTTCTTATCTAATAAGGAAAAACGCTCCGGTAGCTCAGCGGGAGAGCGTAGGACGAAACTCCTAGCCCTAGTCATATGTTCGATCTATATTTAGAGTAATATTATTTTTTAGTTATTTTTTTTTAGATGTTTTTTTTATTAAATTAAACATATAATTAAATAATTTTAAAAAACGCTTTATAGTAAATAATATTAGCGGCATCTAATCCTAGACGCTATATACTATACTTAGGTATTTCCTAACCTAAATCTCGACAACCTCCTAGCCAGCCATCAAGTTAGCGTGATCTCTCGCGCCGCCTTTACTTAAGGCCGAAAAAAAAAAAAAAAAAAAAAAAAACGGCCCCGAGCTCTTATGACCGCTTAACGCAACGAAGGAAAAATCAGCGATTTTTTATCTTTTGTATTCTTGCTTAGTCCTTAGACCTTTATTAGCTAGAGCTAGTGTTTACCTTTTCTTTACCGACACCTTTTTATTAACATAGAAATTCTCCTACTATTATAAGGTTTTATAAATAAACTCTAAGCACTTCCCTATACTACTATATTATATCATATTATATAAATCAGAAATCAATACACCCCCCCCTAAAAAAAACCAAAATCAAGAATAAAAAAAGTTGTTAATTAAAACTAGCTACTAGAAAGTAAGCAGTCAAGCGAGCGACTTCATAGCCTATAGCCCCTTAATGCCTCGTTTATAAAATCTAACTACTTCTTCCCCCTTATAGTAGAAACATAATGAAACCCCTTAAGCTAGAATATAAAATCAGGTCACGAACGAACGGACATAAAAGCAGAGTCTCTGTCTGTCATAGCCATAGTCAGTCACATGATCTTATCACCGGAAGCATCGATGCCAGAAAGGTTAGGAATCAATGCAAATTACCATATGCTGAGTAAGCCGGCTGGATTTTCAGCTAGATAAATATAAAACGGTTTAGATATTAGATACCGAATAGGAATAGAACCTTTATCTTTGTCTTTCTCGTATGTGGTAGACGAAGAGGGTGTTTGTGAATATAATTTCTTGTTAGAGACTTATAGAATTTTATTTTATATATATATATATTTTTAATGTTTAAGGTTATATAATGCACGTACGTGATGAGGTTATAAGAAAAAAGGTGAGTATGGTTGTCCGGACTTCTATCTTATAGATTCTGATTCTTGACAACCCGAAGCATAGATAGATATCCCCGTGCTAAAGATCGATCGATTACCCCTTAAGTTTTAGAATTATTAATGTTTTCGTCTCCTATGATGATTAATTAAGCTTCAAAAAATTGACGAAAAGGACATCTATTATAAGGGATTATAAATGGACTCTAAGCACCTGCCCATAGTGCTATGTCTTACGAATCAGAGATCGGTAAAATATGGCGGGAAATCCTAAGGAAGGGCTTAAAGCAAGAATGTAAAATATTTAAAATCTGCGATATTTCATTTCTTCTTACTTATCAAGTAGATAGAATGGAAGCTGCATGTATATAAGCTTCTTTCGCTTCCGGTAAAAACTTTTCTCAAAGCGACCACGTCACTATATCCCTGATCCTCCTAACTATACGAAAGAACACTTCCCCCCCCTCACACTATCTTCAACTCTAGTTATCTATAGTATCCTGATACGGCCATAACTTCTCAGCGAGTTGCCTGTCCTCCTCACCCTCGAAGAAAGCATCTCTCATTCGCGCTAGTTCATCCCGTATCTCGTCAAATCTAGCTGATTCTATTAATCCACCTTGAGGCAATCCCCAATTGTCTCGAAATAGAGTTAATATCTCGCTAACGTAGGTCCTATTCTCTACCTCGTGCGCATAGAGAGCCCTCTCGCGCTCGTTGAAGCTTACGGGACATGGACCAGAGTCCGGGCAGAGATATTCCCACTTATTGACAATTCCGATCAGCGCTCGCCGAAGGAAGAATACTTGACGCTCTTTCCATACGCTCTGGACAATGCGTGTTGGTTGCGTCCGTACGTTGTCTTGTATTCGTAAGGCGGCAAAATGTCTCGGGTTTTGGTTATGCGTAATTGAAAGGTAATATTTATGGAGAGACGCACTCTCGATGAGATTGTCGATCATTTCCTTCTCGTCGGGTGCCAGGCTGCGATAGTCCTCTGGACGTTTAGGCCAGACCGTCATGTCATTAGACACTGGCCCTGGATGCTTAAACATTAGTGGGACACGACATTGGTAAAAGAGCGGGAGAACTGCAGCTGATTGCCAGTCGATTACGTGGGTAATTTGCTTTGATTCGGGGTCGACGAATACGTTGTCAAGATGTAGGTCCGGATGCCAAAGTGTTGGCGAATGCGTATCATCAGAAGATTGAGGAGGCACCATAGCCGGAGCTAGTTGAAGATATCGATCTAAGAGGTTGAGCATTTCGTCGGGCGACTCGGGTTCCGTAAGGGAGCGAGCGTAATTCATATATGGACAGGCATGGGCTTGGATGAATTTTGTTTCGTTCTTAGCCATCGCTTCAACATACTCTCGCGGCCCCTCATCTGCTTGTTATCAGACCAAGACCAGTCGTGATGCATTGATAAAGACTCACATGGTCCTCGATCTATATCCATGCCCGCCTTTTCACCGCACCACAATCCGCTCTCGACGAGTGGTCCCAACGTGAAACGCTCGAGTATTGATGAGCATCGTGGCGGATTGGTCACTAGGGCGTCACTATTTGGAATATCTTCCCTGAAATAGATGTTGCCGGACTTCATGAACTTCGTAGATGCAAGCTTCCGCTCAATCTCCACAATTTGCTCTATAGTGTTGACTCTGTCATTCATTGACCAGTCTTGCCAGAGTCTCCCGAGCGGCTTGCCTGGGGCCTTCTCCTCGAGAATATATTCCGCTCCAACCGGACTGTTTCGATCGGCAGACCAGGCAATTATACGAGGAGTGGGAATATTCAATACGTCACGCACCTAACAATATTAACTTCAGTTTCCGTGCTCAAGCTAAGCACTTACAAATTCGCGAGTGGCAACTTCTGATGCCGTTGTATAAAAAGAAGGCCCTGCACACGGATTTGGGAGCTTGGCAAGGACTTCCGCACCGTTATCCATTGTGAGTAGATAAGCTTTATTGTTCATCCCCTCTTTACATTTGAGTACTTTCGTGCCTGTAGTTCGAGTTAGTCGCGAGGTTAATGATAAGTAGGTGTTGAAAGGACGTACAATAACGGGCATTTTCAGTCGAAATGGCTGCAACCGCAGCTTTCAATAGCTGTTGAAGGTCAAATTTAAGGTATCTCTCTGATAGATGGCGTGTCTCGTCATACCTATGTTTGATTAGCGTCGACCTATGTAGGATGAATAATAAACGGACACCCAACGATGCCTCTTATATCTATAGAGATCCTCTTCAGAAACATCCTCCTCTATAGAAATTTAAGATCAGAAATGAATTTTCAGGGTGTTTATTCCGTACATACCAATACCATCACCTCTCACGGCGCGGAGGAGAGGCATTGCCATGGCGTGGCTTGTACTTTGCATGGGTTCTCTCGTCATATCTGCCTTGGCCTCCATCATTGCAGGTGGAATATACTGATGAGCAGTAGGTGATCTAGTAAAACCGTGGATGAAAGCGTGAAAGATGAAGCGTGCTATTCGTAAAAGTGACAGCGGGAAGAGGCCGAGAGGGTGGAGGTTCAGGTTTGGATGTGGGTGTTGCTGCTTAAGTATGCCATGCAGCAACCCCATGGTCATGTGATCTTCTAAGCTAGTCCTAACTGGGTCGGGTCGCATATCGATTCCCATAGCGATTCCCAACCGTACCAACAATAAACAAAACAACTATTATAATTCCTGCAGCCTTGCAGCCAGCCATTTATTCGGAAAGGATAACGCAGACGGACGTTGCGGCAAAAAGTCCTGGCAATCATGTGATAATGGAGGGTAATGCGCTGGCAGATTTTTTTCCAAGTTTTTTTTTTTAAAGAACCACCCTCCCTCCCTTATAATTTAATATTTACTTTGCTTGCTTACTTTTTGAAATGAATATTTCTACTCTTTTAAATAACGAGGGGGAGACTTTGAGAATGAAGGGGAAGAGCTGGTAATACTAGGCATGTCCAATCGCTTGCAGAACGGCCCCCAAAGCTCATAGCCTCGCCGTTTCCAGTGTCTCAAGCGCTACTGTTTGAGGCGAAATGATACGTGATGGGAGGCTCGCACAGGAGCGCTGACTCTTTGCATGCTGGCCGTCGCATAGAAGCTGGGCCGGCTTTGCGAGGGTAGTAACTTGGCTCACTTGCATTTCTCTTCAGGAGGTAGACCAGCAGACTAACAGAGATGCTCCTATTCATACATACAAACCATTCCATTCCCAAAATGACAATAAACTCTCCAGCCATCATCGAAACAACAGTCCACTCTCAATTACCTCCGAGCACACAGTTGGAAAGACGGTTCCAAGGCGCTGTCGAAGCTCGTCACCCCCGAAAAACTCGTCTTCGAATGGGGCGAGAATTCCACCTCCAGAAGTAACGTCATCAAGACGGAAGATCTTCGCTGCGACGTTCACAGAAACTTAAGCTACCCTGGCTAGGCCGTTGCCAAGATCCAGGTCGACAAAGGAGCCAAAGATCCCGGAGCCAAAGAATTTTTGAGAAAGGGAAACAAGGGCAGCGCCCACAAGACAACTCATAAGAACCTCGCTGAGATTACATACTCTCAAATCGATTTTAACGAGGCAGAGGTTCGAAGGCAGATTGCACACGCCTGGACGGCCGCTGCTGCGGATGATGATAATGTGGGGGAGGGTTCATCCTCCCAAGGAGGCCCTGGAGGCTCTGGATCCGGAGCCGGAGGTTCAAGTTCGTCGGAATGGGTTTGGTGGAACGATAAAGGTATATGGTGTCGCCAGATAAACGGGGTCGACGAATGGTCAGCACCTGAAAGCGACGCGGATTCGGGTTGGATATATAGCACCAGGATGAGAAAGAAATTTGTCAAGTATGCTAACGAGTCTGTCGTGTGGCAGTGAGTCGACTACGAGGATTAGAAAGGAATTGAACTCGGGTTGAGTCTATTTGCTTTTAGATTTTGCAGCTCTTTCAACAAGAGTAAAGAGGTTAGATTATATCATACAAGACTTCGCAAGCACCTCGAAAGTAGAACCCTCCAAAATTCATCAGTACCGCCAAAATGGTAAATAACCTGGGCAACTCACCTGCGGCAAGCAGCTTAATTCCTGTTGGCTTCCCAGACTCAAGTTCTTCATTCCATCTCTAAGCCCTATATGGCCATTCACGCCGCCACGTCAAGAATCTATTACGAACAGCTACCTCGGCATGAAGACCACCGTCATCGATTTCGACTTCAGAGGCACTTGGGTCGTCATTTCCCAGCAGCATAACTGGATCTTCTCCGCTATGTTAGAAAAACTGGTCGCCTATTTCCACGATAATGTAGTGGGCGTGCTCACCTAGACTCCCGCCTGAGTTATCTCCTGGTGCTGACCCGTTATCATCAAGAGAGCCGCCCCTCTCCTCTGTAGTTGCATCACCAACTCTGAAGGCTGTGTTGTCCGGACGCCGATTCTCCGTTACAAAGCCCTCCTTCTGTAGCGCGATATACAAGATCTCTTCGATAGTGGGAAGGTCGTTGTCGTCGTCGTCACAGCTGCCGTCGTAGACCGTGCCCGTCTCTGCTCAGATTTCCACAAGTCAGTTACTGTTGCTAGAAGCCAAACACATCTCGATCTCAGAGCATACCTCGAATTCCAGGCCTGTCGCCTCTATTATCATCGGCTGCTGCGGCGTGCTGAGTGCTGAGTGCTGCATTGCTCGGTTTGATGTGCTGGAGCTTGTCGAAGATATTGACTTGCTTCGGGGCAGGTTTGTGGCGGGTTACTGTGCTCTTGGAGCGCGGAGGAGTTGGTACGTAACTGTACGGTTTGGCAAAAGTGGCCATCTCGAGCACGTGGAAACGATTGGGAGTATTCGAGAAGCTCTCGGCTGGCTGCTGGCTGTATAACTGGATTGCAGAAAGATGGCAGAGACGGGGAAATCGAAGGGCTCATGTCGAGATTCTGATATCGAACTGTCTGTTGTTGTTGTTTGCCATCAATCCTCACCTCCTTCACGCGGCCGCAACGCACGTGACCCATCGCCGCTTTCGTCACAACTTCAACGTCATCCTCGCCCAACCTCAACGTCATCCTCACCATGGGCTGTGGCCATCCCAGCAATGCGATTCGAGACGAGCACATCAGCAGTGAAATCGGATCCTGATACGCCGAAACGACCACGACTCCAAGGCAAGCAGCGTACCACTACCAACAAACCCCAGAACAACAAATTGGCATCTTACGAGATTCAATCCCAGAATTTGCAGCTCCAGTCCCGATGTTACCCGGTATTCGAGCCCATCCATCATCCAGTATAGATGAGGCTGACACGCATAAACCTGTGTGTATGGATATAACCAACGAGATCGATCCCCTGCTTCTCTGCCAACCAAATATCCAACAAGCTGAAGGTAAACCACCTTGTTTATCTACAGATAGCATGACCTTCTCTGGCGAAAAGGATCTTTGTCCCTTGGATGAGGATGAGAATGGGGATGAGGATGAGGATGCGGATGGTGAGGACGATATTGAGGATGAAGAGGACGGTGATGAGGATGTTGAGGATGAGAGTGGAGATGGTGAGGAGCATGGAAGTTCAATCGAAGACAGAGTTCTCGGTCAGTTGCAATAAATACCATTTGGGGAACTGGCTCTAACTATGATACAGAAGATACTATGGTCGCAATCGACGTCAAAAACACAGAAGCCACTTCGACTGTTGGCCAAGCCGCCGTAATCCCGGAGGATGATCAGTATATTGTTGACCGACTATTGGAAAGACAAGTTGTCACAGTCGGAAAGGGCAAGCGCAGGAGAAGCGTTACCCAATACCTGGTCAAGTGGGAAGGATGGCCAGACAACTTCAATAGCTGGGTTGATGAGGAACATATACATGAGAATCTCGTTACTGCCTACAGTGGTAACTAGCCCAGCTTAATATTAGTTGAAGGTCATAGTGACTTTTGGGGGGAGAGACCTCGTCTAATAGAAGTTTGGGGTCGGATCTGCGGGGGTTACATAGAGCGTGACAAATGATTATGTTTCTTATTCTAGAGAAGTTGGACTTGGGGAATTTCTTTTAGTAACTTAGATTAAATTGTTGAGTTTTTTATTTTTGGTCCCAAGATCGGTTAGTCCGCCTGGCCGCTTCTACTCAGGCGCTAATCACCTCGGCTCACTATCTGCCTTAGACAACCGTCATTTCTTCAATCAAAGCACTTTCCACCTTCAAACGTCTCTAACATGCTACACGCTACATGCCATCCAAATCTTCACGATGTCGTCTTCTTCTGCTCACTCCTCACACTCCGACAGCCTCCTACAGCTCGAAAATATCATCGAAGAGCATCCCAAAGACACTCTCCCACACTCCGCAGACACTCCCTCCTCCCCCCTGCTGCACGAAGATACTCGGTCCAAAATGCCTCCCCGAAATCGCTCCGCAGATCGCGACGTTCATATCTTCGATACACGTGATCGAAGTACTTCAATTGGCGGCCTGACTCTCACAAAAGGTGTCACAAATGCCAACTTGTATGCTATGATAGAGATTTTCGTCATCTTTAACGGCGAATATATTCTACGGAATGAAAGCGATACTACGATAGAGAAGAATGACTCTCCACTTTTGCCTGGGAATTATTATATTGTTTCTTCTCGTAAGTCTTTATTTAGTAGCTTTTTTCTCTAGCTGACTTATCGGTAGGTCTGACTCAGATCAATGATGAGCCGCTATTACTTCGTACGGTTTCTCTACAAACTGGAACTCGTGTCCAATCCTTCATCGATGCGGTCCGTTCACGAGACAGGCGATGTGTCATAACAGGAGAAGTAGTTATTCGCGATTGTTGGACTGGTTTCGAAGCCGCATATATCTTTCCGCTGGCTTTTGAGGGACTTTGGAAGGAATATAATTACGGCCGTTGGATTCAAAGTCCCCCAAGTGGAGAAAAAATCAAGGGAGGAAAAATCAATTCTGACCAGAATGGGCTCTTGCTTCGTTCTGATATACATCAACTCTTTGATATGTATTTTATCTCGATAAACCCGGATGTATGTATATACACCTTGTGTTCTTTATGATATAGTTACTTACGATTGTAATAGGACAATTATAAGATTGTATGCTTTGATTTTGATGGGAAAAGTATTGCTGGAACACACTTCGATCAGAGACCCCTTGATGATCCTCAAAGACCATCTGATCGGCTCTTACGTTGGCACTTTCGGCAGGCGGTTTTGACAAACATGAAGGGTGCTGGGGAGCCTGTATTCGAGCATGATTTCCCACCTGGCTCTGACATGGTTGGTAGCATACTTGAGGGTCCAAAGGCTGCTGAGAGGATAGAGTTTGAGCTGTTTAGTCGTCTGGCTACTCAATTTGATTTGGTCGAGTAGAAGGAGAATAGGCAGGGCTTAGACGTGTATTTAATTCTAGGAAGTGATTATACGATAAGACAATCCATATTCATTTCTACCTTGTATCGTGATGCGCGTCAGGGTCTGATTTTGACACCCAGGCTCTAAAATAAGAGCATGTTGGTATCGCTTGGCCACATGATTTTGAATCTACGCCTTCCTAGCTTACACAGTTCATGTTCGCAATGTTCTCTGCCGTGAGCCTTTCTTCCACTTGTCCCGTCTCTTTCCTCTGTGGCTCCTCTCGTTCGAGTCTCTCTTTTCCCTCCTGTGCTCGCCGCTCTCGTTGCTCTCTTGCTTGTGCACCTAATCCTTTTGGTATACGGGATGTACTTCCTTTTTTCTTCAGATCCCCTCTACTCTCGTCTTTCTTTCCATTGGTTAGCAAGACTCCTTGCTGTAACTCTGTCCTGTTGCCCTGCATTTGCTAACTGCTTTTGTTGAACTTGCTGTTCCCGCCGTTCTTGTGAAACTAGTCCCTCAAGGTTGATCTGCGTTATTGGCCTTTTCTCTCTTCTCGCTGAGGCTGATGCAGCTAAACCTCTTGGTACACGGGCTTTCAGTATAGATCCGGTTTACACGAGGTTCGTATTAGACTTCTTTTGCTTGGCTTTTTCTTTCCATTGGTTAATAAGAAGTGCAGCTTGTTGTTGCTGCTTTTGCTGTTCTTGTAGTTCTTGTGTAATCCGGTTTTGTTGTGCTTGTGCAGCTTCTTCCTGGGCGATTCGGTCTCGATCTGCTTGTGCAGCTTGTTCTTGGACGGCTTACTCTTGAACAATCCGGTCTCGCTCTGCCTGGGCTGCTTGTTCTCGTTCAGCTTGCTGTTCTCTTGCTAGCCGTTCCTGCTGGGTGCTAAGATCCAGGAGTTGTGCACGAGCAGTCGCGCCAGTCGGCCTACCAAAATATACAAAGTAGACAGATCTGCAGATGAAGATAGACGACATCTCATCATCGCACACTTCCTCCTCGCTGTTGTGTAACTTATCTAGGAAGAGTGATAGCCTGTCCCGGTTTTGATCCTGCGTGTGCGGCACCCCAGATCTTCTTGGTGGTATGTCGGAAGTATCAACCTCAAGCGCATCTCTCACTTGCTCTGCCGTTGTGGGTTGGGCCTTGCTTGTTTAGGTGAATGTCTTTCTTATATTATTTTCTACAAAATTTAAATTTTCACTCCACTTGAAGCAGGCTATCTAAACTCCACAAAGTATCGCACAATCACGTGCTACATATCATTTTCAAAGCAAACCACCTCACTATCTCATCTATCCTAAAATCTTTCTCTCACTCTCTCCTTCATCCCTCAAGACTAACCATCTGCCTAATTCCCATGTTCCTCAACCCTAAACATAAACTCCTCCCACACCCGCTTCTTACTAAGTCCTGGGCTAAAAAAACCCTGCCGTTCCATCTGCGCCAAAATCCTCTCGATAGAATCCCAATCATTCTCTCTCATGATCTGTTTCTTAAGTTCCTTGGACATCTTGTTTCGAAGTCTACGCTTTTCGTGGTCTATATAGTACCTTTCGGAGTTGCCAGGGTGGAATAAGTCAAGGTAACAGCCGAATATTGATTCGAAGAGCATTTTGGTCTTTTGTGTAGGAGTTTGTTTATGTATTGATAGGACGTTGATGAAAAGGACTAATTACTGTGATGTTGGTGGCGGAATTTAATGGAGGGTAAATGAGGGTTTATGAAGGAAGAGTTTGGGTATTGTTTGGTACTTGTTTAAGGAAGTGTGTGATTGTTGTATTTGTTGTTGAGGAACAAATGAGTTGTTTTAATTGTTGATTGTTTGTATGGTTTGTAGAAGTAGAAAACGGATAGGTTATTATAAGTTGGGTTATATATAAAATTTTGCGTTGTGGGTTGGGGTTTGATAGTGAATTAATGGTTATTGGATTTACTAACTAGCTATAGCTGGCTTTTATCCTACTTAGGAATCGGATTATAAGATGAATCTTTCTAATGTATATCGAGATGATAAATCGTTTTGACTCTAATATAAGAAGTTCTATAGTCACAAACAAATAATTCATCTACCCCCTGTAATCACAGTGCTCTAGCCTCATAGAAATTCATGCATAACCCTGACTTACAGAAGATTTAATTACACAACTTGATTGTAATTCCTATCCTCTCATTAAATTCATATTGAGCTTGAGCGAAAGATGTAGACACGCTGAAAAAGCCATCTATTTTCATATCATCGGAGATTTGACGAAGAAAAATACTATACACCAGGTTGGAATCATATGTAGCCCTTGCAGCTCCTTGTAGAGAACAACCTTTTTATTTGCTCCACGTTGGCTTCAAGGACTGCTTCAGTATATCGGTAACGATCAGGTTTTTGAGCCTTTAGTAAGGCATTGCGAGCGATTTCTCTGTCGGCAGACCATCTCATCACGTTCAAATTCATCTATTGCGGTTCTTAGCTTGAGGTATGAGGAAGCTTCGAAAACGAACTGGTCTCGAAGTCCATCGCGTTCCTTTTCTGCTTGCGAAATTGCTAGTAGGACATTAGCTCCGAGCGGCTAAGAACGGATGGGAGTATTTACTAGGGTCGATATCATTCTTTACCTTTCCATCTCCTCCTATATCACTATCATTCTCCTAATCGAGGAAGGAAGTAATGAACATGCCGTTTTTAAGCCTTTTAGCATCGTCGGCTCTTTAGAGTTGATCTAGTCTCTCCTCCACCACCTTTTGCTTTGCTTGAATCAGGTCGACACGCGACAGCTGGTCTCTTTGCCAATATGATACGTCGTAGCGAATGTTGTTAAATCGAATATTCAATTTATCCCACTGCATATTCTATGTGTAGGGGCTAGTTGCCGTCTCCAAAGCCATATTGTTAGCCCTAGATCTATGGCAATGGTGAAGGCTCGTACCTTTTTTTTTATACAAATCAACGCGCTCCTTTTTGAGCGATGTTATCTCACCTTCGAGCATATCGAGCTTCACGAGTTCTGGATGAATTATGTTGATGATATCACGAAGCTGGTGCTGTTGTGGAAGATTGATGCCACCCTTCGACAACGACATTTTGTACGTAGTCAACAACGGGAATTAAAGCTGGATAGCTAGCCGCGGATCCGCTCGGATTCAAACCCTAATCGGTAGGCAAGAGCAGCAAACTCACACAAAACAGCCTCATCCACATCCTTATAAGCAGGATTTGCCACCAAGTTCTTCTTCTTGGGTTCCGGGGGGGAGCTGAGGATGATTTCGCATAGTATATATCCATAGCTGTCGTTGGCCTAAGTCAAACTTCTAAACCTGAACGTGGATTCCGATTCTTGGATCAAGCACTGCCCGGCTCTCTGGTTCACATATCGGACCATGCGTCCGGAATGTGCTGCTGAAGATAGTAGAGGTGTTGCTACAGCTGTTAGCGAGTTAAGCTAACTGATGGGGCGCTACCTACCTCGTCGCATTTCCCTCCTATCACTTTATGTATCGTGCTGAGCCTCATGCCCCCGCCGAGTCCCGGAATATCGAAAAGCAGAGAGTCGAACGCCGCCCGGAAACCAGGATGGCGGAAGAGCTGGTCGAAACAATCTCTCCTATGCTCGGATTCAGCGGACAGAAGAGCCAACCATCCCTAGTATTGGCGTATCTTGCAGTAGAATGTGCCATCGTCGGGGGCCTTCTCGCTCGAGTATTCCTCGGTCAAGGTCGTTTCCAGCTCTGGGTCGAGGTCTAGCGCGAACACAGAAGTTAGAGAATTCTTCGCATGGGAGAAGATTCCTTACCTGAAAGGTGAAAGGAAAGGCAGAAATCAATCAACTGTCCAACGCTTATCTCCCGGAGGAAGGACCTTTGCCGCAGCTCGAACTCGGTCCATGGTGAGAGAGACGACGCAGTTGGTAACCAGGCGGAAAATCTAATTATGTGGAGTGCCTGAGGCAGCATTGTTAGTCAGCTTATTAGCGGTTTCTTCACCTGTAGAATTAGTCTTCCTCAAGATAGAGACGCTAATATAAGGCAAGCTCAAGAACTAAGTCGGTTTCTGTATTTGTAAATTAGACCCTATTATAGATCTTAAAACTCCACTAGATCGAGTAGTATATATACTTTGCCGGAGGCTCGTTATATATCCCCCCTTCCTCCTAATCACGAAGCTGATAAAACCTAAGCTTGCCCACCTCCAGCAATTGTGTTTGTTGTCGGCTAGGAAAGTCATCCTCGAAGGGGTCCCCCAATAGTCTGTCGTACGACTCGACTTTCTGGAAAGGGGAAGGGGTCGTCATCGTCGTTAATAGCTATATGCGGTTCGAGGAAGGGCGTTAAAAAGGCATAGGACACGCTGGCAAATACTGACAGAAGTTGGAAGATACTACTAGTACAGCAGCTTAGTTCCTCGAGACTTCAATTCCCTTGTTTGATCTGGCCTCTAGCTATGGGTAGGTCATGTATGATGGCAAAGAAACCACTAACCATAATAGATCTAGTGATGCTTAGTGCTCACAAAGAGGAAGCCGAAATCGATTGCCACTCATTGTATTAATAATAAGAAATATTACCCTATTCATCCAATGTAGAAAAAAAGCCCCGATAGCTCAGCGGGAGAGCTGGGACGAAGGTCGAATTCTAAGCTTTAGGTCTTAGAGCCTCTTAGGGGGTGATCCCAAAGGCCTGGTCATGTGTTCGAACCACATTCGGGGTAAATTATTTTTTTTAAGGATTTTTTTTTTGTATATTTTTTATATTATTTAATAGTTTTAGACCTAATAAAAACGCGTAACTTGGCTAGAAGTCTTTCTTTAACGCTTTTAATAAAATCTCTTGGCGAAATTTTCTTTCAATGAAATAAGGACCCTATATTAATAATAAGAAATAATAGCCTACTTTTCTAATAAGAAAAAAAGCCCTGATAGCTCAGCGGAAGAGCGGGACTACTTCCTCTTGTATCCAGGTCCTGTGTTCGAATCACATTCGGGGTCAGTCAAATTTTTTTCTTCAGGGTTTTTTTTTTTGGATATTTTTTTTTTAATTTAATTAAATAGTGTGAGGTTTTTATAATTAGACCTCTAAGCACTTGCCCATAGTGCTGTGGCGTGCGAATCAGAGAATCTGTACAATGAGGCATAAATCCTCAATGGAAAGATAAGAATCAAGAATGTAAAATATCTTTATTAAAAACTGCGATGAGGAGCTCATAGAAAGTAAGGCTTCATCCGCCATATACGAAGGCGAGCGGGATCAAAAACCGGCCTCTTTTCCCGTGGCCCGCGAAGCGAGTATTTTGACTGGGATTCCCCTCTTATTTTACTCTCTACAATAGATTTATTAAACATTAAGAGCCCTTATTATGGAAAAACACCCTACTCTTGAACAGAAGATTGAATTCTTGACGTGTATTGAATATACTACTTATGCTAAAGCTAGCAGGGCCCTTGGATTCTCGAAATCTACCGCAAAAGACATTAAAAATCGAGCTGCAGCACTCTAAATCGAACGCGCTAAGAATGGTCTCCCTCCTCCTATAATTAAAGAACAAGCAACTCGAAAGAGTGGATCAGGAGGGGCAAACTCTGCAAAGGTCGCCTTGACAGAGCAAGAAGTTACTGAATTACTTGCGGCCTACACTTTAAATAAGAAGCAGAGACAGAAGCTCTGGCACCAGGTGGCTGCAGAAGAGGGGTTATAGGACTTCCACCGTCGAACAATTAAGAAGAAGCTACGTGAGCGAGGCCTCCGGAGGCATTAGTCGATAAAGAAGCTAGGCTTGATAGATATTTAAAAGGCATAACGATATAAGGTCGCTTTAAGCAGAAAGGATTGGACATTAGTACAATAGCGGCTTATTATATACTCGGACGAAGCCTTAATTATCGTCTCTATAAAACGCGGTCAGTAGAATATTTCTCGAATGGCAGGAGACGAAGAGCGGTATTATAAGGACGTGATTAAAAGACGCTTTAATAACTACTCTAAGGCTATGTTTTAGGGGTGCTTTACTTATAATTACAAAGGTCCTTGTTATATTTATTACCCTGAGACTAAGGCCTAGAAAGTCGCCAATGCCCTTATAATTAAGAAGCTTAATAAAGAAGAGATTGAAGCAGAAGCTCGAGTTGCATTTGCACTTCAGGAGAGGGAAAAGGAAGCTGCGTAGGATCTTAAAGGACAAAAGTGGCCAGTTAAACGTGTAAGTTAGGAAGTATTTTAGAAAGTAAATCAATATCAGAAGATAGCTAAAAGAGGTGGAGTTGATAACATTCGTTATACTTATGAGGTAGTTAAGCCTTATATTATTCCTTTCTAGAGAGAGATTATGCTTTAGCGTTATAATCCTGATACTTTTAAGTGTAATCAGCCCTCATTTGTTTTTATACAAGATGGGGCCCGACCGTGTCGCGTTCGGCGAACCCTTTTTTCCCCGCAAGGGCAAAATCGACTTCCTAGACGGTAAAGGCGAAGAAGTCAATCTGTATCCTCGGCGGCTCTCAATTCACCCTCTCGGACGTCACCCCAACCATGATGTCTGAGGCGTGGCATTATTTTATCGACATATCGGAGTTCATACTGCGACTCAATAACCCTGACGCCGAAGGCATGCACCAAGAAACACGAGTGCAGAACGAAGTCGCCATCCTCGCTCTTGCCGCAGATGCCCTACGCCATGTCAATCCACCCGTCGTCCCACGGGTCTTTGGCTGGGGTGGCGTAGGTCGCAAGCATATAGGCTGGATTTTGCAGGAATTGATGCCTGGTATACTAATTAGCAAGGCATTCGGCAGAGCCATATCTCTTGACCAAGAGATTTACATCAAGGATAAAGCACCTTGCCTTCGTTAACCCTGTTTTGAATACCTCTGTCTTTTATGTATTTCACAGGCTCGCCAATGATTCCCGACGCGTTGATTCCGGTATGAATACTATTAGTATTAGTTAGTACTACTGTCATATGGTGGCGTATGATAGTGTCAGTTGGAAAGGGCGCTTTATTCACACGTGACGACACTGTCACGTGCGATCCACCCTATATGTTTTAGAAGGTCAATCATACTACTTCTCTTACGTATATCGTAGCAGTACTGTATTATATCACAGCTTATATATCTTCTCTTCTTAGATTAGCATTCTCGTTTATAGGCAGAATCTATAGGATCAGAGCCCTTTACACCCTTCACTAGGCCTCCTTTGACATAGCCTGTACGTGCCGTAACAAGTTCTGTACTGAATATACTCTTTGCAGTCTATTCAAAATTCAGTAAATGGGGCTTATCGCAGTGGCCCCAGTCGTGAAGGAGACATTTTGTAGAGTTCTAAACTTTGATGGCCTGCAAACTTCTGATGTTGATGAACAATTGTAAATAGATTACATAATTAAAGTGCTATAGCATTACAGTAATAGAATAAGAAATACAACGTGTGAGAGGTCAAAGAAGTGTTGCCTCCCCGGCCAGCTCCCTAGATTCCAAGCGCCGGGAACGAAGTGGCTGGGTGTTATACAGTATAGCAACCTTTAATGGAGGTGCCCAGGTACTGCAGAGTACACAAGATGACAAAGGGAGTACAGTATCAACGCCAAAAATGGATGAGGTAGGTAGTTCTGTGCTCACAATCTTTTTAAGCGAAAGAGGGTGAAGCCGATTTTGCAAGCGACTGTACTCTAAATCACGTAGTAAAGGCATCAACACCGAGTTACTTGTAGCCTGCGACGGCGTTGTTGTACGGAGAAGGGATCGCGAGCTTTATCGACACGGTACTGAGCAGCAGCTGCAAATATATTCTCATTCCTTTGGAAGCCTCTCAGTCTAGTTTGTGTAGTCCGAGTTGTCAAGGTGGGGAAAGCTGGGGGCGGAGCTCTGGCGGCGGTGATTGTGGGGGAAGGACTGTTGATGAAAGCTGGGACCTGATTCTGTGAAGTGCTAAGCCCAACTCCATTGTACTACTTGACAAGCATCTGTGCCGCAGAAGCACGCTTCTTCGGGATTGACGGCTGCCATTTCCTGAATACTTTGAAACAGAGTCGACATTTGAGGCTGCATGTAAAGCCGCCTCCTGGGCATCCTCAACGGACTCAAACTGATTCAACTTCTGACAGAACCCTCCTATATCCAACGTCTATAGTATCGTGACGAAGAGTGACTAAACATCTAATTTAGACGTCTGGCTCCCTTTCTGGAACATCTCAGGGGCTATATACATGCGGCTACCGGTAAAGGTTGCGGCATCTACAACGCGGTTGCAGAGTCCAAAATCTCCGAGCTGGAATTGATATTGGCCGCCCGGTTGCCACACGTAGAGAATGTTCTCTAGCTTCACATCTCGATGAACGATGCCGTTGTATGCAAGACAGCCAAGTGCTTGAAGCATTTGCGGGAAGACGGAGTCCGCAATAGGCGCAGGAAGGCCGCTACTATTTTCGATTAATGACTCTTAAGGTTCCTTCTTTTAGACCCCATAAATATTTCCATGTCTTATCTATCCCAGCTTCGTGACGTGATATAATCAACGATATGTAGCAGGCATTTATATCAGTTTTGAGTATTAGAGATCTGCAGAAGTTTTAACTTATGTGGCTAATATTAGAAAAAGTTTCCACTTTACGCTTTAGTATAGAATATAATTCTTTCTTCTAGCCTTTTTGCGATTTCTCCGAAGGCCGTTTTAATATTTTGATAGCCATGAAACTTCCTTGAGTCTGCGTCGATGCATTTATTTACGATCCCAAACTGCCCTAATCTGAGCGGTGGTCCCACTTTCTCGCATCTCATCCTTAGCTTCCGCTCTCCTGGCGTGTGGATTCTCGTCATCCTTTGAGATGATAAGACGGTTGGCGCCTCATCCACGGTTCGAGCGAAGCGTGGATTCTCTTTTGCGCCGCAAGGCATGCCTTGTTGGCTCTCTTTAAGTCCTCTTACCAGGCGATTAAAAGTAGACTATTTAAATTAGAGTCCTCTTTTAGCGTGGAGTGGGAAAAGCTTGTTAGCCATGCAGGAAAAAGAAGTTAAAATGTGAGAGGTCTTCGCCAGAAGAACAATGTTCCCGTTGTAAACGATCAAACACAACTTGCACTCCGCAAGAGAAGGTAACTTAGAATCCTAATATATGTTCCGGGTGCTAATGACTCCGAAGAGAAATTCAAACGCAATCGCACAACAGCGAGTTGCTCTCGATGCCACATAGTACGGATACTCTGCAACATCCCCCTCATGTTCACATCAAAGAATCGATCTCTCCCACCAAAAAAACCATCAAA
Organism: Neobulgaria alba; assembly: GCA_003988965.1. Classification (NCBI taxonomy): domain Eukaryota; kingdom Fungi; phylum Ascomycota; class Leotiomycetes; order Helotiales; family Gelatinodiscaceae; genus Neobulgaria; species Neobulgaria alba. The sequence goes on from QYAM01000184.1 coordinate 19,282, forward strand.
CCTAGGCAGTATTTGGATGGTCCTTTTCTCAAACTTGAGAAACCAACAACCACCGCTCCCACAATCGGCCAGCAACCACAGCCGCTTTAGCCCACCTCTGCCGATTTTATCAACAACCATAATACCACATTCCGCCTCAGCAGCACCCCAACGATCAGTATCAACATTCTGCCCCCCAAATGACGCCTCCAACTTCGTTTTGGAATCACACAAATGGCTTGCAGCAAATCGCCTCCTCGTCACCTCAGCCGCAACCTACAGACTATGGAGCGGATCAGGCAGTGGAACCCTTTGGATATTCTGATTTTCTGCACAGCTAAAGATTGAAGGATAAGGGGCTCAAGTCACAGCGTTGAAGAACAGTTGGGTAGATCCCTGTGGAAGCCTATTTCAATTTATATTCGAAACCACTAAATATACTCCATGACCATATCCAAACAAACCTCTCAAACATCAAATTTCAAGATCCGTCAATACTTAGACACGAATAGAAAATTTAATTTGAGCTCAACGCAGACCAGGTACCTACAAAAATCAGATGGATTCACCCTTTAGTATTGCTACGCTGAGGATGACTGCCCTTCATCTTCCGCCCAAGTGATATTTCCATCCGCGTCACTGTGGAAATAACGGTTGTATGTGGCATCCAATTTCCAATATGGTTCATTTGCCCCGCCGTTGTGGTCTTCTTGTATGATTTTGGCTTTGCTATTGCGTCCGCGAGACGATGAGGATTTGCGCTTTTGAGTACCGCTACTCGCGGGATCTTCTAGTGAAGGTGGTGGGCGGGACTTGGCCTACTGGGAAGCTATCTTCCTATTCTCCTCGAGAAGGCTGTCCAATGATTTTCGAACCTCTTTCAAGCGCATGTCCTTGCCCCAGTCGATGATGTTCAGGACGTGCTTGCGGAAATCCACGTAATCTTTATGCTTCTGAAGCAAGAAGCTATCGGCCTTTCGCGTGTAGTACTTGAGCTCATCATGCTTCCAGGATATGTAGAGTCGCGCTTCCGTGCCGTTCATAGCGATGCTGAATGCGGCACTATCAATAGACTGCACCTTTTCGTTCTTGCATTGCCTCAGCTGGCGGTTAAGGCGTTCGGCAATGTTGACGCATGATGTAGAACCTCCAAGACATTGATTCGTCGCCACCCACATACTCCCAGACCCTCCAGGACCATCACCTTTGAACTCGATGGCAAAGAACGGATACACCAAGCCCTGAGTGTTGGCTACCATCTCGTTGCCCAAAGAGCGAAGTTGGGTTTGTTGCTGGGGAAATTCTCCATGGCGGTTATATCCATAAAGCATATCAGGCACAGGAGTGCTGACCTTGAGCTTGGATCCGAAATCAGGAACAGCATGCTTGGCCATTGGATTTCTGTCGGTGCGTTGTAAAATGTCCGTTGGTTTGGGATCAGGAAAGACATGAGCATGGAAATACCTTTCTACATCGGGTTCTCCGGTGCCCATCTCAAGGCGTTCCAAACGTGTATTGTGCTCCACTTGATCTGGCGATAGGCCTGGTGAATCACGGTCCTTGCGTACATGATTAACAAGTCCTGCGATATCTACCGGAAATTCTTCATAGAAAGAACGGATGTAGATATTGTTCTCAGCCAAGTTATTGTCCCGGTAATAGGGGTCTTCAACAAGGCTCTTTCGACTCGAACCAGCAGAGGCACCACTGATATCCGATGGCGGGACTGATGGGCCGTACCTAGATACCTGTGAGCCGTCCTCCGCATCTGCTCTATACGAACGTGGCTTGGTAGAAGCAGGTGTCGGTGGTAGAGCGAATCCATCAGCATCTCGTCCGTATTCCATATTCGGCGCCGATTTGGTAAGTCTTCTATTATAATCTATTTAGCTTACTTAGTATTACTTATTTACTTCTTTTTAAAAAACTCTTATACGCTTTTAAACGCTCTTATATACCTTTAAACGCTTATAAACGTATATAAACCTAGTTGTTCGCCTATACCCCTAGTTGTTCGCCTATATCCCCGGTCGTTTGCTTATATTCGACGTCGTCTTTTAAATGTTTACTTTCTTATTATTACTTACTTAGACTACTTAATACTTAATACTTACTCTTATTTACTTATTTACCTACTTACCTGTATACCTACTTACCTACACACCTATTAACTCTTTTAAGATTCGGTAATTAAACTTCATTTATCTATTTAAAATCCTATCTATTTCATTTTATCCCGTTAAGTAGACGAATGTGGTTCGAACACATGACCATAGACCTCTACAGTTTATTCAAACTGCACTCGCGCTTACCTCCTAAGAGTCTTAAGAGGCTCTAAGCCAAGCTGGTGACTTAGAATTACTTATTTCTACATAAGCAGCGCTGGATCCCACTCTCCCGCTGAGCTATCGGGGCATCTTTTTTTTTTATATATTAGTTGGGATATTATTTCTTATTATTAATATTATATTATTATATTATTAGTTGTTAGTATAGTAGGGAATCGATATGCGATCCGACTCGATTAGTATTAGTGTAACGTTCACGAGGCAGTCAGGTTAGCTAGCGCCTCGGTTAGCTAGCGCCCGCACTACGCACCAAACCTTGAGAAGCCCCGAAGAGTAGACTCTTCAGGATTGAATATATGATTGAAGACCAGTACTGCCTCGTGAACGCTACGATTAGCGACCAGGCCACGCCCTATATAAGCGCCGAGTGATTAGTATTCGTGGTTTCAGCCTCTCCGGTATGAAGTGAACCGACAAATATAATGGATAGATTTCATGCGCAGGATCAGGTTGATTTCGGGCCTTGTCACGTGGGACGCTAGCGAAGGGCCTTTCCTTCCTCCTTCTCTCTTCTAGTTATCTTCTTCCGTTAAGAATCAATCAATTACTGCCACGACCACCCCGTTGCCGTTTGATTTCAGGTCCCTTCACAATTTTGATTCTTCTTTTTGGAACGCTGACGGCCGTGGATTGACCTTCAGCTCCCTGGACTCACCTAGGTCAGACCCGGGTCTCTTGAATCTAGCAACATGCCTCGAGGCAGACGAGGGCCCTAGGCCCAACCACAACAGCAACCCTCACCCGGCAGAAGCTCCCCTATCTCCGAGGTCTTCTCAGGGACAGAGCTAGCTGAGAGGTTGGCCTCCTTAACCGCAGAAAAGGACGCCCAGCTCCTAGACCTAAAGACGCAGCTTCAACTTTTGCAGGAACGCCTAAATGGAACAGGAGGAAGCCACCCCCCACGTCAAAACCCGACCGAAACCAACCCGCCCCACGATCACACATTCAGGATAGCATACGGCAAATTGCGAGCGGCAAACTGATGTGTGGACGAGACCAGTCCAGTTCCGACAAGCAGGCGCTCACAAATGATCACTTAAGCCGCTCAATTCCCCTCGCTGGACATTCCACACACGCTTAAACTGGTTTTCTCCTCTATCCACTTCGTTTCGTGATGGCTGCCCTTGAGAATACGCCATTTGTTCAATTTGCATTTCCCCTATCAAACCCGCCATTCTACAACAGAAATATTTACTCTCTGGTCTTCTGAATCCAGCGGTTCAATCCCTTCACTTAACGCCAGCGGCAGCCAGAGAATACACGGGCCTGCAGCCACCTTTTCCCGTTCTGGATATCAAATTGAGGCAGAGAAAAATACGATAGCGAGAGCTAAAGGTACGTGGACAAGCTATACCGAAAGTGAAATCGTTCTGTGCGCTCCTGCTGACAATGACGATAAATCAGACGATGATCTTCTATTTCTCGAAGAGCAGTCTCAGGCACCTCTGCGTCCAAAGATCTTAACTACAGCCTCGAACGCCGGATCCACCCTTCAGCGTCTAGAACAGCCAGCTCATCACTGGGCCAGATTGCAAGTCAACCGAATACAATCAGGTGAACGTCAGGGTGGTAGTCGAGGCAGGTACACTGGCTGTCCCTTATACTCAGAAGCCGGCCGCTAATTGTATGCAGATCAACCAGTAATTCTTGATAATAACGCCCCAGTTCAATCAAGTGCTGGGGATGAGGCCGGAGGCACTTCCGGTGATGTCGATACTGGACACATTGAACAGGACGCGAGTCTACACGACACCTTCGCAACCTCAGAACTCGCCTCTGAGCCGCACAGCGTGCCTTCTGCTCCCGCACAAGCTCAAACCCAGACCCTCTCCCAATCCTCTAAGCACACTGTATCAGACCAACCAGCAAGGTCTCGACGATATCACTCAGAGCACATCAGTGGAATTTGCGCTCCACTCCCTCCTTAAGCTTCCCGACAACGGCGGTGATGGATGGACAGATGAAAATATGGCTGAATTGGAGAAAGAACTAGGTTTGGCTTTGAGAGAGCTACAAGTGGAATCGTCATCGGCCGGCATACCTACCTCCCCACCTCGCTTGGCCGAGGCACCACAGGACGAGATCCAGAATCAAGAACGCAGCGAAACCACAGGTAGCGAACCAGAAGAGCTGCGAGACGCTTCTCGATGTAGTACCCAAGCTCAGGGCCTTGAGTGGGAGCAGCGAGAGACTCGGATGGCTGTAGAACTACTTGGGGGGGGGGAACTTGGCGAGGAAGCGCTGGTGGGAGAAGCAGAAGGGGTAGAGATATGGCAGCAGGGGGAGCTTGTAGGGCAGACAGCCTTGGGTAATCAGCAGAACCAGGCAGAAGTAGACGACCCGGACAATCCTATAAACAAGGAGGTTACTGGGACTCTGCCAGCCACGCAACTGGAGATGGACAATCACCATTTTCGATTGCGTGGAACACCAAGCAGCTTGGTAGACGCCAGACAAAGACAACGCAATACCGAGTCGTATGGGGCGAACATCAAAACAGGTCTGACTCTTGGATCAACGACGATGATGTGCAGATATCAATGCCACGGCTGCCCTAGAAGGGATCCTCTCAAGACTTGGTCCCACAGGTAGAAAGGGACGTTGTGCGAGTTCACCGCATGCGCTGCAGCAAGCGTAGCAAAGGCAAGAAGATTTTCGAGTACCTGGTCGACGAGCTCTCTACCTGGGTCACTGAAGACCAATTGAGAATTTCGCTCAGCCCTACGTTGGTTGCTAAGCTTAAAGGTAATTGAATGCCCCGTTTCGGAATCTAGAGGAACGGGTTGCTAATGGAATACATCTCGAACAGCGTCTTCTCCCCATCCCTTCAGCCAAACACAGCGTGAGGTCCATCTCAGACATTCAGCAACTCTGATCCGAGACAAACATTGCCGTGCGTCACGAGCCTCTCGAAGCTCTTCTTCCCTAGCTGACCCGGCACTGGAGGGCGAGCCTACGACGCGGAAGGGAGGGCACCAAGACTCGCATACAGAGATCAGCAGCGTCACTCACCATTCCGCGAACACCGATAACAATCATAACGCCTGCGATGCAAGCGACGAAGACCCACGACCTGCAAAGAGACGAAAGCCACGCTCAGCGCCTGCCGCGACTCCAACCACCTCCCGAGAGGAGCACCAGGCTGATGACGGATGTTCGTCGACCTTCATCAATGACGAGCAGCACCGTGCCTCACGAACTTCTCGGAGTCCCTCTACGGCAGCAGAGGCGGTAGTCGCTAAGTATCAGGAATGGCCTTTCTAAGGCTTCCTCCAACGCACCAGGATCAGAGATGATGTGACGTACAATCTCGAGTTCAAACTGCCATCGATCTCGGAACACCTTCACTTACCGATCGATCCCAAAGCATTGGACATTAATCACAACGCTGCTGCACATTCCAAGATGCATCAAGCACCGCTAAAGCCAAAGAAGAGCAAGGTTCTATGGACTGAAGAAGAGGATATAAAGCTGCTCCAGATGTGGAACGAAGGCCGTTCGTGGGAATACATCTTTGCTGCCCTCCTAGCCGGAGTGAAGGGACCATCCGGGTGCGCTCTTCGACAAAATTCAAAAAGCGATCTCGTACAGTGGCCGATCGTTCTTGAACTGGAGGAGCGGTTATTGCTTCATTGACGTTGGGCTCCTGTATCAGAGAAGACCAAACCGCCAAGCAGCGGTGACGACGATTCAATTGATGGTGATCCCCAGTCTGGTCACCGTAGCGGCAAGAGTCCTTCAACCTCCGACTATCAAGTATGGAGGTACAGGGACCAAGATGGCTTCCAGAGGAAGTTGGAATATGGAGGCCGAGCAGGGCCGTTTGAGCACGAGCAAGCGGAGCCGATGGTCAGACCTGGACGAGCAGCTCTTTCCTTCTTGCGACCATTTCTGAAGAGCAGCGCTAGAGTATTCGGGAAAGATATATATATATCCTGCGGGCTTCTTGTCCAGCCAACATAAGGGTTCTGGGGCCGACTATATTGTTCGACGAATCACGACTCATTCCGCCAGAGGCTAATGAGCGCGCTTAGCAGAGAGGTCTTCTCCTCCCGTGCCACCACCAGTGCAACCAAAACATCCTCATCGTGTCGCGACCGACCAAATTCCCAATTGATTGATTGGGGTTTGAATATACAGTACCCGCCCAAAATCTTCCTATGCAAAACAAGCACTTAATCGCTGTATGCGAACAAATCAAATCGGCCGGCTAATCACCACGCCTTGCATGCGACACACCTGGCATTTGGGCCACCAGCTAGCCGACCCTCAATCACCCAACATCAACCATCAACACCGCGCGTGTTGCTCCCCACGCCAGACCCCTCACGACCTTCTAAATGCTAACTCTTCGTGAAATGTCAGGCATTTCCTCGACAGAATGGAAGTCACCTCGTCCGATACCTCCAAAACGCTCATTTGCAGATTTCGCAGAGCCTGACCCTTTCTTATCACAGCCTAGCACGACGAAGCGACTTCGAATTGAGACTGAGGAAGCAGAGCAAAAGGCCAAGGTACGTCAATATCTCCTCATACCAGTCTTCGACTAATAGAGCAGTTCGTGCAGACTATACAGCAACAGCAACAGCCAAAACCTCACCCTCTCAAGCGTCCACGCGCATCATTCCTCGAAGTCGTCGACCCGCTCCCTTCAAGTCCTGCTCCGAAAAGATACCGTCCTGAATCTGTCGATAGTTTTGTTACCCAGTGGGTCGAGTCTGCTTCAGGATCAGAATCCTACCGAGAAAGACACTGCCGGTCGGATACTCTTCTTGGTCACTCAGACGGCGACATTATCCCTAAGAGAGGAATTAAGAATAAGTAAGTAAACTAGTTAAAAAGACGTTAGAAGTAACTCCTTAGTATAAGCGAGCAAGCGAGAAGGCCGCCAGGAAGCCAGCGGCCATTAACAAATACGATCATAAGCGAACAAAAGTAAATAAATAAGTTAATAAGGTAGTAGACTGACCTTTTTTACTTATTTACTCATTGTCGACGGCTTAATACTCGTTGTTAACGACTTATACTTATTGCCGATTATTCTACTTAGTGTTTTACTTCGCCGACCACCTGTCACGATGTCACGACTCACATGACTAGAGGACCTTAGGCTCAACCAAGGGGCGAGGCTCATTAGAAGTAGAACCGAGGTCATGTGATGGACCCCTCTGGACCCCTCTGGACCTACGTAGGTCCAAGGCGATCCACTAGCTAAGTGATCCAAGGTCCTAAGGGATCCAACGGCACGAAGGCTCTATATAAGCAGTAATGTTTACGCACTTAGATAGGAGCTTCGTGCTTAACTTAAAATAGTAATATACACTTATTACTATAACAATTATTTAAAGACCTATTAAATTAATCATATCGACCTTTGCTTTAGAAACTACACTCTAGGAGTATAGAACCTAATCCTAAACCCTTTAAGTAAACTAACTAATAAATTAATATATTAACACAACCTACTAGTTAAGACAGCCGTCACACTTTAAGCACTATTAAAAAGCATCATTTAATATATTAGTAGTACCCGCTATATAATTAAGAGAGGTAGGCGGACTAGCTTCTTTAAATACTATTATAAAAGGGACTCCGGATCTAATTAGCCTTACGCGCTTAGTTAAGGTCGCTACTTTACCTATGTTCTTAAAGAAACCTTCTAAGGTCTAAGAATATATTATAAAGCTTAAGATTTATATCTTTTATAATAAGGAATCCTTTATAATAAAAGACTTAAAGGTTACCTTTATAGTTTTATACTTTGCTAAATCTATGTTTAACTAGGCTAAGACGTTCTTAAATAACTACTAGACTTATAAAAGGATTAAGGATATAAAACTAGATATATAAAGGATTTTTAAGAATTTTAAAAACTACTTAAGGGCGCTACGTAACCTATATAAAGAGCTAGATAAAAAGAAGAAAGCAGTTTATAAAATAAATAACTTATAAATAAAGGACTTCTTTTCTTAGTACTTAGCCTTATTCTTATAATATAGCTTAAGAGTTAATTAAGATAAAAAGGCGCTTTAGGACTATTTTTATTAAAGACTAGTAAATAATTTAAAAGATAAACTTATATAGTAAGATAAGCCTATAACCTTATAAGGACTAGTAGACTTATATATAAGTATTTAAATAAGGCTTTAAGAACGCTAATTAAAAAAGAAAGGAGCTAATACTTAGAATTTAAGAAATAAAGTATATCCTACGGTTATAATATAAGTAGTAAAATCAACTTCTTAAAAAGAACGAAAACCTTAATAATAATATTAATAAAAATAGTAACTATAGAAATAATAATAAAGAAAGAAGGGCAAATGTTATAACTATAAAAGAGAAGGTTATTATATTAAAGAATATAAATAACTTAAATAATAAGTCGTAACTACTATTAAGATAATATTAAAGAAAGCCTAACTTCTTAAAAGAACACTTATATATATTATAATAGCCTTATTAAAAGAAGACTTAGTTAATATTTTTTAAGAACTTATAAACTAAATTAAGAAATAAGAAGATAATAAATAAAGCGTAATCTTATTAAACGAAGACTAAAAAGAGTAGATAAAGGAGTATATATTAAAACCCTTTATCTAAGAATAAATAAAGGATTAGGTTTATATTATAATAATTATAAATAGCCTTAAAGACAAACTTATAAAACCTTAGCTCTTAGAAAAAGAAGCAATTAATAACGTTTACACGGCCTATAGTAACCTAAGGGACTAGATCTATTATATAGCCTATATATATACTATTTATATAGAAGCTAAAGAACGATAAAACTATTAACTAAAAGTATAGACTAAACGATTAATAAAGAAGGAATAGGCCTAAGATTACTACTTATAGCTAAGTAACCTTTATAATAACTACTACTTATTAAACTATACTACTTATAAAGTACACTAGATAAATTATATTTTTAGTAGATATAAAGAATATAAGTAAGACAAGATCCTTTATAACTACGCGTTATTCTACTTAGTCCTACTCGCTTAATATACTAGTAAAAAACTAAAGTTAAAAGACTTAGTTCCTTTAGCTAAAAGCTAGTAAAGGAACTAAGAAAGCTGCTTTAATAATTTATTAATATCGCGGCCGAAGTATATATTATAAGACGTTTACTTATTAATATCCCTTTATATATTAAAGGAAGAAAAGCAACTAGGTTATTAGACTTAGAAGTAAAAAGGAACTTTATTAATTAAGAGTGGTTTTAATAATAAGGCTAAAGATATATTTAAAAAGCAAC
>QYAM01000185.1:0-25161 GCA_003988965.1 Neobulgaria alba
TCTTGTGTTGTGGTTATATAATCGTGATTCAAAGTAGCAGGGTGGTGGGAAAGTGCGCGAGGTACTGATATGCGCGAGGTACTGATAAACCACGTTATATAAGGATTATAAATATTAAATACTATTTTAATTATCCTCTTTATCAAGCTTTACTTAATTACTTTCTATCTATGAAAGAATCCTAGGAGATTCTATTGTTTAGGGTTAAATATAAGAAATAGACGTGGGATTTAATGGATGAGGAAATTATGTTGGGTTTGGTATAATAGAATGGATGGTTTAGAGAGAAAAAGAGAGGGATTTTATATCTTTTAGTATATATTTGTTTTATAGAAAAAGCATTTTGGAAGTAAGATTATGTTTAAAAGAAAGAGGGAAAAGAAAAAAAAAATATGTCTATATATCAATAGCGGCATATGAGCAGAAATATATATCACTGCGTTTGAAAGCGGAATAAACTTTAGAAACAACAAGGCTTTCAGATGAGAAAATGTTAGGTATTACCACTATCTTCACCTCTTTGCAGTCTTATCGATATCCATGAATATAACCTCCTCTCATCCCTAAGAACATATAACCATCCCATCCACCCATCACCACTCCATCCATACCCCCAACTCATATATTCCAAACCTAAAAAACAATCTTTCCCTCCCAATCAAACCCACACTAACATCCACCTTCCCCACCCCAACCCCAAACCCAAACACGAACCCATCTTATCTTATCCAGGACCAATTCTCGGCCTAAAAATCCAAAAAGGTCAGCAACGCATCCAAAAAATCCCTAACCTCCTTCTCTCTCATCTCCTTAAAAGGAAAGAAGAAGAAGAAGAACATACATATCATGATGTTCACTCAATTTACTCAAATACCTATTCAACTGTTCCACCTTCTCCTTATGAGTCTTAGTCCCCTCCTTCAACATCTTCTCATGTAACTATAATCATCACCACTCATTAGCCATTTCCCTCTCAAACAAAACAATAAGGGACAAAAAAGAAAAAAAAAGGAGTAAAAACTCACCCTCCTCCTCCTCCTTTCCTCCCAAGCCCTCTCCGTCTCCGTCAACCCATCCATCATATCCCCATCTAACTCCCTCCTCTCCTCCTCCGTCAACATCCTCTCTTCCACCACCCCCTCTTCCACCCCCTCCTCCCTCACAACCTCCTTCCCCTTCAAAATTTCACCAGCTCCTTCCCCTAATTTATCCTTCCTATCCTTATCCTTATCCTTATCCTTCCTCTTCTTCTTCTTCTTAATCCCCGCCGGCACACCACCTTTTAATTTAAGAGCGCCGCGAATGGATTTATATTCATCGGATGGCATTTCTTCTTCTTCTTCTTCTTCTTCGAATATATCGCGAGTTTAGTTTGGTTTCGTGTTCTGGGTTTGGAGATAGATGAGGGCGGGAGAAGGTATTGTTGTTGAGGCTAAGGTCGAGGTCGAGGTTCATGGTCGGTCGTGGTTGTGATATAAAAGCGGTGTGGTGATTTGATGGGCAGAAAAGGGTGGATTGAGAAGGCGGTCAGGGATAGTGAGGAGGAACGATCGATCGGGGAATAGGATATGAGTTCAATAATATGCAAGAGGCAGACTTGAAATCCAGATCGGTCGAAAATAAAATTCACGTTTCATTCAAATATTCACAATCACATATATTCCATAAAATGCTCGTAAAAAGAATTGAAATATGAAAAAAGGTGTCATTTCCTAAAGGGACTTCATATTATTCTATACTTCACTCTCACACTCTTCTCGAATCCCTAAAAGAACAGGAACAACCAAAAAGACAAGACAATAAGCCCTCATACTTTTCTTTCTTCCACGCTATATTTCATGATTTAATCCCCCCCCCCCAAAACGCCATTCATACTAAACCAACAAGCTCATTCATATCCCACCCACTTCCTCCTCTGCCCATCAATTCGCCATCCTCAACATCCCATCATTCATTCCCACTCAAGACATCCCTAATCCCCCTCAACTCCCCTAAAACCTTCTCCTCCAAAATACTTCCCCCATCGCCATTCTTACCCCTCGCCATCCCCACCTCACGTTCACCCATAGGAACGATGCTTTCTCTCAATAACCCTCTATTCCCCAACCAGAACTCCACATTCTCCAATACCGACGCCGTATCAAATTCTACTGTCGGAATCTCAATTTGTCCCTGGAACTGAGCTCTAAACCCATTAAGAATGAACAGAATAAGCGAAAGAGTATGCAATTCCGATGCCGTCGTCAAAGTAATATAATGTGGTTTCTGGTGTGCAACAGGAGTAAGCCTCGAAGTCGAAGGTGGAGATAAAGCCACCTCGGCTTGTTGAATCAGGATTGGGAATTGATTCAAGAATAATGAGATTTCTGCTGCAACCGATTGATGGACCGCATCGAGGAGATTCAAGAGTAATGGTAGTATCCCCTTTGCCCAGATATTGTAGCAGCGTTGAAACCCTGGTGTTTCAGCAAATGGGTTGACCCCTGGTTTTCGAAGGAAGTTCGAAATTTCGCACGATGCGATGTGGCCCAACAAACCCTCCACAGCGAGTTGTTCGGCCATTAATGGCATCGAAGAGAGCTCGAGGAGGAAGAGGATACTGAGTTCGCCGTATATTGGATCCCCAGATATCGCCAGCTGAGAGGACCATGTGAAGAGGGTGGTAGCTATTCGAGGGGTAGAGTTGGACGTTAGAATGGTTACTATGTTGGGATGAGAGAGGGAGATGCTAGGGATTTGGAGACAGGATTGTAGAATGCCTGTCAAAAGGGCAAGGTCTTCTGGGCTGGAACTGCGATTGGAATCTGTAGGAGATTCATGGATCGAGGAAGCAAGTTCGCGGAGACCAGAACAGATTACATATTTTATAATGTCGAGGACGATGGGGATTATAGTGGCGTTTTGTGTGAGGCGGACGGAGGCTTTGAAGTTTTCCTTTGGAGCGGAGAGGGCACCTTCCGTGTGGACACGGATGGACAGGAAGAGTAGTTTGAGAAGTGAGCGATAGTAGAGAATGTCTTCCACTGCGACTGCTCGGTCGAAAGAGTGCCGGAGGGCACGAATTGTATCCCAAACTGTGGCAAGAAGAGTTTTCATCTCAGGAACATTAGATTTTGCTTGGAGTAGACGTTGAGTAAGCGCAAGAGCGAAGTCCGCCCGAGTTTGCGATAACCTGGAGAATATCTCTTCGGGAGGCTGTGTGCGAGCATTCGTGACGAGACAGTCGTGAGCGACTTTTGCTAGCATTCTTTGCAGCTCTTCCTCCTCGGCGAGTTTCCCACTCAATTCGATGGAGATGAATTTCCAACTCTGAAATAGTGACTGGATCGGTTAGCTATAGCCCGTGGAAGCATGTTAACGGTAAACTTACTATCTGTGCGTCAACGAGGGACAAGTTGACGTTTGCAAGCGCAAATTCTGTCCGAAGTCCATCGTCCTTACGCCCGGTCCAGCCTTCATCGCCACCTAACATCTTATCCGCAAGGTCTAGATCATAGAAATACTGTTTTCCGTGTTGTTGGTTTTCCAGGGTGGTGCGTTGGAGATCACTGAGTAGATTACCAGGATATCGAGCTTCGAAATTGCGTTTCAATTGTCCATGTAGGGACAAATTGTAGCTAGGAACTCCTACAGCAAATCTAGAAAAATATGATAGGTTTGGAAGGAGCTCTTTTATGGGGTGAGGCGTTCCTGTTTGCCTCGAATGGAAAAGATGCATCGATAAGATCTCTGCTATGTAAGCCGCTATCCTTGTTTGATAGCACGAGTCGATATTCGCGTTGAGTTTTGTGGATTGCTGTAGAGGATGCAGTACTCCTACGAACTCGGAAATAGATTTAATAAAATCTGTATATCTGGGTGCTTCACGAACTGTCCATGGCCAGAAGTTCTGAGCAAGAGCCACAAACTCAAGCATTGCTAGTACCTCATGGCGTGAAGCGGCGTTGATCTTGATAAGAGTATCTAAGGCCGTTGTTAAAAGTGGCTTATCCAATGCCCCCAAATCTTTGCCGCTCGTCTTGGTTTTTAGTGCATCTCTTGGAGTTTTTCCAGTAAGTAGATAATTTGCGAACCATTGCTGTCGATTGCTTACTACTACCGAAAGGAAATGCCAGATGGATATCACATTTCCATCCCTTGATAAAGGCTTGTCTAGATCCGACAATGCATGAAGGAAATTCTTTGCGGTCTGTGGACCTAAGTATCCCATAAGAGACGGGGGTTCGGACGTGTTATTCGAAGCTGCGATAATCATTGCCTCAAAGATAGCTACTACGGGCTGTCGATAGGTGGGACTCATGGCATAAAGCCTTGCAATGAGCGGCGATGATTTAAAAAGATGGCCCTCCAGCTGTGAAGAAGGTCTTTCTAGCAGGGTGCTAATGCGCAGTAAAGTCTTCGAGAGGCAGAGAATAGCATTGACGGATGAGGTCCATAACATTGACTGATTTGGAAATACTGTGAGATCAGGAGTCTCCAACCCATCCAAATACGAGGCCAATAGCGGCCGGAACCTAAGGGTTCCGGCAGAGGGGGATAAGAAAGTGTCGACGAGATGTGTAGCGGACGCCATCAAGGCCTCCATGATCTTTGTCTTGGACTTTGTAGAGAGATCGATGTTAGAGGCAGAGTTTGAAGAGTGGATACCATAAGCATTATGAAGGACATTTTCAAATGCAGTGCCAATAACATTAGCTAGGTATCGACGGTCGTCTCTTTTCTGAAATCTCCACGTCCCTGAGCTCTCGAGAACATCAACTAGGTAACGGGTGAATGATAAAAGTATTGCTGATAAGAGATGATCAGGAACGCAGGTATCAACTTGTTCTCCATTTTTGAATCGTGCAGATGACTTGGTTCCTCTTCTTCGAATTGCGTTTATAGTGAAGTCATCCACGAGGGAACTGTATAAGCGGCAAATTGATATCAGAAGATCGTAGTTTCCAGACAATATTTCAGCATTCTCCACAATACTAGATAATTTCCCTGTGCCTCCACTTACAGCCAACAACGCACTCCTTGAAAGATGTGGCCAGACACGACCAGGGGATATTGGTATTAAAGCGTGTATGAAGTGAGTGCAGCTGACGAGAATATCCAATTGAGCATCACACCCAGATATTGCCGCTTGGGTCTGAAGCTCTTGCTCAAAAATATCAAACACGACAGTGGTTATGTCACGATTTCGGGTCAAACCCGAGCTCGCGATCTCGAGGACACGCCCCGCGTCATCTTTTGCGTTTGGATTGTGTGGTGCTGATTTATTCATAGAAAGCAGGAGGATTGCAATTACTTCAATGATTTCGGCAACGGATTGACGTTCTGCAGGCATCCGAGTAGTTGCATCAACCTCATCGCATGCAGTAAGATAGGTCTCCAGCAGTTTGCCGAAATACTTTAGACCAGAATACTGGTGATACCAGAATGCCACCCGTGGCCCCGAATCTGAAATGATACGCCCAAGTGTTCCCGCCTGGATGTGGAAGTCGTCATCAAAAGCCACCAATGCTTGAGAGTTAGCCTGACTTTTCTGGTCCCGGCCCCTAGAACGAGGCTCGAAAAGCTGTATACTTTTCCTTAATCTAATGTTATTTGCATTCTCCTCTTCTTGTGTAGTCTCGTAGCTCATGAAATTATTGGGCATAGTGTATGTGAAGAGGGGTATTGTTTCGAGGAAGTCGAGAGCGGATCTTGAATCTTCGACAAAATGACTTGAAACACAAGATGCCACTGACCGAATCATCTGTAGGAAAGGCATTGACTCGTAGGGATACCTTCTCTGCGCATTCTCAAGGAGAGCTTCAACAAGCAAAGGATCGTTCAAAAACTTCGCAACGGGGTCGTCATCCACGAGGAGAAGCTCGGCGTCTAGGAGATTCCAATAATTCTGGCCACCCAAGAGGGTAGAGAGAGTGGCCTCGATGAGCTCGGGTATGTAGCCGACGGGTGTAATATACTTAAGGAGATCTAAAATGGTCACTCTCATCTGCGCACCAACCTGAGTTGAAAAGTAGGCATTGCTAGTACTACCGAGTTGGGAGGAAAGTGCAGAAAGCGTCTGAAAGAGTTGACAGACATTGACAGCCCTACGAATGAGGAAGTCAACCGGATCCTCCTCGAGAGTGTCCTTGATCTGCATGAGAGCATCTGCGTAAGGATTAGGGGATGGAACAACCGCCTGGCTGTCAGGAGGCGAGTCGTTAAACCCTGTTGCCTCTATCTCAAGCTGCCTGGCGTTCACTCTGCGAGTTATTTGCTGCAGGATAGCGCCGTATGCAAGGAGAACTGGACCAGCTGTTGTAAGGCAGAGATCCGCTGCTTGGGACAGTATTTTGTAAATGGACATAAGAGTTTCAGGATTTAAGAGGTATGGACTTTCAGCCGGTAAGTTTGCGGAAACTTCTGTAGTGTCGCCTAGATTGAAGAATTGAATGGTGGGTTCCAGACGGAGTATTGCGGCGGACAGGATGGCAGAGATTGCTTGTAATGGCGGAATCAGAACCTGAATTGACTGCTCGGCCTAGAGTTTTATGTGAGCTTTGATTCTGATTTAAAGATAGGAAACTAAACATACTTGTTCGAGACTATTGAAGAAACCACACGACTCTTGCAACCTAAACCAGGCGAGAACAACCTCGGAGGAGGGAAAATCAAGTACGTATGTCAAAAATTGCCATATAAGCTCCATTCCATGAGTAGCCTCTGTAATTTGATTCCTTGCCCACTCAATCTGTATTTGCTCCCTTCCATTATCCTGATCAAACCAGTCTGCCCCCGCCTCAAGGTTCTGCACGTTTTGAAGAATAGCTTCGATGCATCCAAGAATAAACTTGTCGGGATTGATGCTTTCCATTTTCGCTGCAAGGGCCGTGGCACAACTCTCCAGCCAAGAATCTGCTTGCTCAGTCCCTTTCTCCTTGCGAATCTCCTGCCCCGTGCAACTAAAGAAATATGCATGGAATAGACGTTCTGAGCATTTTAACAGATGCCTTTTTTCCGATAAATAGGCCCGGACGATGCGCTGCCTCCGGCTCTCCTTGGTGTTAAACTCTTTTTGGGTATTTTCTGGCTCGGCCCCTTCTGACGATAATGAGACTGGTATTGGTGTTGAAAATTGGCTATTTCCTGCAGCTTCTCGTATGCTCACAAGCTCCTCGTCAGAGAAAAAGCCCAGGAGTTGCGCATAGGTTCGAGTTTGGCACTCTACCACCACTATCCGCAGAGCTGTCAATTCGTCAATTTTGGTCGCATTGCTCAACCAAAGCGCATCTTCCTTAATCGTCTTGATATCGAACGGGGAATTCGACGAAGGGGTAACGTTGATTGCAGAAGTTTTGGTTTCGAAGGCATTCTTGCTTGAGGGTGAGGATTCGGGGAAGGCTTCAAACGGTTTCGACAGCAGTTCCAGGGTCTGCGCATCCAAGAAGAACTTCTCTATGCTCGCAGGACGGGCCTCATAAGTATCGCCATTGCTACTGAGGGCGTAAAAGCCGGATCTCCAAGAGCTATCTTTGCATTAGCACGAGTCGCAAGATGAGGTTATGAACCTACCACAGCACTTCCTGCCCACTCAGACAGTTTTCCAAGGAGGGAAAGTAGTTGGAATCAGCTATGGGAGCCATCTCAATACTGCCCAGAGCGCCAGATTTTACAGCCAGGCGTTGTGTGGAGCTTAGACAGAAGCTCGAGTTCGCTCAGGAAGTGACCTTGAAGCTCGACTTTTGGCGCGCCTTGCGCGATCGGTCTTTGCCGTTCGCCGGGAACAATTCTCCAGTGTGCAGGGGTTGTGCAGCTCCAGCCACCACCCCGGATTTCATTCCCCGTACAATTTTGTGTCCTCTCTGGACCCCTCCTATCTCCTCCGCACAACCTCACAACTTCATCGCAATGTCTACTCTTGTCGACCACTCGCCTCACCAGCCCGACGCTGCTGCTCCTCTGCCAAACGCCTCTAACGTCATCCTAATTGACAACTTCGACTCGTTCACATGGAATATCTATCAGTACCTGGTACTCGAAGGCGCGAAGGTTACCGTGTACCGCAACGATGAGATTACCGTCGAGCAAGTGGCTGCTCTGAACCCGACCCAATTGGTCATCAGTCCTGGCCCAGGCCATCCGAAAACCGACTCCGGTATCAGCAGAGATGCAATTAAACACTTTGCAGGCAAAATCCCAATCTTAGGAGTCTGTATGGGCCAGTGAGTCATCTGAAGTCAGATTGGGAGGAAGAATACTGATTGCTCCCAGACAATGTATGATTGATCTCTGGGGCGGGAAGGTGAGTTACGCTGGCGAGATTCGACACGGGAAAACATCAACACTTCGCCACGACTCCAGAGGAGTGTATGTAGGCCTCCCACAAGACCTTCCAGTTACAAGATATCATTCTCTGGCCGGAACATATCCCACACTACCAGAGTGCCTAGAAGTTTCCTCCTGGGCTACATTAGGATCTGACGGCACGAGGGTGATAATGGGAGTTCGGCACAAGGAATATGTTGTCGAAGGCGTTCAATATCATCCCGAGAGTATTTTGACTGAGAAAGGCCGGGTTATGCTGCAAAACTTCTTGAACATGCGCGGCGGAACCTGGAAAGAGAACGATCGGCTCCAGAGAGAGGTGTTTGCCCAACACAAGCCAGCATCTGATGGGGCAAAAGGCCCAAAGGAAAATATTCTGGAGAAAATATTCGCGCATCGGAAGGTTGCAGTCTCAGCTCAGAAGCAAATCCCATCTCAACGACCAAGTGATCTTCAAGCCGCACACGACCTTGATGTTGCACCTCCACTTATATCTTTCGTGGACCGTCTTCGCAAATCACCATTTCCTCTATCCCTCATGGCTGAGATCAAGCGAGCATCGCCATCAAAGGGAATAATTTCACTGTCAGCATGCGCTCCAGCCCAGGCTAGAACTTATGCTTTAGCGGGTGCAAGCGTAATTTCTGTCCTAACTGAACCGGAATGGTTCAAGGGAAGCATTGATGACCTTCGTGCCGTTCGTCAGGCTTTAGAAGCCATGCGAAACCGACCTGCCATATTACGCAAAGAATTTATCTTCGAAGAATACCAAATTCTTGAGGCTCGACTTGCAGGTGCGGATACCGTTCTTCTAATTGTAAAGATGTTAGACGAGGCCACTCTGAAACAATTATATCTATACTCCCAGTCTCTTGGAATGGAGCCCTTAGTCGAGGTCAACACAGCGGAGGAGATGGCCATCGCCATCAAACTAGGCGCAAAGGTGATTGGTGTTAATAATAGAAACCTCACAAACTTTGAGGTGGACCTCGATACCACAAGTCGACTTCTCGACCAAGTTCCAAAAGGGACTATTGTCTGTGCATTGAGCGGCATTTCAGGTCCCAAAGATGTTGAAGCCTACCAAAAAAATGGTGTGGGAGCAGTCCTCGTTGGAGAGGCGCTTATGCGTGCGAAAGACACAGCAAAATTCATTCGCGAGCTCCTTGGCGGTTCAGAGCCAGTCTCGAAATCTGCACCAGGCCCCCTACTTGTCAAAATCTGCGGGACTAGAAGTGCCGAGACAGCTATCGAGGCTATCAAGGCCGGTGCTGACTTGATTGGAATAATACTGGTCCCTGGAAGAGGAAGGCATGTCCCTTACAAAGATGCCGTCGCCATCTCTAAAGCAGTACGGGAAACATCTGTTTCTACTGGTAGGATAGCAGCAGACCGCATTAGCAGTCAGGCTTCAGACTCCTTCGCAAATGCTGCTTCGAACATCTCATCTCATCGACCACTGTTAGTAGGAGTATTCCAAAACCAGTCTCTAGAAGAAGTTCTCGAGTTGCAAAAGGCCTATGAACTTGATATTGTCCAACTTCATGGTGACGAGCCTTTGGAGTGGGCTACTATTATACCCGTTCCCGTCATCCGCAGTTTCAGGCCTGGCCAAGCTGGCCTCGCAAAGAGAGGTTACCATACCGTTCCTCTACTTGACTCTGGCTCCGGAGGATCTGGCGAAAAACTTGACATGAGTGAAGTTAAGAAAGTTCTCACAAAAGACCAAAGCTTAAAGATTTTATTGGCTGGTGGACTGAATCCTGGGAATGTTGCAGACGCAGTTCGCGCAGCAGGAGATCTAGGAGATCGCATCATTGGTGTTGATGTCAGCAGTGGCGTTGAAGAAAATGGTGTACAGAGCGTTGAGAAAATAAAAGCATTCATTAAAGCTGCGAGAAGCGTCAGGTAGGATCGAATAGTTTACATTCTCACCAAATCTTTGAATACAAACATACCCCTTTCCTTTAAGCGAATCACGTGAACTGTTATTTACATTCTCTTTTGACTTGCCAACCTTTTCACGATGATTCAGCTAGAAGCATTAGGCTGGAAAACGCCACGTTTTATCGCTATATGTTGATATGATAATCTAGGTGTGAAAACGCAGAACTTTGAAGTACAATTTCAAACCATTACGCTTTGTCACACCAGTAATCATGCTCGAGGAACCCCGCCTATAGAAATATTACGCTCCTAAAACCCTAATCTCCGATTTCCTTCACGTTTCCATTTCATCTTTGCGTATGCCATTCGAACCTTCTGTGCCCTCGTTTTCACCCAATGCCAGAAAGGGCTTTTCCATCTCTCCTCCTCAATTTGGTCCAGCCTGTCCCACTTAACCTCTGGTTTTCCATCTCCTCTGTTAGGCTTCCTAAAATCCTTGGTAATCCTGAACAAGTCTTCTTTTCTGATAACACTCCTACAGTGAAAACATTGCGACGGTAGTTTCTTTATTCTGGTATCACGATTTAACATAACTCGCAGACAGCGCTCGCAAGCAGAATGTCCACAATAGGTTGCGGTCTGCTTTACCATTGGGTCCGCAGTACAGATGGGACATACAGTGTCGAGTGCATCTCGAAACAGGAGTTTTGCGACAGGCGTTGGAAATTTGGGGGCCTCCTTTACCCCCTGAGTTCTTTTGTCAGCATCTTCGCCTACTCCCTCCTCGGCTTGGGGAATAAGGTCCGAATCTTGTTCATTGGGTATATCGTTTGAGGGTGCCTTAGTATTGTCCACAACTTCATTCCTGTGCTGTTCTGTAGCTGGCTGCGTTGAGTATGGTAATTGGCCCTCGCTCGTGGACGTCGAAATGTCGAGAATGCTGGCAGAACAGTTTGAACGTTGAGAAATTTGTGAACCCTTTGGTTCAACTTGACGTTCTAGTGAATTGGCTATGCCATTTACTCCCTCGCTTCCCATAAGCCTTCTAAAACAGTTCTTGGTCGAATGATTTTGATTTCGTTCCGATTCCGCCTGAGGTGAGCCTTGAGATTGGGCCATCTCGTGTGAGGAGGTACTTGTTGTTAGTAGCACGCTTCTCTTTCTTCGTCTTAGCAGTTGGAGGTGGTACACCGAGCAGATTACTTGAAGAGCTTTAGGAATCATCCACTCTCAGTAGGACGTGTGGCGACCGCTCCTGATGTGGTGAGAGATTGTGAAGATGAGGGGGGATTTGTCGAAGGTGTTTTTGATAGAAGGCAGAGTAGAAAGAGATAATCGAAGTCTTGGGAGAAATGAACGAGCTGGAAGATGGTTAAGTGGATGGTATGCAAGGCTGTAGCGATCGTCCAAGTTGTACTTGGGTAACGAATGGGATTATTCGAATAATTGTTTAAGTAAAAAGTAGAAGATGCTTAAACCCTAAGACTGATTGTAGATTTTCCAAAAGTTGAGTGATGAAAGTTCAATGGCGAACGGAAGGGGGTTAATATCCTAGATATAAACGACTAAAGCTGAGTTTTGCCATTTCTGGAAGTAACGACTGTAATTGAACGATACTCTCTATTCGTGTGGCAGGAGTCAGAAACAACTTAGGCTGACTCAATAAGGAATGTCGAATCTTTTTATTGGTTCAAACCTCGAAATACAAGACGGGAGCAGACACTTATTTACATCGCTCAATTACTCGAGCCTCCTACACTGGCTTTTGGCCTTTTTTGCCTAAAAGGAGTAAGTTATAACCGTAAGTCAAAGCACGTGAAGATAGTGGGGGTGCATCAGCCACACCCCCAAGCCACACATATCCAACGCCCATCAGCATCATCAACAAGGCGTCAGACACACCCCCCCCCTAACCACAACAAATCCCATCATACAAAATTCTCAACACCATCATAATGGCTCGTCTCTCATCCGCGAATCCTCCTTCACCTCCAGACACAACACCAGTAAACCTCAACCGTATGCTCGCGCGTCTCCAGCAAATCCTCATAAACCCAGATACAGAAACGGAATCAAGATTACGAACATTAAGCTCAGAACGAACCAAAGTCGAAACCGTAAGCCGAAAATTTCTCTTGTTAATTTTAATAACTATGCATATAATCTTTGCTAATTCAATCTTCTGCAGAATATCGATTACGCCCGTTCCCTCCTCATGCGCCTAGAACAAGACTCCCTCACCATCAAGCTCCAAACCAAGAAACAAGAGACGCAATCCGATCTCCTCCGCAAACGAGAACTTCTCAGACGTCTTGCAGAAAGACTACAAGAATACAATGAAGTTTGTCCCCTACCAACAAATCAATAAATCCAACTCCATTCTAATACCACTCTAGCTCGCGGACCACGAACCAAACAACAAAGATTCAGACACCTCCGAAGGCGAAGACCTCTTAGGAGAAGATACCCCCTCCGAAGCCACCTCCTCCCATGCCTCAAACTCCCACGCAGACCCCAACTCCGCAACCCCCTCCCCCACACGAGAATCTCCAAACACCCTTTCACAACCAGCCCAAACCCTCCCACCCCCCTCACAACCTCTCTCCCAACCTACCACAACCCCCGGCTCCCCAACACCCACCCCGGAACCCACTTCCACCCTCCGCAACCGCGCCGATCGTTCGGAACTCTTCTCTACTACCTCTCGCGCCGCAACAACGACCTCCATCTCCCTCGCCACTTCCGAAGCCCTCCAATCCCATAACCGTCACGAACAAGAAATCTTAACTACCTCCCTCCTCAACCTCGCCGTCTCCCTAAAACAATCTTCTCGAGCTTTCGGTGCCTCTTTGGAAGAAGAGAAATCAGTTTTAGAAAATGCAACGAAGGGAATGGATAAGAATGAACTGGGTTTAGAGTCTGCGACTAGGAAGATGGGGTTATTAAGGGGATTTACGGAAGGAAAAGGTTGGTGGGGAAGAATGATTATGTATTTTTGGATTTTTGGGTTGATGGTTGCGGCGGTGCTACTAGTTTTCGTGGGACCGAAGTTGAGGTTTTGAAGGGTTGGATTGTATGTGTTTTATTGAACAGGAGTGTTATGATGAAATAGAGTCTGGAGATATAGTAGGCATTGTGGATGGGAAATTATGAATTTATGATTGAGAAGATAAGAGGGGTACCTGGTTTATATAAAATATGAGATACCACGAGAGCAAGCAAGTCTGCGATTTCTGCAGGGATAGAATGAAAGAAAGATTTGTTGAATTAATTTTTTTAACTACCCATCCATTCATACTTTTTCGAGCTGATCTCCACTCACGCTAAATCCTTTCTCCCCTCTACTACACCGGGAGAGCCGGATCACATAGCCCATAAAATAAGGAAGTATGTAAGGTAAATACATCACAGCCCAGATCGCAAATTAGAGTTCAGAAACAGGTAAAGTTAATAACCATCCCCCAGAAGCAAGTTAAATATCAGCAAAAGAAATATGAGCTAGTCAAATTAAAGAAAAATAGAAATGAACGCCGAAACATGTTGAAATCCCAGTTCCGAAATGTCACAAAGAAGTGCTGATAATTTTCTCCTTAGTTAGGCGTTGAAGTTGGGTTTTGATTAGAAGAAAAGTAAGTAGCAGTAGCATCTATATAATCTAGGAACAAACGTCTCGAGGTAATGGAAAACCGAAGATTGATGTTAAAGAATATGGTGGGTTGAAATGGTTAATGCTGATGGGAAATGGGAGTAGTAGGTTTTCGATATGTTGTTGGTGATGTCGTAACTCAACTGAGTTCTGATTGACTTGTGAGAGCTTGGCTGGACTTGATTGTAGTCTAAGTAGCCAGAAAGAGAAACTAAAACGGTAAGTAAAATGCCCGTTTCGAATTTGAGTGCAAAGTCAAAGATATACCAATCCAGCTCCTCACTCCTCGTCACTGCTAATCAGATTGATAACTTCTGGGCCAGGTTTTCCCCTCTCCTCATCGCTACTAACCAAACTCACCACCTCGGGAGTGGATTTGCCGGTTGCCTGGCTGCTGCTCAAAGTACTGTTTCCACTTTGACTTTGACTTCCACTTCTTTCCTCTATGTCGGTTTCGCTTCCACCCACGGGTTTATCAGTTTGCATATCGACGTCTCCATCCTCGCTCTCACTTCCCTCGTCCTCATCCTCACCCATCCCACCCCCTTCATTATCCCCCTCACTCCCAACGCCCCCATCTTCACTCCTTTCCGCAACCTCCAACTCAGGCCTAACATACCCGAATGGAACAGCACCCACAGCTGCTCCAAGCTTAGGAGTATGATATATAAAAGGCACATCTCCCTCCTGAGTTCCCACGTCACTTAATCGTTTCCCCTCTTCCGGATCAATATCCATTCTATCTCCCTCACCAGTTTCATCCTCTGCATCCTCCTTTCTTTTCCCCCTGTTTTTCGTTTCCCCACTGCTAAAATCCCCACCTTCTGTCTTCATAATACGCTCAGTTTTTCTAACATTCTCCTTCTTAAGCCCCTGCTTCTTAGCCTCATCCCACGACTCCAACCTATCATCCCAGTCCCGACGTGTCAACTTTGCGAAAAACCGTTTGAAATCAGTAAAAGCATCGGCAAATTCCTTTGGACGCATCTTATCCCTATAGTAATAAGATCTGCATCTTTTCTGGTTATACTTTGCCCCAAACGTATATGTATGTGGCTTTGCAACAGATTCGAAAAGCTATATACAAAATCAGAACAGAATTTCGTCTTAGGATGGAGGTGTTCGAGACATACATAAAGTTCGTAATTCTCGACTTTCATATCACCTCGAATATCAATACGGGAAAGACGGATATTGTAATTGAAACCGTCTAGTGGGTCACAGTATATTGCATAAACTGGAGGTGATAAATTAGCCACGAATATTCTTGGCTTGCCCCCAACTTGGAAGCATTCCATAAGCAGTAAAATCAGCCAACGAGAGAATACTGCAAGAAACTCATGGGAGCAAACTTACGAGTACTGTATAATTCATTGTGTTTGTCGATACCGGCTTTGAAATTTTTTACGTATTCTAGTTGTGCTTGCTTGGTTTCTTGGATTCGGGCTTTGGCGTGGTGGAGGGTGTATTCGTGTTCGGGGAGCAATTTTGGTGTTCCGGAGAGGGAAAGGCAGTCTTCTATCCACTCGAATGTGAGGATTTTGATTTTGCGTTTATGGCTGGTTTTGATCTTCGGAGCAGAGAGGGAGAATGCTTTGGCAACTGTGTTTTGAGCATTAGACTATTTTTCGTCTTTCCAACAGCATCGAGGAATATAGCTAAGAGAAAAGAAGGGAGTTTTTGACATACCTGCAGGATTCTTCCTAGAAAATTCTTCAATACTGCAAATTAGATGTGTAGCCTCTTCATTGACTTCCTTTTGTACTTTTCCTCCATGTCCAGTGATCCATCTAGTGGCTTGCTCCATTGGTACGGGACCACTAGATAAGACGAGAGAGCCGGTCAAAACGAATACTTTATTTCGAAAGATATAGTTTTTGTTACTAATTGCTCCTGAGTTGGACTTGCGAGATTTGGATTTTTCGAGTTTGCGAGTAAGGATGGGGTTTATGGCACGTTTTTGGCCTTGGGTGACTTTGGGTGGCGGACGTTTTACTGGTACCATGGTGATGATATGGCAGATGGTTGAGGTCGATGCTAATGAGCGAGGCTTGAACGATCTTGGTAACTTGAATATTCTGCTGAGAGGCCGAAGAAGAGAAATGTAGGTAAAAATTAAGACCAAAGAAAGGTCGAAACGTGTAGTTAAAACAAATGAGGGGTGTCTTGATACTATGTTTCTGAGTCTTAAGGTAAAAACCTAGAGCTCGGAAAAACTCTGACTTAAGGGGAACGATTGTTGGTGTTGCCCGTAAAATTGAAAATGTAAAGAGATGCTTTGAGTGCGAAGCAAAGGTTTGATCTGACCCGAAGTCTTATAGCTCAATTATTTGAAGAAATGAGCTAAGATATCAAATGCGCTTGCATAAGGCTGAAGGACTTATCGAAGTTAAAGAGAAAAGTCTCGAAAGCTTAAAATGAGAACTTCAAAATCTCAAGATAAGCAGAAACCTATGCCGTCAAAAACTGAAAGATGAAGTTGAAAAGTTTCGAGATTTCAAATAATAAAAATGTAATGAAAGCAAAATATTATTTTAAAGTAACACAAAGTGAGATTATGATCAGGTTGCGCAAAAGGCTGTGTGAATAGTGAAAATATAAAGCATTCTGAAAAAAATCCCCAAGCTGTCAAAAGGACATCTAGGAACCTGTTGACAGAAAAATGTTGTGAGTGTAATGAAACGGAAACTTAATCTGTTCTCGGCAGGGAAGTATTACAAATGGTTCAGGGTCGGGTAGTTTCGACAACATAAAGAGTACATGCGATGCTCTTGCCAAATCTGGAAATGGCACTAAGGCAACAAGCAAATCTCTACGGCTTAGACACTCAAACAAAATTGGAGAGGATTTCTCTGTATTATTTTTATAAGTTTAAATGGCTTAAAGTTAGCCGTCGTAGATTGGATGCTCTAAGCTCCCATTCCCACGCTTAGCACAGGATAAAAGTGAATATTTGGGAAAGTTTCAGATTCAAGGACAAAGGTAGACAAATAGAGCGGCGAAACTCCGGGATAGGTTTTGGGGCGATGGAAATTAAGGATGGTTAGCATGGATATGCGAAGACTCAGGAATCACGGGGCTTGCAGCTAGCTGTAAAAGACACTAGTCTTGGCTTCCTACGGTGAGAGTACAAAGGAGATGGGAATCCAATAAATGGATACAAATTCCTACCTTTATGAATTTGCCCTTTGGACACACTATATTTGAGACATGCTTCCGAGTAAAACACACATTCCACCACCAGGTAGTAAACCATCTATTCGTATTGGAGTTGAATATATTTCCAGTTCATTATCCCCACCCATGTCTATACACCTATTTTGCGTTTCCTTTCATCACGGATACCAAACGTTCCCAGATATGAATCCTACCCTAGAAGTTGCATCGGCTCCAAAATATGCTCCCATATAATTCATCCACATTCGTTTTCAACACCGCTCCCCATTCCCAATGCGATATTCTCTACAGTGTGGCCCGAATCTACCGAGGAGCTTGTTGTTGGTTCATCATCTGTGCTTGTTGTTCCTGGAATCTCTGTCCGATTCTTTCACTTCCCGCCATGAATTTCTCGACGCAGCGTTTTACGCAGCCGGTTTCGCGTTGGATGAGAGATTTGGTAGTGAAGTCGTCAATGCAGGAGTCGAAGCAGTGGGAGACTAAATTGGAAAACATCTGTGTGGCAAAATTAGAACTGAAAATTGTTAAATTGGCTTCGGGTAAGGGGTCCTGAGCGGGAAGTGAAAAATAGGAAAATCCAATCGATTGGGATTCAATTGGTATGAGGCAATAGAAAGGAACAGCCTAGGAGGGCTCTAACGATGTTGTAGAATTATCGAGAGATAACTTTGGGCGTAGGGCCGCTTTCCATGCCTTGGCTCAGCTGGTTGAACGCCGGGAAGATAGTATCCTCCAGCTGAGTGCGATTGCAGGCTCGATAATACAGATGTGCAGACTTACGCCCATGAACGCCTTGATTTCCTTGCGTTCCATTCGAGTTTGGAACTCTCTTTGCTCGGCGGCTGTAAGTCTGTTCGTTTGTTAGCCAGGCTGAATTGGGTTGGCCGAGAGGCACGTACCCGTCCATCTTGCTGGGCTGGGGTGGCGAAGTCTAGCGCAGATGTATTTCAACCTGTAGGTATCGTTGGGAGGCGGGCCGGTGCTCGAGGTGAAGCTCTTGATATCGCGTTGATGGAGCCCTTCACGCCTGGGAGGCTCGCGGGCTCTGGAGAATGTAGGCGATGGCTAGCGCCGGAGGTTTAACGGTGGCGCCCCGACCCCGACCAACAGCGGTGGGTGCGCCGTATCGAGGGGCGAGGGGTAGCACGCATGGAGGCACCCAACAGGTGGCAACTTGTGAGGACATACTGATCCAAGGCTAAAGCACACATGTCCATGATCCCCTGATGCCCTGCCCATTGCCCCCAAACCCGGTCCACTTCGCGGCTGGTACCACCACGAGGGGCCGAA
This sequence comes from Neobulgaria alba, assembly GCA_003988965.1. Taxonomy (NCBI): domain Eukaryota; kingdom Fungi; phylum Ascomycota; class Leotiomycetes; order Helotiales; family Gelatinodiscaceae; genus Neobulgaria; species Neobulgaria alba. The sequence continues at coordinate 18,305 of QYAM01000185.1, forward strand.
CGCAGACTTCTAAAAATGGCCTGGCCACTCTACGCTACTCCCCGAGCCCTGTCGGGATGCGCTGCTTGGAGGGGCTAACGCTGCTGCTGGCCTGGAGAAATTCCCACGCCCAGCACCCACCACCAGCATGCGAACACCACCAATCCGTGACATGGCCTCCGCGCTGAGCTCCCTCCACCTCCCTTTCCTCGTCGCACAACGCCGTTTTCCCTGATTCCTTCGCGACCAGATCCACGCTGCTCCTCGTCTTGATAGGTGCAACCGCAAGAGCATGGTCAGCAGGCTATCGAGCGATCCACGAGCCACTCTATAGGGTAGCGCACTAGGCACGAGTAGCGCGGCTTTCCACGAGCGTTAAATCTCCATCTCCTCCTCTAGACCGCACGACACCTCTCGCCCAAGTGCGCACCACGCGCTCGCCGTCCTCGTCGTCCCTCCTTGCTGCATCGAACCCTCGCCGTCCAGCGACCGCCCCGATCGCCGCCGTTTCCAGCGTTTCCCTCCCTTCCCTCGGTCGCATATCTGCCCTCTGAGATCGCCATCTCCCATTCACCCCCCCTCAATCGCAGCGTCTCCCGCAACTCGAAGAGCGACCGTCGCGTGGGATATACCTTCTTTTCGCCCCGGATTTCATCTGCGACAGGCTGGTGTCAGTGGTCGCGGGAAGCATCGGGTTTGGAAGGACTTCCAGGACCAGAGTCAACGTCTAAGCCTCGTTCCACCCATTTGGCACGTCTTCTGGATCCCATCACGACCTATTTATCTCGAGAAATTCTGAAGCTGCTCTTTTACTGCCTTCGACAAACTGCAAAACAACCGCCACCATGAATTCCGACTTTCCTGGCGCGTCGAGAGCCCATCAGCCATTTCCACATCCCCAACCTGCTCCTGCTCCTGTGCAGGCAACATCACCGCCGACGAAGCAAAGCTTGAAGAGCTGGTGGAAGACCTTCAGGCCACCCGGGAAGAATCAGGAAGCACATGGTAATACTCCCTGGTTTCACTTGTTCGCACGCAGGAGCACTTCATTTCAGCCCACAAGAGAGCTTGCAGAAGAAAATCCAATGGCGATTCGACCCCGTTTCCATGAGCATAGGATGGACAAGTGCACTCCTGCTAGAGACGGTACCCCAATAGGAAGCGCCTCCATAGACTGTGTGTCGTCTCGAGCTTCAACCTCAAGTCGGCGTCACTCATTCTTGGAAAATATGCGGAACGTTCAAGTAGCAAAAGAGCCACAGAGGCCTCAATCTGCAATTTTTCATCGAGACTTCCAACAGCGACAGCAGTTACGCTCAAAATGGTCTACAGTCTTGACAATGCAAGGCGTATTCAAGCCTAGTTCCAAGCAAAATGCCTTTGGGCAAGATAATGGGAGTCCATTAACTGCTGACGTTGCTAGCTCTCCCGAGAACTCTCCAGTGGCGGAGGTAACACCTGGTCCTAAGAAAAAGCCCAGAGCAAGCATGCTTTATTTTTGGTCGCGTATTGCATTTCAAACTCCTTTCAGAAGCCGCTCTGCTTTTGATAGCAACGTCCTTTCTCAAAATCAAATACCCTCTGAAAGCCAGATATTTTCTGGAAACGAACTCTTTACAGAAACCGAAGCTAAAACAGAACCCATAGTACAACCCGCCGCAGGAATTTTCGGCGTCCCTTTACGCCAGAGTATCACGTATGCCAACGTTGCCATATCCCTCGTCGATGGAGAAGGGAAAAGCTATATATACGGCTATGTACCAATTGTCGTTGCCAAATGTGGTGTCTATTTGAAAGAAAAAGGTACGTTTACTTGTTATCCTTTAAGACTTTAAGAATACCTAGCTCTAATGCCGAGGACTAGCCACAAATGTTGAGGGTATCTTCCGTCTAAGCGGATCTGAAAAACGTATTAAAGAGCTGCGCACCATTTTTGATTCCCCGGATCGATATGGCAAAGGTCTGGACTGGGCAGGATATACAGTACATGATGCCGCAAATGTGCTTAGAAGGTACCTGAACCAACTTCCGGAGCCTATTGTTCCATTACATCTTTATACTCGTTTCCGCGAGCCTCTTAGAGGTCATACCATGCAAGCTGTAGGAGACACCGAAGGGCCACAGCTCGACGACAACTTCGACGTCCGCGGAGCCATTGAGATTTACCAGCAGCTAATTGCTGAGCTGCCCCCTCTCAACTGCCAACTGTTGCTGTATATTCTGGATCTTTTGGCGGTATTTGCATCGAAGTCAGATGAAAATCGCATGACCGCCCAGAATTTAGCGGCAATTTTTCAACCTGGGATGCTCTCACATCCATCTCATGACATGGCACCGAGCGAATATCGATTGAGTCAGGATGTTTTGATTTTCTTGATTGAGAACCAGGATCACTTTTTGATCGGGATGCGTGGTACTGCAGCTGATGAACAGACCGTTCATGAAGTGCAAAATGGAACCCCACCACCAGGAACTCCCAATACTCCCGGGAGGTCCAAAACGATAACAATTGGAAGGTCTTCTTCCAACGCAAGTGCAGGAGCAGACAGTATTCGCAAATACGGTAGTGTGCGCAGAAACGTATCTGTGTCGTCCAGGAATTCACGACAGTCGAACGGAGCTCCGAGCCCAGCAAGCCCAGCTTATGGTGCCTCCCTGAATAGTACAACAAGTGCTGGTGTCCACCGTAGCAATACGGTACCTTCAAAACGATCCCCTGGTATACCGTCGGGCGCTCGGCTCCAAAAACATTCTGGATCGCACTCTCCCACAACTCATGCTCACTCAACTCCTTCAAGAACACCAACCTTAGCGACGGCTTCGCGTGGGCTATCACCCTCAGCTACCAACAATGTGTCACGCAGTGTCGGGCCTTCGTCCCTTGGGACTGCCCCCGCAGTAGTTGGTACTACTTTGGCACCAACCTCACATCCTGCCTCTCTTGCTACTAGCCAAGACAGATTATTAGGAGAACAACCCGATGTTAGCACTCCAACAAAAGAACGCAATGTGTCTGGCTTCTTCAACCGGTCTCCAAGTGGCGAAGGAGAGAGGAAGCCTCCAAACAAACTCAGGAAGAAAAGAGTACCAGCAAGTTCCAATCCAAGCGCGCAGAGCTCAACGAATTCTCTGAATGGACCACATCCAAACACCATCTCGCCTGGCCTTCCGCCATCATTTCTCGCCCATGACGTCAGAGAACACCCAACCTTGGAGTCTATCCCACCTGCGAACCCTGTATTATCCACAACTGATGCAACGCCACTAGTCGAGACACCCCGTGCGGTACAAACAAGCCATCAGCTACCAATACGGCCTGAAGAAGTTCATCGGACATCGGATAAAGCTCTAATACCGCTAGGATCTCCAGCGTCTTCATTACATTCTAGATCCTCCTTCAATGACCAATCTGACATAGATAACCATTACACATCGGACTCGGCCGTAATATCTGAACAACAGCAAGAAAAACGATCAAAATGGAGACTCTCAAGGCATAGAGACTATCAACAGCCACCAGGGAACTCCTTGTCACCGCGGAAAGGGCTAGGCTCAGATCCCGGAGCTGGAACTAGCACAAGTTCAATTGGGAGCTCAGCGCGTCCCCGTAAAAGTTTCACTGGTGATACCGTTCCAGCAAGTTCGGATCCTTCTCTTATGGGACCCCACCAACAATCAAGTAACGAAAGCAATTCCGCCCAAGGAACAGTTTCGGGTGGCGAAGAAAAGAAGGGTCCCTTTGGTTGGATCAAGAAGATGCGAGAGAAGAGAGAAGAGGGCAAAGACAAAGAACATGACCGGGGACGTAATAAAAGTCCTCCATCTTCGACCGACCGCTTATCATCAGGACGAGGCAAGAGCATGGATATAAGGAGACCAGAACCACCAATGCCAGTCGGTCCCATACATCCCACACCTGTTCATGCAACTAGCGGTTCGAGAGCCGCAATCTCAACACCTCCAGTCCCGAACCTTCCAAGACCATCAACTCCAATACAAAACAATACTCCAGCACTACCTCCAAGCGATCCTCACACTCCACCAACGCAAGCACCTCCACGGTAACCTCCATAGAGAAAATATTTGGATTCTTCAAGACACGGTTCAAGGCATTTTTCGGCCTACCCCTGCACTTCCTGGAGTTTTGGTTTGATGGGTAATGGATGGCAATTATTTGCGATCTGAGTCTACACGATGTGATGGTTTCCTTTTTTCTTCACTTCTTATTTACGAAAGAACGAATACCCCTGGGAGACAAGAGAAGGAATAGATGATTCATCCCTCTCTCATAACAGCACGTTTTCATTGGTGTCCAATTTGAATGGTGGGGTTTTAAAAGGGGTATGGAAATGCAAAGGGGGGGCTTATGGTTTTACGTCTTATTGGGAAATTTTTCTGATTTGCTCGGTTTTTATGAAAACTCTACTATATGTATGGAGAATGAAGGAATGGTTAGGGGGTTTAGTTCAAGATGAGATCAGATGAGAAGAGATGGGTTTTAAGGTAGATGATATGGGTTAATTTATATGTGTTTTTTTTTATGAATGGGCAATACTCCCTTTGAAAAACTGGTATAATGGAGAGGAAGAAATGGATGGATGAATGGATGAGATGACCTTTTTTGAAGAGAAAAAGTTCTTGTTATTATGTTTGTGTTTGTTAAGATGGGTGTTGGCTTTTTTTTCTCCCTCATTACTTCCCTATTTCCTTACTTTATATTATTAGGAAGATTAGAAAGTTGAATTTAAGTCATGAAGTTTTTTTTTTTTTTTTACTCTAAATATGTGCTACACTATCAAAGCTCACTCCTAATCAAAATCTTTACATCAAAACCTTCAACCTCACGTTCCCAGGTGAGACAGATGTAGAGATTTCGGTTCACTTGTACACGCTCTCGATTGCCTATCTTATCCTTCACCGGCGATTCACCAAGTTGTTTGCCACCGCCTGATATAAAGAGGACATCATGGTTCTAGGAACTAACTTTTGTATTAAGGATTTTCATAAGGCATATATGATCCTTAAGGCCTTCCACTCCTCGGGGCGTAAAGCGTCCAAGAAGACCTTAGGGGGGAAGCTACGGCGACGCGGAAAGGTGGTGAATTTACTATCACCGTTTTATATCTCTCGTACTAACAGCTTCACTATTTCGTATCCTATAACTAGTAAGGCAGTTGATATAGATCCTAAAACTATAGCAACAATCAGCCGGTTGTAACTATATCGTAGAAACATTATCCGCCTAGGATCTGGTTTTATTTATAAGGAGGAAGTTAACGAGTTCGAGGACCTATCCCTATTAGAACTAGAGGCGGAATAAGATGAGTTCCTTAATAAGAATAGAGACCTAACCCCCTATAATTAAGTCTATAATATTAACAAACAGATTAATATAATATTTAACAGTTTCGACATACTTGGCCAAGCCGCCAATAAGACGGGGAAGGCTGACCCTAACAAAACCCTAAAAGGGCCGAACAAGCAAATTCGAACTACTATCTAAAACAGGACGCGTCCGTAACTTATTTTAGCGGAACAAAAGGAGCTTCTTCCGTTTTTAAGCAGTTTTTACTCCTTTTACAAGGCTAAGACCGCGTCTACATAAGTCGAATCAAACCCTTAAGATTCCAACTAAGATCTTTAAGCTATTAGAGATTACCGACGTATCAACCACCTAACCTAAGATTAGAGAACACCTCGTCACACGGAGGAAGTCATAGTAGATAGCTCAGGGAAGACGGAAACTAATATCACGTAACACTAGCGCGCGGCTTAACTAGGGATAGTTGGCGCGTTCGTTCCATTATATCTAGCGGCGTGCGAGCTTCTAGACGTTGATTCTAAAACTCGATAGATCCTGAGTGATGAACGATGCGGCATGGCAAGTCAATGTTATAAACCTTGGCAGGTAATTTCTTATATATTATCTATCTTATTAAGATCTAGGTTTAAGAGTGATGTTTCTTATTAGGAATCTATGGTTCTTTGCTACTATTGTCTTTTTCGGGCGGCTTTTAGTTATTTTAAATAATGATTAATTAATTGCGTTTGTATTAGGATGGTGAGGATCTTATCTAAAATATTTTTCTGGTAGGAATTTATTATTTATTTTCTTAATGTAGGTTTTATAGTGAGAAGAATGATAGAGTATGGTATTTTTATTGTCCGTGGTGGCCATAGGACATCCAAACGGGTCATTTGTAGGTATATAACATTAGTTACTTGTTCGCGAGGTTAGACATAGGCTATTCCTATGCCTGTAGCTTACTACTAACTAGCGAGCTCCCCGCCTGTCTTATAGATTAGTTCTAGGTTACTATTTATTAGAATATAGTATAGTAGTCGGCGTACTTATTTATAGCCCTAATAAACGCCGAGAATCCTACTATCCCTATTACCTCCGTCCTCCTCCCCACTCTCCTAGCTTAGGGTTCTGCCTATAGGTCTGCCATGCTTATAAGACAAGTAAAATTATATTTCTTTTAAAAAAGTTTAAAATTTTACTTATTATAATTTCTAAGCTTTTTATATATTATAATCTAAATATCCTTCCTCTTAGTATATTTTACTTAAGAAATACCTTAGGGGCTAGCTAATAAAAGAATCCTTAAATATATTAACGTAGTTTATAAGCGAGTTGGCAGCACAAGTGAGTTGGCAGATTTTTCTTAGCATCGTACGAAGTGCAAAGAACGCGAAATGTCTTAACAAGTATCTCTTATAAAGAAATAAAGAGAGTCAGATATAATTCTAGCTGTGAATACGCTTCGTACGCACCTACACTTAAAGCTAACGCACGTTGCGCGGGTTTATAATGTCCCTCGTACGACGCTATCTAATAGATTGGCCGGAAAACCACCACGACAAGATACCCGACC